>CAJQUW010012120.1:0-144290 GCA_907163375.1 Prostheceraeus crozeri | reverse complement strand
ACGGTCCTTATTTTCACTTTCCATATTATTCACATTGGAAAAATATATTAGCATACTTTTGCATTAAACTCTTCATTCGGAAATGGAGTGTGATACTTGTCACAGCATCTTTATGAAAAGGAATCAACGCACCAGCATCGTCATAAATGGCAATATCAATTTGTGGGATGTAGTTTGATTTCAGCTTTGTATAATGCACTTTCTTGAAAGTATGCTCAGATAAAATACTGCAGCTTTTTGGCTGGTATGGTATCATTGCTAGCAATTGAGCTTCAACATCTCCCACACGTACATCTTCACCAATATTGGAATATATCTGAAAATAGTTAATACGACGCGATAGCGACATGTCTGCGCTAGCTTTGGTTACAGTACCACTTTTAAAGATATTTTGATCAAAACCCAAAATGTCCATTAGAGTTTTATCCATAATTAGTTCAATACCTTTTCCACTTATAGTGAGAGACAAAGTACCTTCTTTTTCAGAAAATGAATTATGTTGCTCATTAATCACTTCATTTAAATAATCTACAACCAATTTAACCGAAGTAATAATGCGAGGCATCAACACTCTTGTTTCATGTAAATACCACCTAAAGGCTCTACACACTTTCTGTATAAAGATACGGTCCCATTCTGTATCAAATTGATTTGACCTTTCACATGGTAAATGTTTGCATATCTGATTTTCCATGAACAGCTGCAGAACGATGTCGTAAGAACTGATGAAAATCTTTTGAACAAACTAATACTAGATCATCATCATTTAATTTACTTATTGGCAATATGATTAGATGATTTGATATAAGTCAATGTTGCCACTTGTTTACCATCAACTCGAAGGAGATAATTAAATTTCTTCAATAATGTTTCAGGAGTCATGTTGTCTTTCTTGGCTTAATCACAATCTTCTTCACCAACGTCTTCTCATTTCTTGGAATAAGATCTACATAATAAGCTTCCTCTCGATATATTAACTGTTTATGACCACTTATGTGGTAATTAACGTTAAAATTATCATAGCTTGTTAAGGCGCTAGCGAGGTAACCTAAATCATTTCTCAAACTTGGACTTAAACCAACAATCCAATCTTCTCAACTACATGATGTACATAATTATAATCATCATTGTTCGGAGTAAATTGGACAATATGTTTACTCACTTTATTCAAGAAATCATATATAAACTTTTTACATGATAAGAGATCTTTCTTTGGCCACTGTGGAATGTATACTCGGCACCCCTTCTCACATTGATAAGCAGCTGTACGTCTCATATTAATAGTCATCACCTCATGTTTAAAAGTATGGACACAGTTGCTATAAACAACTTGAGTGACACCCACTTCCCAATTTCCATTTAGCTGTTGTGCATGATCAATGGGAGTAGAAAAGAGTGCGGCTCGATTACTACTCAAATCTCTTTGTAGCCACATTGCTGAGCAAAATATGATAAAACGAACATTTTATATTGCTGATCTGCGGCTTTGCATAACATCAGAGTTGATCGTGATGAAACGTACATTTGAAAAATTCTCATGGTCATACATCAAGAGGTATTACATTAACATGGCGACAATTTGTCAACCTCAATGATATCATGAGGGATTTGGAATATTTTGAAACATTAAGATTCATCTCCTTGGGTGATCAAGTTTGGCTTCAACATTACAGAAATGAAATTCAAATCTACCATCCGCAAACTGTTTCTCATTTCGCAAATACAATTGGGAGAAGTATAGAGATACATACATCGCTCCATCAATGACATTTATTCGTCCGTGAGTTCATCGCCCTACTATGCAAATCTTAATCAGAACATGCTTACCACGCATCATGAGTTGGGAAATTAGATTCCCTACAACGTATTGAAACGGATCATGATCGAAAATAACGTCTATTTCAAAGATTCAACTGAAAATGTGAGAAGAGAGTTTGCTTTATCTTATCGTCATTTTCAATCTCTACATCATATCATGAAGGATTTGAAATACTTTTATATGAAAAGACATTCACGTATTGGAAATCGCATCTGTCTGCGCGTCAACAATCGGCGAATTCAACTCTATCATACCCAACTGCATACTAACTTCACATTGCAACAAGGTAGTAGGGAAAAGTATAAAAGGAAGGTACATCGCTCAATTTACTCATTCTTTCATCATGAAGCGCCATCGCTACACCATCGTCAACATTTCTCCGTCGCTTCAGAACTCTACACCAAAATCGATCTCACAACATTACACCAACACCTTCCAAACAGCAAGTATTACCCGGGCCGACCTCAAATGTTAGTGTGAAGATGAACAATTCACGGAATCTTCAACTCTTCCCAAATGGGACTGTACAGATTCTCGGCGCCCTTTCTCATTCATCGGCGCAGTCAATGCGCTTAGACCTACAAAGACTACTACGTCGGATATGGAAGAGGGAGAGGTGTGTGATGTCGAATCTGACTGTGGACAATATGGTGATCTCTACTCAATTGAGTGACAGTCTATCATTTTTGAAGATTCGTACCAGCAGTACAATTTGTGTTATGAACCGAACTTTTTCCTGCAGCTCTCATTAGTTGTTGGTTACCTGTGCATGTGGCAATCTTTCATAATAGTAAAGTGATCATTACTGGACTAAAATCTCATGTACAAGCAAATGTGATCCTAGACTATCTCATTGAGTATGTACGTACCCAGCGGATTGTAAAATAAAAACAATTTTTCCAACATGATGTTTTTATTTCAAATTATGATAGAACTTACAAATCATTTTTTCATTAGAGGATGGATTACATGAAAAGTTTTGAATAATAGATACAAATCGAGATACATGTAAACGTTTTAAGATGAAAGTATAGTACAAAAGCACCACACGTTGATGAAAGTGATGTTGTAGTATGCGTTCATTTCGCTGATATTGACGGTATGTTTTCTCAACCACTGCTGTGTTGGTATATTTGGAGGTTGAGCAAGAGAGTCAAATAGTTCACCACGTCGTCTTCTCCAATAAAGATCGCTTTCCAATGCTCACACGCCTAAATTCTGCGATGAGTGTTTAGCACAATAAAGATGGGATAGTGATTTACTGCAGGTGGTAAGGTATCGAGTGAATAGACATTATCGAAAGCTTTCAACGTTGCTTCGTCTGCATTACGCTGCACTTTAGTCTTAATATCGTCAGCAGTCAACCAACTCATTAACGATTATACTGAAGAATCACGTCACGATACTTTGTAATTTCAATATTTGAATCGAAGACTGCATAAATTAATACATTGATCGTCTCAGGTAGTGTTCTTTTGAACGTCAAATCCAAACGAATATTATGAGGCACATTCGCTTGACGATAGGGTGCACTAATATCGCTGTCAGCAGTCAAATCAAATGCATAAATAGTATATCCACTCTTAAACTCTTTCATAGTCAGTCCGTTGGTATCATCCGTATTGTAAAAGCCAAAACTATCCATAAAATCAACATAACTGCGCATAAATTGATCCGAAGCAAAATCTGGTTTGTAGGGTGGACCAGGATGACTCACACCATTTACACGTAAAGCAATTTCACTTAACTGATTGTGTTTAAAATTGAAAGGATTCTTCTTTATATTACCATTAAATGCATCATTTTCAACCATTGCCACCATGAGGAGCTTCGGTGCTTCCGATGGAAAGAGGCCATCTTTCATGTAACTCTTTTGATCTTTCGGAATTGTAAAGGTGAGAAGCTTTGTATGCTGAACGGGGTAAATGGCATTTTGGCGGTTAAGACCTTCAGCATGTCCTCTAATGACACTTGGATTCGGCACTACTCGACGAATGTAAAGTGCAATATCTTCCACATGAATTCTAAAATTGTCAACTTTAGCAAATGCATTCAGCGCAAATTCAGGCTTATTCAATGTCAGCTTGAGTCGCATGCTGGTATTACACAGTAAAAACTTTGACTGTCTAAAGAAGTCTAAATTCAGCGGACCATATGCTGACATACTTACTATCTTTAATCATAGCAGATCGCTTTACAAAGCCACTGTTTGTTTCAACATCAAATTTTCCTGCTTCATCTCTGTACCATCCCATGGCTTCCATATGACTTTTTTGTGCTGCTGGATGAAAACTGCGATACATGATTGAAATATGATTTATAGGGATAATCGCTTTGACCACCTTCCAACCTGCTGCTCTCCAATCGTTAGAGAAACATCGCGAAGTAATGTAGTCAATGGTAAATTGTTCAGTCCAACTTTATGTGTATCGTCAATAGCAGTTCCATCTCCTTGCTGAATTCTAAACCTCAAATCAAGCATCGCATAACTCAAATCTATGTAGTCATCACTACCACCAGGAAGAATAACAAATTCAATGGGGCCAACATTCTCAGCTGTTCGAGGATGATAATCTACAATACTTGAATAAGAATATCTGTCTGTATGGCTTGTTGATCAAACAAACATAAACCGGAAGTTTTACACTCCATGATTTGAAGTTATAGCAGCGTCGTCGTTTAGCGCCTGATGAATGATTAGAGCCTCTGCGACGTTTGCGTGAATGCCTTTTGACTGAAGATCGCACCTTACCAGCTCCGCGATGTTTCCTCCTTCCTTTTTTAAACCGCGTTCCTTCCCACGATTCAACAAACTGCTCTTAAAACTTCTACCTCTGGAAAGATCACTAGCAACATCACCAGCAAAGCCAACGGCATTACTTAAAACATTTCGTTTTAAAGATCTACCGACATTGGATATGAGAGGTGCTACAACAGATTTCAGTGCACCAAGTATGCTACCTCCACGTTGGCGGCGAGCGCCGATGTAAATTTTGTCCTCCACCACTTACATAGGAGGGTCGTGAATAAAATGAGGCAGTTGGATTCATAGCTCAAACCCTAAACATTGTTAGTTACAACTTTGCATGAATCACTGTCGATCACTTAGATGAAAGATGTCGGCACGACGCATCCAAGAGTTCATACTTGAAGGATAACCAGTCCATTTAACAAGACACCATTCTTCACCTTCCCGTTTTTTACATCGAATGATTTTCTCTACCAAATATGTTTCACTTTCAGTGACTACCTCAATCTCATCGCGGTAAAAGCTACCCTCAATTTCTTCATTATCGTAATCTTTCAACTTGTAGGTGGTCGGAGAGTCTTTTTTATTAATCCTTGATACTGTAAATACCTCCTCTGTCCAATTCGGAACGTACCCTTTAGCAAAAACACTTTTCACTTTTGAGATACGAACTTTATCACCAATTTTCACATCACTTTTCACATGAGTGCGTTTACGTTGGAATGATTCGCGCACTTTATCTACATTGTCAGCATTTACATCTACTGGTCTGAGTCCAATAGAACGATGGATAGAGTGATTGTAGCATGGAGTGTATCTTGTAGAACCTTTGTCCAATTTTGTGTCAAGTTGGCAGTAAAATGTCGCCACAAGGGATTTTTTAATGTGCGATTAAAACGTTCAACGAGTGCAGCTTTATAAGCACTCTTTACACTAAACAACTCAATGTCATGCCTCTCAAATAATCTTGTCACATGCTGATTTTCAAACTCTTTTCCTTGATCACTCTGAATTCTTTTTGGAATCCGACCTTCTCGAAAAATTGTTTGGAATGCTTTTGCTACTCCTTTCCCTTCTTTAGTTTTTAAAGGTTGAGCCCACGCATAACGCGAGAAAATATCAATGACGGTTAAAATAAAATTATTGCCCGAGTTATGTTTTTGAAATGGAGGCGACATCGCACAAATCTGCTTGCCACTGTTCATCGATGTCATGAACAATATAATGGCGGGTGCGGTACTTCTTTTTCGCTTGTTTGTGGAGTGTATAGGTAGCCTGACCCTTTAACCATCGTTTCACTTGTGATTGTGGAAGACCACTCGCTTTTGATAATTTCTTGATAGATGCAAATCCTGCCGGATGTTTTACATCATAATAGATTGATTTCAAACGTTCAGTCGATGACGACTGACTCTTTTTCCTCCTTCTCATCTTTTTGCTTTCTTGCCTTTCTACATTTACAACAACTGCAGCATTTAGCTTTAGCGGTTTTGCGATCGTGTTCACATTGCTTAGGGGTTTCATTATGAGAGCTGGCGCAGCAAGTGCAAGTGACAACGACATTCACCTCTGGCGGCTCATTACATGGCAAGCAACACATCTGCTTCATATTAATAGTCTGAGAACATGTATTTCCTGGGAGGAGCTGTTTTACGTTTTCCTTTTACTAGTTTTAGTGGCGATGTAGATCTACGTCGAGTTCTTCCTCTTGTTTGCTTAGTGAGTGTGGGAGGGGATGTAGCAGGTGACGCCTTAAACCAATTTGTTGGCATTTTCATCGTCTGAAGCATTGGAGCAGTAGCCACTGTTGAATCAAGTTCTTTCAATGTCTCATTATTCAAAGCAAATTTTGGCACATTATGCTTTTTCAATAGTTTAAGAAAGTATGTCCAACCAGGTGGAACATAGCCCTGACGGCGCTTTCTACGTGTCGCATACTGAATCAAGTCTTCATAACGTGAAGCATCAATCACTTTATTTTTCATCTGTAATGATTTCTCCTCTATCATTTACATTGAGATGGGGTTCAATACTGTTGAAAAGAGATATGGCATGTGCGCGAGATGCTAAAGGTGTAGCAGTCGATACAGAGTCACGCATCTTATTCTTCAAGTTTTTCAATTGCTCAACAGTTTCCGATTGTAATAATACAGCACGATGTGGATCTTTGATGTGAACATTTTGCTGATAATCTATTTCTTTCCTATACATTTGATTTGCAAGAGGTTGCTTTACTTGCTGCATGGCAGTCAATTGTACATATTCATCCTGAGGAATAACAATCATGCGAGAATAAGAACTCATAGTTTGTAGATAATCATGGGAGTTTTCAAAATATCACTTCGAAATCTAAATTCTTCCGGACACTCTTGCGTAAAGTCAATGAATAAGTAACCGTATGGTTTTTCAGTAGCTGCTTGAAAAATTTCAATTAAGGCTTTTGATCCTCTGGGTGCAACTTGTCGCGCTAAAATTTCAAATTGACTTTTATCTCGCGGATTCTTGAAAATAGCATAATAGTGTGTATTCAGGTTTCGTGTACGAGCTTCTTTTCCATCAGGAAACAAATTTTGTGTGATATAGATGATAAAACACCTTTTATGGTGTGCTGCGCGAGTGAACATATCTGTAACATCTTTTGAATTCTTACTTTCTTTTAATAAATCATCCAATACAACAACATCATTAGACTGAAGTTTATCCACTGGAATAATTCCTTCATGTCGAATAAAGTTGCGACTTTGCAATTCCTGAAACAGCGACGGTTGATAAATACCATAACACCAAATCACTCGATTGATAGGTTCCTTAAACAACTCCCTTCTTTTATCCAATAAATTCAGCGTGAAAACAGTTTTACCTGCATGAGATGGACCTGATACAGTCAGAACTTTATCACATTGAAGTCTGAAATCCATTTTATTACTTTGAGATTCAACATTTGCATAATTAACGCTTAGAGCCAAAGATATTACCCAATAGGTTGCCCACGGCAGGAGCTATCATTGGAAGTATTGCTGAAAGGAAACCGCCCTTTTGTGTTAGAGTTTTCCTCTTTCTTTGAAGGGTGACTTTAGGATTGGAGATGAAACGCAATTTCGTAGCATATCGCTTAAGTAACTTTCGTTGTTTTGGCGCTAATTTCTTCGTCCTCAACTTCCTCACATGAGAAATAATTTCACAAATGTATTTATCGTTAGCATCTCGTATAGCATTGTATCGCTGATTTGCTTTCATTCGTCGGAGAGTTTGAATGGCTGAAGAAAACTTTGAAGACTTTTGACTTTTACGTTTCGCCATTTTCCGTGTTAGTCTTTGCTAAAACCTATCTTTACCACATTTGCATAGGTACTAACTATTGCGGCATAAGTGACACTAGAAATGAACAATATCACAGTGGTTACATTTGCAAAGTTGTTGAATGCAATTACGTATGAAACAGCGTTGACAAAAAGCATGCTTACATCTCTTGAAGATGCGCTTTTCATTTCCATCCTTTCGCTTACATACATCACAACACATAGTTTCACCGTTACTGATGTCTATAGCAAGTCTTTTTGAAGATATGAATTTGCTAGCCTTTTCTAAATAATAGACACATGTACAGAAGGAATATACTTCGAGAGTGAGCAGACATAGCTCGAAAACCAGTTGTGCTACAATCAAGTACCACTGCATTTTCAATTTTTCCTTATGGAAAGTTGAATGTGAATATCTGAAATCGCTTCAATCACTAGACTGCTACCATGATGGTTAAATGCGTTAAGACGTTCGGCAATTTTTATCATATGTCTTTTAAAAAATTCTTCGGGGTGATCTACCACTTCCATTGAATAAGAAGCAAAATGGAAAGAGCGACTTTCCACCTCTTCCTTTCCAAAATGACTAAACTTAATTTTCGCAACTAATCGCTCCATGATAATGCTATCAGAGAATGTAGAAATAGAAAAAGAATTCTAGAAATAGAGTGCTAGCATCATCAACCACTGCTTCGATGTCGGTCTCATCTTTATGAAATTTTATCACATAATCTTGAACAGCTCCTTTTAAACTTTGCCTATGAAAACGTAATGTTCCGCAGTCGTTTGAGAAAGACATGATCGCCCTTTATCTAACCCATCCATTGCATGAAAACAACAACTCTTCTCATAGTAACATTTATTGAATAACGGTAACAAGCATGCATTATAAATCAATGGTTTGAAAGAGATAAAATAGATACAGCTGTTAACTATCATACAGCGAGCAATGATAACCATACAGGACTTTGGCAGTGTTGAGGTAAGGAGGAAAGAAGCATTGGTTATGAACGTAGCTACTACAACGAACAGACAAAATAGGAACACACAAATCCTTAAAACGTTTCGTGACTTCATGATAATGTTGATTCACTCTAGTATCCCAAGGTGGGAGCAAAATATCATCAATGATTAGATTGGGAAATACTTTCCTCTCCTTACCAGGATTATTACAAAAGATGCGTATAACATTGAAAGCAGCTAACCATCGTTTAAAGTCAATAAGAAGAGCACTCTCACAAGAAAAGCCATAGTCTTGCAAATATTTCAGATTAAGTCCATGAATGTGTTTTCTCGCCCATTGATCAACATTGGGATCGCAGTTGGCATGTTGATGATAGACACTAACAATCTGATATGTCCAATTGTTCATAGCAATAGCACTGAGCTCCTGTACAGGTTCACCCTCACAATCCATAAAAATGATGATAGAAGCCTAAAACGGAAATTACACATCTAAGGAAGCGTTCTATAACATATTACAAAATGAAGAATTACATCGATGCTTTTCACGACAAAATACACAAATGATATGATGGCAACGAAGAAGTAAAATGTATCTAATAAGACCACGTCTACGACACTCAAAGCACATAAGCGAATTGTCATAGGGTAGAGTTAGGAAAGGACTAGTATTTCTCCTTCTTTGATTTGCGTTTTGATGCAGCATTCTTCTCCGACTTGCGCTTCGTACCACTGCTGTTAAGGATTTGATCAATTATGTCGTCCACGTTGGGTGGTTTTGGAATATATAGGATGGATTCCATATGCATGGAGAGAGAGACTATTTTATTATCCTTGTGTCGACCATAATATAGCCCATTCACTTTGAAAAGGATGTCCCAAGTACCTTCGCCGAGCTCATCACATCTGATGGGTATTGAATGATCTCCATCCTTCTTATAGTAAGTACACCAATGTGATACCGGTAGGCAAATGTGATTACCATCCCAAATCTTTCTATAGGGAGTATCCTTGTCATCTCTAGCCTTCCACTCTTGAGCAAGAGGAGTAGGAATGTCCATATTTAATGTCACGTACTCCTCAATAATATCAAGTTGGTGGCGAATGTACGGACTCACGGGGATCAGTATGTAGTCCCCATACTGATTGCGCATTATCTTAACATCCGTGGAAGGGAGCATTCCCGTTTGGAGTACTACGCTATGATCGTCATAACGCAAGACTTGTTTAAATTTAAGCTGTAGCGGTGTAGGATTATGTACCTTGGTTGTTTCTTCCACTGGCCTCAGTTGTAGATGATCTGATCGTAGCGAACCTTGTAACGTTTGACCGCCATTTTGTCCTACTAGTGCAGCAGATGGAGTAGATGCCTGAAAATGAAAAAGATTGTATTAAGTTTACGTTTAAGGGAGGAGAGGGAGGAAAGTAGCGACTTACCATTTCAGTTGGATAATAGAATAGAGAGAGAAAATATGCGTCCGTCACTCGTGTGATTCAACGATGGAATGATTCTCACTGTGAAAGGCTCGCTATTTATATAGAAATGCTTGATTCTCATTGGATGATGATCCTCATCGGATAATAACATCAAGCTGATTCCAAATCTGAAATCCGTTTTCCCATCCGATGCTTCGTTTTGAAGCTACAGCCCAAAACGTCCCAAATTCTAACTCTGTCGTTTTTCGCCAATCTCCCAAAATCTTAAATGGCGTCTCACATCTAAACGAAGACAGATATGAACAAGCCGATTCTTTCAGTGAATTTGTCTCACTCTTAGCTTTCAAACGAGCTATTGCACGACAAAATCCGTCCACTAGAAGCAAAATTTGAAGTTTGGCGCAGGGGGGGGTAGGGTGGGAAAAACTTGTCGACCTAACTTTTGACGAGAAAGACGATGGTAGCACTGGCGCATCGAAATTCGACACTTTGGAAAAAATTTTCATTTTCACCGTACACAGTCACTCTGACACTTAGGATTTTTTCAACCTTTCCTAAAATCTTGTAACCGCTCTAACTTTTGAACGGCTGATCGGATTGACTCGCGCCAAAAAATGTCATAGGTTAGTTTTTCATCCTCTTTCGAATGCAGCCCGAACGAACAAAATCCGTCCACTAGAAGCCGAGATAGCAGCTAGCTCTCCCGGGGGGGGTAGGGTGGGAAAAACTTGTCGATCTAACTTTTGATGAGGAAGACGATGGCATCGAGGAAGACTGGCGCATCGAATTTCGACACTTTGGATTTCCTCCCACCCTACCCCCCCCCCCGGGGTGGAAAACTTGTCGATCTAACTTTTGATGAGGAAGACGATGGCAGCACTCGCGCATTGGATTTCCTCCCCCCCCGGGGTGGAAAAACTTGTCGAGCCCATTTTTGACGAGGAAGACGATGGACACCACGTCCACCAGGCCGGCACCCAAGCCCACCCGGGCGGCACAACACCCCAGGACAGGGAGGAGGAGGAGGAAGAGAGGAGGGGGGTAGGGTGGGAAACGGCCGCCATCTTGCGCTATCTGGTGTTTGTCACTTGCTTACTACTTGTATAAAATACACCCGACCGGTTTCGTCGCGATAGGACAGTCTCAAGGGTTGATTATGTACATCTCCAAGAGTGCTTAAATATATGAAGCAAAAGGTAGACAACTCTTCACATCTGTTCATGACGTCTGTTCATTTGTGGCATGTTCTTTGCAAAATAGCGAGCTTCAGCCAACCTAGTAGATATCGCATTGCGTTGTTTATTGATTATTTTGCAGTTAAAGTCATTAATACTCATCACTTTCGTCGGATGGTCTATACGATTGTGATCGCTAAGTGCACTTTTGCAGTCACAGTGTGAAATACTTCTTTTATGTTCCTGGAACCCAGTGAATCGAAACTTATAAATCTTCCAAGAAACTTACAAGATCTTAGAAGATTTGCAAGATTGGACTGTTATCTTGGAAGATTTGTAAGATAGGTCTGTTGTCTTGGAAGATTCGCCTGAAAGATCTTAGAAGATATGTCTGGGAACTGAAACTTGGAAGATTGGCAAGATAGAACTGTTATCTTGGAAGATTTGACCTGTAATATCTTATAAGATATGTCTGGGAACTGAAACTTGGAAATTTGGTAATACCACTGCGCCAGAGGAAGGACCCCGCAGCACCCGCAGTTGCGGGAAGCGCAAAATAATTTCATTAAGTTGAAGTTTATGAATTACTTATAAAAAAATTATGGAGAACTTTCAATGTGATCTGTGAACTTGTATAGTGATCATCAGGGGCAACAACCGGCCCCACTGACTCAAGTTGCGAACTATAAGAATGCTTGCATGCATAGAATTGAGATCAGTTTTTAGTCAATTGGTGCTGCTTCTTCTTGCTATATCGGCTAAGACGTTGGTTATTTTTTTATTGGATAATACTCAATCCTACATATTTAAAAACGATGTTCTTGGTCACTTTTGTAGCTAGTAAAATCGAGAATACGAAGTCAATGATCAAATCAGGAAATGGGAGCAATAAGTACTACGTACTATACAAGTCTCATTTAGGACAAGTCAAACATTCAGAGCAGAAACTATTCGGTTTGACAAAGACAAAACCCCATTATTATTGTGTTCATGGGTTTGCAGGAACCAGTCCAGGCGCATTAAAAATAAGTATGACGCATTCTATTTAGGTCACGTATGTTGCTACACTACCGTCATCGATCAAACAGTTCTCCGCACTGCTGTTAACACGTGAACAGTGACAGCTTATGAGCAACGCATAAAGGAGCAGCGTGCATGATTCGGTTGTCGGTAACATCACCAGTGCTGTGACTGAGAAGTTTCTATTGCGTTGTCTACATTGCGGATTGTTTCAATTACTGTACAGAAATCAATTCATGCTACCGGTATTCGATGTTTATACTGCTTTCTCAGGAACATTGATACAGACTTTGGTTGATGTTGTCCTGAGTTTCTTCAAATTTCTCATCGTCGCTGAAGGAATTTAAGGACGCAAGGAACTGATGAAATTGCCACTCACATGATTCCTTGCAATAGAAATGTGGAGTCAAAGCTGAATTTCATCTACCGTGGTAAATTGAATGATCCAATTCCAGATCAAAGGTAAGAACATTTCACTGTGTCATAATTTACGCGTCCAACTAGGCCCTATGACAGATCCATAACTCGTGACAACTCGTGAAGTGATAATGACCAGGTCGCATCCCTTACACTAAGATAGAAATAGAAATATATTTTCGCCAATACAATCACTGTACAAGATTCATGTACAAAAAGCGTAAACATATGTGCATGTGCATATTATATTCAAGAGAAGTACATTAGATATATTGTACCAGTGACTGTAGAGGTGAACGGTAGGCAATAGAAACCTAGTCCCGCTGAGAGAAGTCCGATGTCAATCCACATTTCACACAAACGTCGGAAGAATATATCGCAATAAAAGTATGAGTCATGTATGCATGAACCCTAAATGCAGGGTCTAAACTAATTTATGCATTTGTAGAGTACATGAAGATCGGTTTAGAACAATAAAAAGTACAGTATATCGCATAATATGCAGTTGGATCGATTCGGGATATCAAGCAATTAAGGTAAAATTTGTAAGTAATGGTGGACAATTTGATATCCTTTCGAGTATTTTACCCAGTGAGCATATTTCTAACATTTTTAAGAATATTTTGTTCTTACTGACTTTTCTGATATATTTCGGCAATGTATTCCACTCTGTGGCACCGGAAAAGTCAAAATTTTTTTGACATAGGCAAGTTCTGTAACATTGTATCGGAAAATTGATAGCATCTCTTTCCGTGCATGTTCCATCAAATTTATATTTACGAATACTTTTCAAAGATAAGGGCAGCCTATCATTTTCATATTTGAGCTTGTGACATATGCTGAGAACCTTATAACGATACATGCGATTAACTCCTAGAAAAATCTCAAAAACACTTAAATGAAAATTTAGGTGAGGGTTCTATGTGATGGCGAGTTCTATTCGAGGAAATGCGGTAGTCAAGCGAAAGAAGTTAACATAGCATGCTCATGAATAGAAATACACAAACACGTTTAAATGCGCATAATATCATTGTATCTCTTGGTTTTCTGTAAATATCAACATGGTTTGTATTATTTTCATTTTTGAGTAAATAATAATGAATGCATGCAGGTTGAGGTAACTAGGTTATTAAAATGTAATAAAGGGGGCCCAAGTTGGAATTTACGATAGATTCCTTTAGAACCTCATGCTAGAATTAAAGCATTAATTAGGTTACAAGTAACATTTACATTAAGTTTTCAAAATTCTAAAATACAAATGTTCAGTCCACTTTCTGCACTTTTTACAGGGGAAATGGAAAAGAAGATAGGAACATTGGAGGGGAAGACAACAACAACACTATTAGGAGCTTCGGCTTCCTCGATTCCTCAGGGGAACAACTATCCGAACCAGAAATAGATGCACAGTCTCTTGGAACAGATGAGGAGCCACTAAGAAATCCTGATACAGAGGTATGTCTTAGTCATAGAAAAAAGATAATTAGACTATGGTGAAGGGACATCAATTCATTTTCAGCGAAATTAAATCTGCTCCTGATGCCTACTCTTTAAAAATAAAGGTTGAGAATCTTGTATGCCGGCATATTCTTGAACTGTGGAAAATCTAGGTATATTTGTTTGCGATAGAGTAACTAGGAACATATTACAATTCCGTGCATATTACTTTGAAGTATGGATGTCTGTTTGAGACTATATGAATACATTAATTTTCAATTATTTGTACAAGTGATGCGTTACAATTAATTGTTTCTTGATATTGTGATGTTTCTTGAAACTTGATAAATGCTAAATGCACACTCCTGCTGGCGTATTTTGCAGGCACTATGTACTAGTGTTTAAAAATTACCGGTAATTTATTTTAAGTTACCTTACCGGTAATTTACTGGTAATTTATCGGTGAATTACCGGTAATTTATATTCAAGTCCGTATAACTTCAAATCGAGTGCACCAATATGCAAGACAATATCTCAAGACATTTTGCTGTAATAATGCACTGCTGATATTCAAAGCTAGATGTATCCAAAACGTCTGAGTGGATTGAAGACAATTTGTGCACGAAGTTTTGTAAATATTCTATTTTTGTGAACAGCACCTGTACTATGAGACCATGGGAACTTAAATTAATTACTGAGAGATATCTCACTTGTATGCATGCATAGTGCGTGATATCACAATATAGATACAACAATAAATTAAAGTCTTCTCATTGCCTCCTAATGTTAGATCAAATTGTCTCCAATTCAGTGTTTTTCATTCCATCAAAAACAATCCCATGCATGCGTATAGAAGAAAAAATTCGTACCACTGTAGCCTTGGCAAATCTGAAAATGACGGTGCGATCAATACTTACATCATCTTTCCTGCGTTTGTTAAAAAGCACTTAGTTCAACCATTTAAGAATGAAAATTTTCTTCACAATCAAAGCAAAGTCACTTTCCTTTGATGCGATTCGTTATAAATCTCACACTGTTCATCTATCCTATACGCATGGTACAACATTTTTTTCACCTATAAATTATTTCCTGATTCTCTTTTTCAGAGGCCATAACTTCAAGATTTCGCAATGGAACCACCTGGGAAGAGGCAAAGTCTGTCGTAAATCAACGAGGCTTGGATCTGAGGAGAAAAGAAAAACCAGAGAGACGATCTTGATTAATCACATATTCTGACATACCTGTCAAATACATGTTTTCAATACATGCATCTATGTGTTACCTGTCATTCCTTTTGATTTTATAGCCAGGCAGATGCGTTAAACCAAACTAATGCATAACTGGTGCATTCACAGTTCTATCTCTGTATGTATACATTTGGTCAGTTGATTTTTTTGTATTATGGAAGATATCAATAATGTTTCGTCTACAAGAGCAGCAAGAAGGATTTCTAAATTTACGGTACATGCATAAAGGCATGCTTGCTTATTGCTGAGTCATTTTTGAAATTCTTCATGTTGCTGTTGTAGACGAAACATTGATATTTTCCATGATACAAGGCAATCAACAGACCAATCTTCTAAGATGGCAAACTAATCTTCCAAGATAACAGGCTAATCTTCCAAGATAACAGACTAATCTTCCAAGATAACAGACCTATCTTCCAAGTTTCTTCTAAGATTCCTACTAAGTCTTGCAAAGACTTGGCAGTAAATCTTAAAAGAAACTTAGAAGATTTGTAAGTTTCGATTCACTGGGAAACGATATCGAAAAGGTCGACATGTTTGGCCTATATAGCTTTTGTTACAAAGCTTACAAGAAGAATTATAAATTAAGTATTTATCATTGCAATTATATTTAGATGCGATAACTTTACAGATATCACAATATACAAATAAATTTATTTTTACAATTATTATTTACTGTTGAAATGAGATAATTACCTGGTTTAGAAACGATTCTAACGGGTAAATTGTACTTATTATTTTATTTATTTAATTTTCGTAACGTACTGTCGTTAATATAATCTAATTACGTTACTGACACCTTTTGACTTTCATCGGGAACATCTTTGTTGGTCTTACATGTATGTATACTTTGAACTTTATATTTAGCACTGTCAAACTTGAATCCATTTTGTTTTATTCTATTTTCCATAATAGTACATGATTTGGAGAAATCCGCATCATTAGAACAACGATTGTGGACGTATTCAATACTATTACGTACAAAATTATCTTTGATGTAATTCGGTAGCCAACTATCTTTACGCAAGCATATACCCGAGTGGCAAGGTTTGCTGAACCATTTATATGAGAAATTGTTATTAATAGTTATGTCAAGAAAGTTCAGCGAATTCTCTTCTGGAATTTCCATTGTAAATTTTATGCTATTATCTACAGAATTAAAGGCATTTAATATATTTGTGAACGTTTCATTATCTCTGGGGAGCGGTCCCAAGATCACATCATCAATGTATCTTTTATAAATACCGGGTATGATACCGTATTTATCTTTAATAATAGTTAGAGCCCTCTGTTCTACATAATCCATATAAATAATTGCAAATGGGGGTGAGAAGTGGGTTTCCATAGGGCAACCTTGTATTTGTAAGTACGTTTTATTGTTATACGTTACTTCATAATTATAAGAAATGAACTTAAGAAAATCAGTCTTCGACTGAGAAGCCATAATTGTCAATTTTATGCCAATGAATTGTGGCAAAGTTTTCAATAACGGTCAATGCTTCGCTGATTGGAATGCTTGGGTACAAGTTTTTTACATCAAGAGAAATTAGAATGTTATCTAGAATATTGAAATTATTCTCTTGATTTTTTAGAATATTTATGAGAGATTTAGTACTATCTAAGTGGGCTGGAACGAATTTAACCAATTGATTGAGGATCACACTTGAAAGCCAGTCACTGTCGGTGTATTTATTGCAGATGCAATAGGTCTCAACGGAAAATATTGGTTTTCCTTCTCTTTGTGGTCCTTAACTTGAACACGAAAATAAGCAGGGTGACTCCCCGAAGACAAAAGCTTCTCGTGGTCGATTCTACAGTTATTTTTACATTTACTTCTAATCATACAGTTAGCTTGATTTTCGATAGAAGAGCTTTTTGACTTATTTCTTAACTTGTAGGTATTGGTATCATTGAGCAGAGACTCAGTCCTAGCAATGAGGTTATCTTTATCCGTTACAACAATACGGTTCGATTTATCAGACGATACTAACATCAAATTATTATTTTTCAGGAAAAAATTAGTTTTGTTTACTATCTTGTTCGTCTTGATGTATTGTTTATTTTTCTTTAAATGATCCGTTTCTACTTTCAGGAGTTTTTTAGCTTCAACTTCAAATAATTTAAAATTATTTTCTAACTCCTCTGGCATACAAGGAGGCATATCAATTGTACTTTTATCGAAAGGAATCTTAATTTTATTGTTACTGTTATCATTATCGTTAAAGTGATGAGCCCAACGAAGTTTATGAGAAATACTACTGATAGCTATTCACCTTACTACTGAGATTATACTGAGATTTTGATTCACCTTGTTTGGTAAACGATATTTAGGTCCTTTACAAAGAAAATTTTCAATATGAGTAGGTAAACTGACGAGGAGGACTGTTAGGACGAGCTATCATGTCACAGGTGTCGCTTTTTCTTTATGTATGTAGATGATTTGTGGTTTAAGGGGGACAACTCGATCATCTAATCAAATCATTGACTTTGATAACGTAGATATTCGCTTAACTAATGAAACCAAAATCTCTTTATATACTGATATTAAAAATTTTCTTTGTAAAGGACCTAAATAAGTATTAATGACTTTAACTGCAAAATAATCAATAAACAACGCAATGCGATATCTACTAGGTTGGCTGAAGCTCGCTATTTTGCAAAGAACATGCCACAAATGAACAGACGTCATGAACAGATGTGAAGAGTTGTCCTACCTTCTACTTCATATATTTAAGCACTCTTGGAGATGTACATAATCAACCCTTGAGACTGTCCTATCGCGACGAAACCGGTCGGGTGTATTTTATACAATTTTGAAATAAAATCCTCGTCATAACCTTGGGAGCGCTAAACCTTTTTGATTTGCTAAACAATGAAGAACCTCCCGTATCGACACACATACCACAAGTAACTACTTCCATCAATATGCAGCTGCATCTTCTAAAGCAAGGCGTCCCTCAAGTTACAAATTGCGCGAGTTTTTTAGCTACTAGTTCCATGCGACAGCATCATAATCAATTCTGTTACCGTAGGTGAAGGAGACTTTCAACTCCAATCGAATTTTTCTTTCAATTTCACTTCATGGCAAAGCTAAATGCGAGAAAAGCAATCAATTACAGAAATACTTCTGTACTCTGCGAGTCTGTCAAAGATCGCAACTTACTTTATGCGACAAGGTACTTTCGGACTTTTTTTTTTAAACCTTTACATCTCTGTGCACCAGTTATGATAAAATTACTTTTTATTTTCCACGTGACTCCTATGGATCATATGAGTCACGATAGAGAGCAAATCTGATTAAATACTATTGAACTTCACTCGACTAGGCAATGGGACAGAATTTTATTAAAAAGTGTAATCTATTCTGGATTTACCCATATAAACTGATGCGTAAGCAAAGAAGATCGAAAACAGAATTTACACTAATAATCAATAAATTATTAAAGACAAATACTGTAAGTTAAAAGTCAGAAATGCAGGACAAGCATACTACTAAAAAAACATTAGTAAAATAAAGTAATAATAATAAATAATTAGAGAATGTTAATAAGCTGTACACCTTTGCAATTATTCATAAGTTTGGAGGAGTCTATGCTGTTTATGTACAACGACTCGAGTATGGACCTCTTGGTAGTTCTTTATGCCGGAATGAATGATTTTCCATTTGACTGTAGGCTGGGTACCTGGATGTTTGGAATCAAGCATTTTTGGAATTATTCAGCCGGCGCTTTCCTCCCGTGGAAATATAGGCGTATAGCTGAATTTTACTGTGTAAAAGCTTATATGGAGGCTATGGAGTCCACGCAGCCAACAAACAAAGGCCCAGAAGCAAACATGTGGCTTGTCAAATTCTCGCGTTACCTCTCGCATCTTCAAGGCTTGCTAAACGAAGCATAAGATTACAAGAGGATGCCAATACTTTATGCTTCCTGTTGAGATCAGTACGTGAATTCACCTCAAGTTGAAATCATTGATCGTCAAAGTAATTTGTTGTCAATATCAGCCTGACAAGCACTGGTCATTCGCAGAGATTGTTCAGGATATGTGATGGTTGCGAACTACGATTTCACTACCAAATTGAAGAGTGAAGCAATTTTAAAAAGTGATTATGAGCCGGACATTTACCAAGGGAGCTGTTTCCTGTATGTTTCAAATTTCAATGTAAGAAATTCAACAAATGCATCAGAGAGATGTCAATTAGATTGAAAACCGGGTTGACTTTTCGTCTGTTTCTGCAAAAAACGAATAAGCTATGGATAAAATCGGGAATTATCGACAAAATGGTTTTCGGGCTCTCTCACGGCTGTATAGGGCTATAGGCCTACCAAGAAATATTTCTTGCTTAAATCTGAACTGTGATATCCAAGTAATCTCTTCTTACTCGAATTTGTTAGTTTATCGATTTAATTCATGATTCTATATGAAAATCAAGGTGTGTATATGATGTTCGTATAGCATCGACAGTCCTAAAAATATTGCGTCAAAATTTGCCAGAGATACAAAGACATCTGAAGGGCAATTTTGCACATTTAATTGTTGCTTCTTTGATTGTCTGACTAGTTGAAATCTCACGTACTGAAAACATCGGCGAATCCATGTCAAACGAAGCTTATCCGCATATTTTTCATGCATGTCAAGCGACGTGTAACGAAGCGGAGAGTGATGAAGTTTCGCATTTTCGGACAATCAAAGAGACAGTCCATGACGGTAATTTTTAAATGTTAACCTCAAATTAGGTCTAGCATGATAAGATTAGAACAAAAAGGGAGGATGCACTAGATGACATGCCACGCTCAACTGCAAGTAATTCACGCTTAAACTACGTAATTACACAACATCCGTGGCTATGCGTGACATGCAGCAACATCTGTCGGCAGTCCTGTTATGTACAGCACGCGCCACATTACTTGGGACACCTGCTTTTTCACAGTTATTGCCTATACATTTTACAACGTTACTTCAATTTTAACTAAATGCTGCTTGATTGTGACTTGGGTCATAAGTTACTTGGCCTGTAGTTTTCGGCTCTGTTATTCATTATGAAGGGCAGCAAATATGGTCGTATGCATAAACATTGCGCGCCAAATTACTTGGGACAGCAAGATAAAACAAATTTTTATTTTTAAGCAAAACCAAAGTTATGCAAATGGATAATTTCATTTATAACACACTCAAAAAACAACTATACAATCGTCAGAATTTTGTATGGTCAAATTACTTGGGACAATTGCTTTTTTATAATCTTTCTGGTTTTGATGTTATACGTCTTCTTTAACTGGATTGAAATATTGCATACCTGTGGCTTGGGTTTTCAGTTACTTGACCTGCATTTACAGCATTTACTTGACTTGCATTGCATGAGCTCTGTTTCCCATTTTCAACGGCACAAAATATGGTCATTTGTTAGATTATTGCGAGTCAAATTACTTGGGACAGCTTCCTGTGGTTGTTTTGTTAAGCCATATAGCGTCGAATAAATAGGTGGTACGAACAGATTTCTACATTAATGTCAATATTATTTTAAAAATTTAATTCATCTAATTTGCAAACGCTTGCATAGCTTGAAGTTTAGCAATCTTTTTCGATGATCGTTGATAAGACACCTTTTTCGTGCGGAATGCCTGGACCAGGTATGAGTATCGAAAAAGAGACTGAAATTGTGACATTGCTTCGTCTGAAGACATTGTCGACTCGTCAAATATCAAAGATTATACTGGTATCAGCAAGTCAACCGTGGCCAGATTGAAGAATTGTACGTCTCTCTCATCGCGACAAGGCAAGTGTGGACGGAAGTAGTCAACGGCTCCGAAGCAAGAGCGACTGTTGCTCCGAAATTGGCGCCGTGCTCCACTTAGCGATGCTCACCAACTGCACTCAGAATTGGAATAAGATGGTATAAGGGTTTCGCTGAGAACTGTTGAAAGACGCTTGCAAAAAATATTATTCCACGAGAAGGGAATAAGTGACCACACCGTGCGACAACTAAAATCTCGGTTAGTTATCCTTTCATCGATGTAAATTGATCATCTCAGCGTTGGATGACAAGTTATATGAATAGTATGAAAATCCAGATTTCCCTTTTCACGTTGCGCAATGTTACATTTCAGACTCCATAATGTCTGCAATTGACCAGAGCCCAGGTTTCTCTTACCTAATAATTTCCTCGTCTAAAAATCAAGCAGGTTCGCCGTCTCACAAGTTTCATTACGCAATTTCTACAAAGAGGGACGTTATCTGTGTTTTCTCAATGAAATTCTTTCTGTCAAGACACTGAACAAGTTACGGAGAATACTCGCGTTAGTCAATAAATGCGGGCTTCAAGTAAGTGGTAATAATCAAGTGGCCACCGCTAATAAATAATCAAGTGATCTGGTTGGTTTTATAAGGATGTTGAAATTAACACTCCAATAAGTATCTCAAACGACTGCCATGTGACCCAAATATATTTATGAAATATAACTGAATAAACACAGTGCTAATCAAGCCATAAAAAAGCAAAAGAAATCAATGTGTGCCATTCGAATCAATGCAGTATTTGAATAGCCTAAGGATTTTATGTTCGCCGTTCGCTGAAGTAGAAACAGAAATGAATGTTCGAATCATTGTATCATTTGAATAGTCCAATGTTATGCTAGTTGGTTGTTGGAGTAAATCGGTGCAACTATCAATTTAAACGAAGTCCAACATCAAGTTTTTCAAGTTATTTTCCATTCCAAATGAATAGAAGCGATTTATTTAATTGATACAACTAATATTCGAAAAAACTTTCAATTGATACAAATTTTTAGACATAATTAGACGAGGGTGAAGGGAGATAACGCGTGGAAGACAACACGTGGCTTAAAAGCATCATTTTCCAGCTCGATTCATAAGACATTACGGGTACGCAATTATTGATTTTCTGTGGTTCTGTTGCTCTTTTATCGTCGGTCTGTTACCATATCAGGGATGCCTTAACAGAGAGTTTTCTCTTTTCCACTTAGCACCGCATTACGCAATTTGAAAATGTTTGAGTGAGGAGAGACTATCGATGGAGAGACACTTTCGCCGTTAGTATTTCCCCAACTTTAACAATGTAGTATGTATGAAAGTATGAAGATGCGTGCGCCTCCACAATTGCGTTCTCGTGGAATAAGTTAGTTATTGCACAGTACGCAAAGTCTCGCGCTTCGCGCTCGACTTAGCGTACTGTGCAATAACTATTACTTATCGCACAGCGAACGATAACAAGAGCTCCCGTGCGACAACCAACTACCCAGTAAAAAATCTAGAGTTGGGCCAACCGCGATAAGTTGTGTCGGGACTGCGTCGATCATGTCCCGGCAAATCGATGGCGGTGCAACGGCGACGCGTTGCCGCGACTGTAGCGCAGCAGCCGTCGACCAGTAAAATTGTTCCCGGTTATTCTCATCAATTACTAACCGCAATACAAGCGTGTTTCTGATACTGAAAATAATTGAGTATTTCTACTTGCTTTTGATATCTATTCGAGTTTTTAAAACTATATTTGATTCCACTTGAAAATGTATTATAGTTTTTTTCACAATTATGTTAATCGTCACTGTTACTATCGTCACATGCACTGATTGCCTTCGATCTCCTATTCCGCCTTTGTCGCCCGCCTTCCCGGTCTGATGCCCGTTTCAGAAATTTCATAACTTCTTGCTCGATATCCGAGTCAGTCGCCCTCGGTATATGTTTCCGAACTGCCTCTGCAAAAAGAATAAAGCGTTAACTCGACGTCAAAGGAATATCATTATCATGAATTTACATTTTAACCAGGGCTGGGATCGGTTAACCGGTCATTCTTTGGGATAACCGGTTACATTTTCTCTTAGCCGGTTAAAATCGGTTACAATGTCTGATTAAAATACAATGAAAATGCACTGTAAGTGGAGGAATTCGGTCGAAACCCAAAGCGACAAGGTCTGTATTTGTCGATAAACCTTGACAACTAAATAAATGCGAGGAATCATCATTTAACCGATTTTAACCGGTTACAAAAAAATTAACCGGTACAAGCCCTGATTTCAACAATTATCATTCCGAATAGGAAATTCTACTGTTTAACCGGATCATCACTTGATGTGACAAAGCAAACTACCAACCCACGCTGCATATAGTGAATACATGTATGAGACTTATAAATACGTAACTTTTCAAAACCATAAAACTTCTTTTTTTGCACATCTCGTACCGGTATTGTAATACGTGTATAATTCTACATAATTAATAAAGCACTAAAAGTCATGGGGGCTTTGCAGTGTTGCCACTCTGTCGCAATGACGAAAACTCCGCGCGGCGGAAAAATCCGCCGATTTTTTTATATCTTATACACTAAACACGATTAAAGGGAATTGACAGTCCTCCCACGCTATCATCATGACTTTCTTGACAGGCCATGTAACATATCATCTTGAAGTCCAAAGCTTTCCAGTAGTTTTGAGGAACATTATCTCAAGGCTACATCCGTCATTGATCATCGTTTTCTGCATGTATCTGCCGTATAAACCAATACATGTGAATGCATATTACTACAGTATGCTGATAATTTAGTTTTTGCCTTAGTTATCAGTTATGTGAACTACAGTTATAAGCCTAAATGTTAAATAACATTACTGATTAATCTATTTACGAATATCGATACAATCAAAATAATTATTTAGTAGTACTCGTATTTTCATTACATATCAAGTATTTAACAAAGTATTGGTTAAGTGATATTTTTGTAAAAAAAATAGTACAATCTTTCAACGGAGCGATAATTCTTAATGCTTAAAAGTACTAGACCACCTTCATCTAAGAAAACGTCATTTCTAATAGACCGTAACCAAACCTGATGGGTTGAAATAATCGAAGCATAGACCGTCTTAGCGGTAAACTAATTGAAGAACTGGGATAAAGTGAATTTCTTTCAGAAACATCGAGCATTTACATTTGTTTTTAGATTATTTACTATTGATTTGATAACTTAACAGTTGAATATGAGCTAAATCTTTAAGATAATCTCTTATCTCAGGTAATTAGTGAAAAATCTCAATACACAAACTATACTTGTATCTTTGATTTGAGATAATTTATGATTGAAAATCGTATTCTTATACATGAATGGGGAAAGGTTTATATTCCAACTGTCAGGATTAATTACAAAGAGCAAGTCAAAGATCAAGTTATCATGCAACAAGATATGACAGCACCAAAATTTCATAATTTATAAGATCATTTTAGAACATCTTAAGTGTAAAAACGGCGGAATTTTTTAAAACCACAAAAATTCCACCGACCCTCAAATCTGCACGGTAGTTACGAATGATATATTGATGTTATTTTTTCGTCACAATAAAAGTTTTTTTATCAACTCATATGATACCCATATCATACAATCGTTCTTAGATGAAATGATCTTTCAGTAAAATGATGATATGATAAAACCCCCACGGAGAGCCTCGAATTTCCGCAATATCTAAAAACCTGTTCATGTGAAAATTTTAGGCTTCATGGTCTAAATTGTAACAGAAACACAACAGTGGGGTTCGATGCTCCTAAGAACGTTTCGGTTACCAAAATCTGATAGTGAAGCTTTCGTGGTTCATTTTAATCAATTTTAGGCGATTAGAGACATTTTGACTTGCCAGTTGCCGCTACTTCTACGAATACGCAGCGTATATGAATGTCTATATCGCCAGAATATATTCATTTACAAATCATTCTGATAAAAATTTCGAATAAAGTAAGAGAATCTATATTTTAATTAAATTCTTACACGGGGAAATTGATTGTGTTTTGACAGTATAAGTACACAATTGTCTATAAAAAGGGGCTGCGGACTCAGTTACCGTGAACCAAAAGCATCGTGTCTAATAACAAGTTCAATGTTATATATACTCTAACCAAATTAGGGATGAGAGCATAGTTGCCACCCGAGAAAATCGTAAAAATAGCGCAGCCGACTGGGGACAGTCGGAAATAATAAAAATTAAGGTCGAAATTTTATCCGAAGTTAAATTTACATGTACATATGACGAGTACGTTGTATAATTTAGAAATACTAGTTAACAACTAGTAACTCGAAACAAAATACTCATTAAAAATACCAATTTAATTTCAGGTCACTGCGCAACAGCTTACGACTTCCAATCAGTGTGTGCAAGCTAATTCCAAGCACAATTCAAGAACGTTATCCACCGAAAATATTCTATAAATTAGATAAACCCACTGCATTGAAGTTTTGCAATTATGGGCGTTTTTTGAATAACCTAAAGTTTCAGGATGTGATGCACATCATGAACAATCCATGCTCTTGTAGCAAGAGGCAATCTTTTGTTTACCCACATTATGGTCACGTAATAACGGGTGATCTGGATATTGTGGATGATGAAGACTTACGTCAACTCTTCAGTTTTGGTACCAAACACAGAATCCCCAAAAGCCTTAGTTGGAGTGCCATAACAACTCAAATTAGTAATTCATTAGATGAGCATATTACAAAAATAAGTAAGAAAGAGAAGCTTGAGACTACTTTATTCTCAGCGTGGAAATCAAGAATCATGGCACTGATTAAAGATCGAATATATCTTGCCAAGAAATCCTCGAATAGATTTCGCGCACACAGTAATCGACACAAGATTAAGGTCAAAATGGGTAAAAATCTGAAAGAATTGCAGAATGACGTCATAATTACGCCAGTTGATAAAGCATCTAATAATTATGCCTTCATTTGCAAAAAGTTTTATCTCCAAATTCTCTTAGCCGAGTTGGGAATTGATATTTCCACGTCGAACATATCGGGTAATGATACCTATGGTCCAGAGCAAATTTTAGCGCAGCATGTAATTGAGCAACACACAACAATAATAAAAAGCGAGTTTAAACTATCTGTCTGTGAAAAAGACAGAAAATTACCAAAATTATATTGGATTCCAAAATTTCACAAAACTCCATGCAAATTTAGATTCATAGCAGGAGCACGACAATGCACATCGAAAAAGCTTTCCATCAAAGTAAATTCAGCCTTAAGTATTTTGCGTGACAATTTTCAGAGATATTGTATGGCAATTAAGAGAAACAGCGGTTTCGATTGCTTCTGTAGTATAAAGTCCACACAAGAATTTCTACACAGATTAAATTCGACACAAGTTCATTCATTGCAAGTTTTCGATTTTTCAACCTTATATACGAATCTTGATCAAAAATTGATTGAAGATCATATATTCGCTATTATGGATTTGGTGTTTAATTCCTCAAATAGAAAATTTATTTGCATTGGATATGATAAGTCCTTTTGCTCAATGAAAAAATATAATGGTTATCACTGTTTTGATAAACAGAAGTTAAAAGAATCCATACAGTTCCTATTATCACAGACCTATTATCACAGGGCAGTTAGGGGCTCTGACAAAAAATCAACTTTTGAAGGGCCCTAACACGGAATCCTCTAGAATTCCGTGGGCCCTAAATCAAAAAAAAATTAAAATTTTTAATTTTTTAAATTTAAATTCTACAATCATTTGCAAATAAGAATGACCAATAAATTCACTATGACTGAGATACTTCTTAGTTGTCTAAACTTATTTAGAGACGCATATGAAGACCAAAGTTCTGTTATAGTGCCCGCTACTTTTGATAAGTGATCCTTAGATAACTTCGTTATAAATTAGTTCTGAGCTGCCAACGACTGTAAGTCGTCGTGCGAGGATTTCATAGAAGACTTAATTGGTTGTAGTCAAAGTAAAAGCAATTAAATAGACAATGAAAATGTGTGATCCCAAATAGTCACCACAGAATTCTGTTAAATACTGGTTGAATATGTGACAGCGAATTCATAGTCTTGGGAGCAAGGGCTGGTTCAACGCGGTATTGAAATCTTATCAATTTAAAATTTTTGAGTGATGAATATGTTTAAAATGTTTTTATCAAAACATTTCTGAATTCCAGTTATTGTGTTACGCATTACTGTATCAAGCTATTGATTATTATTGAATTCTAGCGAGGTGATGATGATCCAGTCAACCAGTGACTGTGACTGTACACTCCTCCCCCAAACTAAGTAGATAACAGTAGTACATGATTGTCATCCATATATTGTGACACAAATTACATGATGACTTACATGGCACAACCCACATACTGAGGACTGGTTCAAAATACATTCACTTTGACAATAAGTAGGAAGTATAAAATAGATATTCAACAAATAGAAGCAGACATAATTATAATAATGTATTGCATGCAAACACATTTCAAAAAATATTAAGAATGCAACATAAGTACTTCACAATAGACTCAGTATTATACCCGCGACTGCCGATCAATATCATTTGCCACAAAATATCCAGGATTACAAAACATTCGGAAGCTCTGACATATCAGTCGTTATGAAAATTAAACGACTTACTTTTATAACCAGCTAAATGACAAATGAGGTCCATTTGGTCAGCCGTCTAATGTAGCTAGCTTGAGCCCTATTTCTTAATCAGGGAATGGGACCATTTGGATTCATGCAGCCTCATCTAAAAAAAGCAAGTATCCACCTACTATTCGTCTCAAACATGCTGTATAAACCGAGTGCAGTGGCGCTGCTTTCTGAATTATTTTGAGTCATGACCGCAGAATGTGCGCATAAAAATTCGTTTCAGTGGTTGAGAAAATAAGGTTTCATTTCAAGACCTCATGTGTTGATTCATTTTATAGTATATTATAATATCATGTTTTTCAATTTCATTAACTCATGATTTTAGCATGACACTTAAAAAATTGCAGAAATCTTACTAATTTCCAATTTATAATGTTACCCTCTATCAATTGGCCTACTTAGTTTCCTTGCCTGATACTACCTGAAACCTTGATGCTGTAAACCTAGTACGCACTACATCTACCGGATGAACAAGGAGTAAAACATAAGCTGTTTTTGAATTCCTACCCGGTCTAAAACAGCCGTGTCACATTCTCCAATATCTATTCCCGAATAAAACCCGGGTCAGAGTGAGAAAAAGAAATGGAACCCTCAATTGAAGCACAGTATAAAAATGATCACGCTGAAAATGATGCGACGCTTGAACTTTCCTACTGAATTTCAGAAAAATATTCATTGTTTTTAAATCAAAAAATTTAGCACCGGTAGGTCTAGAAAAAATGTTAAATTTTTATTCAATCTCAAGCACATTATTTCAAAAAGGAGACCATGAAGGTGTACGCTTACAGCTAAAATACAATTTAACTCACACTTTATGGAATAATAACTTGGTTTGTAGCATGAGTGATCGTCTTACCTTCTTTTACGAGGCCTCCAGCACGTAAACTTGAGAGAATCGGCAGAAATTGAGTCACACAGGTATTCGATTCACACTTCTATCATATTTCGTTTAATTCGAAGAAGTTTCATGAAATCATAGTTTTCCAATGTAAAGAATCAGCATGGAAAGTCCTTGGCACATCCAGTGAAAGCTTTACAATTCACAGCCCTTCTGTTCGAGTGAGGAGCGCACATCGAAACGAGCGCAGCAGTATGACCAGACAGTGAGGTCACCAATTGTTAAAGGAAACGCAAAGTAAGTCAGTGCGCGCCATGGACGTTGAGGCAACGTTGAGGGCACGCGCACTCTATGCGTGAGTCACTCTATAAAGCAATGATCCTACGTGTAAGGCAAGATTGATGTTGTTATGACGTCACTCGATCGTATTATACAGAAGTCCTCGACTGAAGGCAGCAAGAAAGAAACAAACGCTCATATTAATGTAGAGCTGCAATTATTAATGAAGTATGGGGAATATGGGTGCTGCTATTGTGCTTGTCTGTGAAATCAAACTGCATGTTCATCGACTTCGCTAGTGCAAGTTACACTGTTCAAGTTCAATTTCATTGTTCACGTGTTTGTCTTGGAGATTCGGTTCCGTTTTGACACCAGCTGCTGGCTAGTGATAAAAAGTTGTGATTTTTCAATCATTTGACGTAAACATTGTTATCATGTAGCTAAACAGATGATTTCAGAAGTCCACTTACTGCACTGTTTAATGCTAACAATTACATAAGTATGCAGGGATATTTTTGTTACATCGACAAATTAATTTATAGATATTTGTAAAATGTTTCAGATATGAACATTTAGGTGATTATGATAATATTTGTCAAATCATAGTCATAGATGTATCAAAAATTATTAAAAAATATCAAATATGCAGTATTTGATTGTTTTATAAAACAATTATCTAATATTTGTAAAATTTATCACCATCAGTCATATATTAGATAAATTATCTCGGTTTTTTCAACCCGGGAATACTGTAAGAATTGAAAAGAATAATCTTTATTTTATTAATGCGAATTTATCATCAATGTTCAACCGAGATTTATGCATGAATCATCAATGCAAGTTTTTAAGATATTATAATTGCGTATTTTTGGTTCAATAATGATGATCGATGTATTTTGACAATGCATATAAGCTTTCCAATCATTAAACATGCTTACCAACAATGATTTTCAATTTTGAATTTTCCATGGATTTATTGGAATCATCGATTCTGTGTCCATGGCTGGGCTACTAGGGCGGGAACGTAATCTCCGCAAAAAACTGAATCTTTTGATATGAAAATTTTCAGTGTATGCAGACACTTTTTTGAGTCGACATACTCTGCCTATCCCTACTCTATGATAATTCCTACTTACCGAATGTCGCGGCTGATGAGCGTCGATGCCATCCCTATTAGCAAGCTTCGACGAGCCTTAATAAAACCAACGTCCCGCCGCCTCTTAAGAATATGAATTTTAATGCACACAACATAATTCATGAAGATTTCTTTTGTATTTTTACAGTGTTTTGGACACAAAGCTACCGAGAGAACACAGTTTTAAAAATCGCATCTCAGCCAACTCGTCGAGGTTGGGTCGCGGTCGGTCCAACCATACATTTTTTACTGGGTAGTGGATTGGTTATCGCACAGCGAGCTTTTTTCGTTGCTTATTGCACTCCTACAAATCATGGCTGTATGCAATGTGTGAATGCCATTGTGTAGGAATGGAATGAATCGCGGTGTTTACATCATGAAAGTGAAGTCTGTTTGCGGGTGAGAATGCAAATGTATGAAGTCAAGTCTTGGTCATGTCACACAAACACAGTAAACAAAACATGGATCGGGCGCTTAAGATTTTGTGGTAATTAATGTGATTTCTTTTAGTTTGCTCTCTATAGTCAGGATAAAGTTGTTTCACATGTTTCAATTGTAATCAGCACAAGAAGATGTAAAGATTTCAAGATTCTTAATTCATGCGGGAGAATTTTAAAGAAAGTTCTCAGAGTGATGAAAAATATACTTCAGATACAATTGCACATAAGTAGGTGAAAAAGTAATTAACACCAAAGGAAACCTGGGAGACTTTCTCACTCCTCCAAAATTGATCACATAGTGAAGTGGTATAAGTTATTGCTGTCGCAGAAGCGGTCATCCCTGATGCAGCAATGAAGTACAACAAAAACATGGAACAAACATGAAATATACCAAAAAACGGACGAAATATTGAAAGTATTCTAATTGATGCAAATCGCGAATATCAACCAATGAGTATATGCAAAGTAATGAAGAGCACATATAATCGAAAAAGCAGCACAAAGCAAATATTTAAACATGAAGTAAGAAAGGATGAAGTTCTGGGAGTGATGAAAATCACAATACATATAAAATTATACATAAATAAGTGAGAAGATAGATAACTCACACCAAAGGAAACGTATGAGACTTTATCGCTCCTAGAAAATTGATCACATAGTGAAGTGGAAGAAATTATCGATGTTGTGGAAAGAAAGCGGTCAGCCCTGATGTAGCGATAAAATGGAGCAAAAATATGGAACGTGCACACTTCTGTCAAACATTTTTAACTGCTTGCGTCTCACAATCTTTAAATTTCTCAGACTCCAGACTATTAATCATGAAGTGTAGAGATAATGGAAAAGCAAGGAAACTAGACACTTCAATGAAAATCTAAGTGTTTGATTCTAATCATCTTCTCTCAATTCTCGGATTGCAGACTCCCAATTAATTATCCACATTTCGCTGTCAGTCACATTAGAGAAATGATTACTCCGGGTTTCTATTCCACAGCGGTATGACGCGTGCTCCTCACAACACGTTCCATAAAACATCCCTAAAATCACACTTAGAAATTACAATAAAATCGAAGTGATTTAAACGAACAATCAATAACGTTTTATGTTTGACGGTTAGTCCTCATGTGTAGATCATCTAAAATAAAAGCAAGGCACTAAGAGACAACTCAGTGAAATTCTGACTACATATTTAACTTCTCATCTTCTCTTGAATCTCTTCGTGTCTCTGTCAACTACACGAGAGAAATGTCTAGTTCGTGTTTCAATGCCAGAGTGGTCTGAAGCGTGCTGCACGTGTGCTACACTTGTGCTCACACATGGCTCACACAAGAAAAAGGGAAGATTTGTGTGACACCGTGCACAGAAAGCAGTGCCGATAAGTTAGTTATTGCACTGGAAGCCAGTCTCGCGCTACGCGCTCGACTGTTGCTCCCAGTGCAATAACTATTACTTGCCGCTTGGTGATTCCTGGACGCGTGCCGAAGCTCACTCCTGCCATGATGCTCAAACGCTTGGCTTTTGCCAAAAAAGCATGATGTTTGAATGCAAGGGCGCTGAAAAGAGGCGTGTTTGGCACATCAGAGGAACTCTCATCCCAATCAAACAAACTGTGAAGGACCCTACGAAGGTGATGGTGTGGAGAATCATAAGCACCAAAGGGCCTGGAAGAGTATACATTATCGATGGCAATATAAATGCTGCTTAATACAAGACCGTGCTGACTACAAGAGCTCTTCCACAGCTGCATCAATGGTTTCCAAACGGTGATTGTATTTTTATGCATGACGGCGCACCTTGCCACAAAGCAAAGGTCATCAAGCAATTCCTAGACTGTGAAAACATCGCCAACCTGGAATGGCCGGGGAATTCCCCAGATTTAAATCCCATCGAAAATGGGTGGGACATCATCAAACGTTGGATTGCTGGTAAAACCACAACCTGCAAGCAAGAACTGATATGTCCTCCGCTAATCATCACTGGTTCCGTGATGCAACCCTCCCCGAGACTCTCGCAAAGCTCATCGACAGTATGCCACAAAGAATTCGCGCAGTGATCGATGCAAAAGGAGGCCATACAAAATTTTGACGATTGAATAGTTGTTTTTTGAGTGTGTTAAAAATAAAATTATCCATTTGCATAACTTTGGTTTTGCTTAAAAATAAAAATTTGTTTTTATCTTGCGATTAAGCCGTCTTTTCTAACTGTCCCAAGTAATTTGGCGCGCAATGTTTATGCATACGACCATATTTGCTGCCCTTCATAATGAATAACAGAGCCGAAAACTACAGGCCAAGTAACTTATATAAGTTACTTGGCCTGTAGTTTTGACTCAAGTCACAATCAAGCAGCATTTAGTTAAAATTGAAGTAACGTTGTAAAATGTAGGCAGTGAAAAAGCAGGTGTCCCAAGTAATGTGGCGCGTACTGTAGACTTTGCGTCTCGTGTGTCTGCATGTGTCAGAGGCTAAACAATGTGATAGGACCTCAATTTCATGCTGGGAAGACAGAACATGCTTAGCGGTTCAAGCGGCAACGCATACAACTGTAGACGACGCGCAACCTATAAACGCTCGCCTGCGCGTATTCATAAACATTCCCCATGTTTTAACAGCATCAGATCAAGTGATTTCTGACTCTTAGTGCGCAGCGCGTAGAAGAATAGAATGTCTTTAACCACGGATGCTTGGGGTGCTCTGTACAGTTACGCGATCGAGGCATGTCACCTAGTGTGATCTAGGACAAGAGAAAAATTTTAGATTTATACGATCATGCATGTATCAGGCAGTCCTCTTTCTGAAGCGAACTAAGAACGCAAAAACTTATGTCACAAGCCCATAGGCTAATACTTAACGTAGGCCTAAATTATATGTATGCCTGGCGATCTCTTTCTGTCGCTAATCCGATAAACGTCATGAACCATGGTTTACCGCATATATATATTCTAAGAAATTTCCTAATTCAAACCACAATTTATTCCATAAGTGCATTCGAAATCAGATACCGTATTACATATTGTAAATTTTCTTTGACCGACAAAAATTTTGTGCGCGGAAATCTTTCCAATCTTACCGGATAAATGATTTACATTTTCCCGGTAATTTTAATATCGAATTACTGTATATTGACTACGTAGTCGTATGTAGTGTAGGTGTCATATGTGTACACATGGTCACCGCTTTGTTCGTCTTTTTTGGGGCGCCTGTGACAAACCTATAGGAGCTAGTATAATCATAGGAAATTAATAGTTATGAAGTCAATTTTTTTCTGACCAATATACTTCGACAACTATAAGCGTCGTTATCATCATGATGGCACAATACGTGCCCTGAAGATAGCGACGCTTAGTCGTTGAAATAAATTGGCTAGAAAAAATTTGACTTCAAAGAAAATACCAAGCTGCTTCAATTTCCTATATACTTAAGCTATGAATTCTAGTGAAGGCACTTTGCTACAAACCTCTGAGTAAGTTTACTATTATTTTATCTCATGATCATGAATACTCAAGCATGAAGTACACAGCTGCGTATAGTAGGCTACTTGGTCAATGATTCCTCACATCATCATGTTGAGAATTAATGCATTAATTCAATCGATCACCAACTTTTGATTCGCATTTTTAACTTTCATAAAGTTGTGACCGAAGGCGCATTTATATAATAGAAAATACAACTTTGAATTCCATAATGCAATTTCATTTATTGTTCATTCTCCAAATTATAAATGAACCTAAACTAACGCTCATGTGAGACGTTAGTCAATCGTACATGGCCAAACAATAAGGTCAAAGAGTTACTACATACAATAGAGAAAGCCACGAACAAGAATGAAAAGCAACTGCCCAGCGAGAGGTATTTACACAATGAAAAAAAAACAACTAATCATTTTCTGCCACTAGGAGAGATAAGGGTTGTGGAGGATCTGACTCGGGTATGTGTGTGCTAGGGAGGGACGGGTTAGTTCAGAATAACGTGCATCAATGATATTCACGAGCGTGCATGCATCACTTGAAGATATCTTCTCTCGGAGTCTCTTCAACAACTCCCTTGTTCCTGCTGAGAGCACCTTAGTGACTGGCTTCGGCACGGCCGCATGCAAGAATTAAATACTTCCATCTTCACCAAATGAGAAACTCGGAAGGTAAACAATAGTCAGTCGCCATTTGAGGAAGTGGAGGTGGATCTCACATCAACATGAGGCCGACAAGTTCATTCATACATTCGACAAACAGAAAAACAACCAAACAGCGGCAACAGCATACTAGTCACAGCGGCACCGATTGCCAGTTCTTCTATCGACACCAAAGCATCGAAGATCTGTCAAGAGTTGAATTTAGTCGATTTTTCGAAATTCACGCACGATTTGTCCATCGATGGTCAGCTTACGCGGGGAGACTGAGGGCTCGACCTCGCAGCACTGCAAGTTAAATGAAAATCATGGATTCTTACAACAAATATATGAAGGCAAAATTAAGTGACCCGTATTTAAAGACACGTTTCATTTTACATTCCAAGGGTACAAATATATGCTTTTTCGATCAAATGAAACAATGGATTACCTTTTCGTTTCTAAGTGCACTTTACAGTAAGCATTACGGAATCAGTTATAATCCTTCATAGCCAAAATTCATTCCCCAAAACAATATCGAGGTATGTTTCATGGCTATCGGTTTTGCTCTTATCATGACCATATAAATAAACAAAAAAAGTTTATTAGACTTGTTAAAACAATATCTGTCTAGTGTAACCCACATCTCTGAATGTAATACGAATTTGGTCAAAATAACGGTAAATCAATGCCAAGAATTTGTAGTGTTGAAGTAATCAACTTCAAACGGAAAATATTATGTCATAGCATGCAATATGTGAAAAACACTTTTTCTCAAGCTGTTCATCGATATGTGATCACAGGAAAATTAAGCTGATTTTAGTTTATCAGTTAAAAAACGTGGTTCGTAGACAAGCACAGCAGAAAATCAGCCTAACTTGCTGTTGATTAATCTCACACTACAAATGAAAAATTGGAAGTGCCATCCGGCATTCAAGAGGTGATCTTACTGGACTTACTTCTATCACGACTTTCATCAATGCACCGTATTTCAACGTCGACCAGTCATCTAATATTTTGAAGTATTTATTCAATAGCGGTCGTCAATGACCTCTATAATCACGATCAACGCTGACGAGATCAGTGCAATAGCACTGCGCATTGACGACAATATTCTATACAGAGATCAGCAAACCGTCCTCCTACCCACCATTATCACCCTCAACTCAACGTGTTACACGTCATTCCATACACACTACTGCAACGATTTATTTGACTGCAACCTCAATGTATGCTTATGATAAGTACTGTCTAAATGGAGCACTGAGCCAAGTTTTGACAAACCAGAGTTGAAAATACTCATTGAAATATTCTGACGTTAATCCAATTCCGATATCAGAATTCCATTTAAGTTTAAGAAGGAAGATATCACGGTGCGTCTGAATGAGGTTTTGGATTAAAAAAATATATCATCGCCGAAACCAATTTTTTTGAGCTTAGTGACCCTCTATCAGAGCTGGAAAAATTCCACTGAAATTTTTTAATTCCAATTCCAGAGCAGAAATTTCAATTCCAACTCCAATTCCAATCGAAACAGTTCAATTCAATTCCAATTCCATAATAAGATTCAATTCCGATAATTTCATGTCGCGTATAGTGTATTATGCTAATGTATCTAACATTCGTTCGTTTCAATCTAACCCATGTGCCCTTATCCTATCCTCGTTGTTCCTGTGTGCCGTTCTCTGCGTCGTTCCTATGTGCGTTCTCATGTTCATATTTCATGTGTGCATATATATATATCATGAATAATATATATAATATATATAATATATAATAATAATAATATATATATATAGTAAATCAGCAAGCGGAGTTGGATTATTTATTTATTACCATAACTGCAAGTTTCACGGAAATACAAACATTACCGATCGTCAGACAGCAATAAAAGATAAAAGGGAAGAATCTCAATATTAAAAATCAAGGCTATACATATACATCTGAATTCAAATCGACTTATGGACATGCATTGAGTATGAGACTATGGTCAAATGTTGGATAAAAGAAATTTCCTACGATGTCTACATTGTGATATCATTTCACTCTTTTTTGTTAATCAGATGTTCAGATTTAGATGTTATAATATAAAATTTCCGTCAAACATAAATTGCAGAATCTGCTGCCACAAGAATATGGTTTAGTATGTTTAGTATGTTGCACTATACTCCATCTGATGTCAAAGGTTTTGTTTTTGTTCCTAAGAGACCATAAATACTTTGACAATGATGTTTCGTTCATGTATTTTTGATGTGTGAATGATTTTTTATGATTTCGATGTCGTGTCTTAAAGTCACCTTCCCACATGCCGTAGTAGATTTTCTCGTCCGATTCACATGATATTGTTGCTTTGTAAATTATACATTTCTCTAAACAGTTTCCATTCAATGGGCATTCACTTTTGTTTCTGCAGTTACAGTTTTGATTCTCATTTTCAGCTGTTTGTGTTGGTTGAGATTTGCTCAAAATTTTGATTTTTGACTTTTGATTACATTTTTCATGTTGCTAACGCAACTGTAACTTAGTTTCATGTTGTTTTTGTTAAAAAGTTTGTGGTATTTGTGATGTGGAGGAAAATGCTTACTGGTCAAATTTAGAAATCGTCGCCCAATATCAGTTTTTACATTGGCGCTAAATGTAACCATATTATATTAATATGGGTTGAACCATATTATATTTCTTCTTCGCTTTTCTTTTGATTCAGGTGCTGGATTGTAGGTTAAGTTATGAAGATATCCACCATCTTCAATGCTCTTTGGTAAATTGATTTTGCTTTGTAGAACTCTTCTTCATTGCAGGATAATTTCGAGATTTTTCTTTCTATCATTTTTGGGATTTGCTTCAGGATTATTGGAGGGTGATCTGACTTTTTGTGAATGTATAAAGGCGCACTGTTAAAGCCGCAGATATTAAATAACTCGTGAAAAAAAAAGAAAAGAAAATTAACGGTCAGTAAAGAATCAAACGCTGAGAGAGAGAGAGATGAGATGCGAATAAATTGATTAATAAACTGACAGAAGAAAGAAATTCAATGTGCGAATAACGTGATTGTTGATGACAGAAAAAACGACGATAAAAATGATATCATAAAAACTGATTAATGGTCCATGCTAAAAAGGAGCGGGCAGAAGATTAACAGGAAACTCTTTAATTTTCAAAGAAAGTGGATTTAGCGTCAAGTCTCAAAAAATTGGTCGTAATTAGAAAACGATGAGAAACTGACAAACGCATCTACAATCAACAAACAGCACATACATCTTCAGCTGCTGTTTAGATGGAACTATGGGCTTAGGGTGCAACTTATAATGCAGAAGTAAAACAGCAATGCCCGCCAACGAATAAAGAAAACACATCAGCGGATACAGAGCAACACTCAGCGAGCGCGATTGAAGATTGACGGTATCAAGTGTCACTGATATTATAAGTGACATTTATTTATTTATATGAGCCAATTCCGAATTGAAGTGAATTCAGCATCAAGAAGTGAACTGAAGTTTAAGTTTTTCTTTTATCGTTGCGTATGTATCTTATTAACTATAGTCTTAAAAATTATATTGTAATTAAAATGTTGGACGTTGCGGTTTTCAATTTTTGTACAAATAGATTTATCACAGGTCTATCGAAAAAGTGGAATTGAGGTTTATCAGGGTCAATTCCAATTCCAGTAGATTTGAATATCGCCAATTCCAATTCCGACGAAAAATGGAATTAATTCCGGATCGGAATTAATTCCAATTCCGACTTTTCCAACTCTACCCTCTAGGAATGGGAAATGAGCAAAATGAAAATCTTTTAAAGTACAGATTTTTATTTACGGCCTATTTTCAAAATGGCAGCCATTTTTCGTAAAAATCGCATGTCTGATGCATTTATTAGGACTTAAGGCATGCTACGTCACATGAATTAGCATTTTCTGATCACAGAAGAGTAATTTATGCAAATAGTTAAAATTATAGAAGGGTGCCATGCAGTTGAATACTGTTTATAAGTAGTATGTCATGTCTTGAACAGTATTTCTTAACGTCGGAATATGATGTCGATTAAAATTTGCATTATTTGCTACTTTCGTTTGAAGGTGAATTTATCCCGTCAAGACAAAGCAAAAAGTCACAAGTTTGATTGAAATAAACATGTATTTATTCAGAAAACACGAACAGGACAAGCATCCTAAAAAATTAATTCATCAAATATGTCTGGAATAATGAACACAAACAGATCGCAACAATCGATCAGAAAACTGGGGATGACTTTCAAAAATTTTGAGAAGTTTTTCCATGTGTCTGCAAAACTGTGATGTAGGGACTCAATATATTGCTCACTGTATTGGCCGAGTCCTCTTCGTGTGTGCTCACAGAATTCTGGTACTTGGAATATGATAGCGTGGATCTTGGGAGTCACATTCAGAGGCAGCTGTTCATATGCCGCCTGAAACTCACTGATGTATCTCCTGAATTGTGGCTGCAGGGAAGTTCCAAAGCAAGAAGTCACAACATCATTGAAGCAATGAAAGGCCCTCACAAATTTCAAGACACTGGGATTATTTGGACACATCGCCTCAAGTAAATCGACATTGCGCAAGAGACTCCTGGCACTGTTTCCAGTGAAGCTGCCTCCGTGCATTGCCTTACGCACTACATTGCATTTACGTAGCCACAATTCTGCACTAGTCCATTCCTTCTCAAGACCAGAAAAAAGTGTAGCTGTGGGTCCAGACAGCAGATGAAGCTCTGGAGGGGGGATGCTTTCAATAATGGGAGTGGAAGAATCTGATGTGTGCACTATGGACGGATGAATGACATTAGTAAATTTCATTGCATTTCGTTTGTCCCTACCGGACTCAAAATATTTCCAGAACTGATCACTCAGAGAAGCCATTGTCCGCGGAGCACCTATAACTCATAGTCTGCCTTTTTCCGCAGTGCACCAGCTACATGGATGCCTGCGTCCATGTGGCATGAGGCCTAAAAGCATGTTGCACAATTTCAAATCACATGCAATGGAAAATTGGTGCCGCATAGCATTCAATCCTGCTTTGATCCACAACAATTTGACAATGTTGTAATTTTCCTGAACATCTGGTACTAATGCTACTATCATGCAACGCTTGACACCAGAGTCTTTGAACGTGCAACTTAATCCTGAAGACAGGCAACGGCGGGATTGAGAAGTCGGACCTTGCTCATCGAATTCAAAGACTGATAGACCGATCTTGAGAAACCCCCCCCCCACCTCCATCAATACCAATGCGAATGAGAAAATCATCTCTACTCAAGTTCCTCTTGGTCACAATTCGATCAATTAGTTCATCGACATCTTTGCAGAAAACTGCAGATCTCGAGCATCTATCGCTCACTTCATCTTTAGCAAGGCAGAGGAAATCCAATTCCTCCACAGCAAACAGGTCATCGAACTCGTGGGTGGCTCTGGATAGTTTGGACTTTAGCCCGGGTTCAATAACAGTTCGAGACTCGGTGGCATAACGAATATTCTTACCAAGCTTAGGCATTTGCCTATCACTCAAACTCAAATCAGTTTGAATGTGAGAAAGATCGATAGCCGACAACTGAGTAGGCGATTTCAAAGTCATTGTATTCTTGGTCTTACCACTTAATGTTGCAAGAGATGTTCCCACGTCGTCGATGATTCGGCTAGCAACTCGTTGTTTTGTCACTTTGCTGGGGGAGTTCAACAGATTGTCAATGTTGGATATCTTTTGGCGCTTTGATAGACAAAATTCTCTTGAATGAGAACATCCCCGATAAAGTTTCGAGAAGCAAAGACCACATACCTTGAAACTCGATGCTGCTGGAATGGATTCCTTGTTCGATGGACGACCAGGAGATTTCTTCATCCTTACGGCGTCCTGTTTGTCAGCTCAAGCAACACAGCAAATTCGGCAAGAACACGTAGATGATGAACGAAGGATAATCGGCCGACGAGGATCATAATCATCAGACAGGGGTAAGCTCACTTCATGTCCGTTCCGCATTTTGGAAAGTAGCAAATAACATCCATTGCACAAGGCCTCCGGAAAGTTAGGATTTCTCGATCGTAGCCATCAATGACGAAGTCCTGAATACTCCTGACATCCGTAGCAGAAAGCTTCTGAGATCCCTTGCGATAGCAAACGGCGCAAACGCGTTTTCTATTTTCATTGTGACTTCTGTCAACGGCGTCTATCGCAGTTTCATCACCTGCCGCAGCCATCTTAGCCTACTGGTGTACTAATGAATTTCGACACTTCACGTCTGATTTAAGCTTGGATGTTGCAAAAATCAATTCATAACTCTCAGTACCCATTCAAATACATTTCAACATGAACAACATGCTGCGTCATATGTACCATAGAAATGTGCAAGCTAATATTTGAATTTATGCGATTTGAAAGCTATTTGAAAGCTACTCAACCCTGAACACGAGCTTTGTGCAGTGTATTTGAGTAAAATTTGCGACTTTTTGCTTTGTATTGACGGGATAAATTCACCTTCAAACGAAAGTAGCAAATAATGCAAATTTTAATCGACATCATATTCCGACGTTAAGAAATACTGTTCAAGACACGACATACTACTTATAAACAGTAGTTCAACTGCATGGCACCCTTTTATGATTTTAACTATTTGCATAAATTACTCTTCTGTGATTAGAAAATGCTAATTCATGTGACGTAGCATGCCTTAAGTCCTAATAAATGCATCAGACATGCGATTTTTACGAAAAATGGCTGCCATTTTGAAAATAGGCCGTAAATAAAAATCTGTACTTTAAAAGATTTTCTTTTTGCTCATTTCCCATTCCTAGAGGGTCACTAAGCTCAAAAAATTGGTTTCGGCGATGATATATTTTTTAATCCAAAACCTCATTCAGACGCACCGTGATATATCATGTGACAAAATAGCTGAAAAGCCATTCAGTCAAAATAAAAGCTGTGAGCACAACGATTTCATCTCTTACATCATGCAGCAAAGTGAAATTCAAAACAGCTACGATTTTATATCGATAGTATTTTTAGAAACCTCTAACTTATATACTTTTACTTCTAGCGAAATGAAGCTAGAGGAAACCCAAACAACTTTGACACTGTTGTGAAAGGGGCCTCGATACCTCAGGTACACCTGAACTTTCAACAATCTTCGATACAATAATAAATATTGTATTTTGGGCTTAACTATAATACAGAACAATCCTACAGATGAATAAATTGAGTTGATATGCATGAAACTATTCGATTAGGTGCTCTTTGATTTATATTCACCTAAATGTCAATAAAATAGAGTGATCTATCATCAGCTACTTAAATTCAGAGTTTCAGTACCTGGAATATGCATGAACAAGAAATTTTGGAATCCACAAAGTTCATGTATTAAAATCCAAAATGTTGCAATGAAGTTGCAAAATTCTAGGGAAAAGGCATGACAGGTTAGGTGCATTTCTGCATTTCTATTGTACTAAATACGAGTAAATATAAATCATATTCAAGTACTTGCTACGCTAGTACTTAAAGTACAAGCGCTAGAGCGCGAAATATTTTGAGTTTAACTACAAAGCATTCTCAATATGTAGGATTCGGAAAAATATTCAAATGTTTATTTAAAAACCTCGAAATATTTTTTAAAAGTCGTCCCAATATTTAAAAATATTTAGAATTCTCATCCCAGACTGGTCACTAGGGAAGGCAGCTGCGGTTGACATTACTGTTGCACATCCGCTCACTTCTGATTTTATTCATGGAGCGAGTGCAGCATCGGATATGTTTCTGATAGCAGCAGAGAAAAGCAAACATCAAGCAAACGACGGAAAGTGTACCAGAATGGGATGGATTTGTGTACCTATGGCGGTCACCACTTACGGTGTTTGGGGCCCGGAAGCAATGAAAACATTAAATCGGATTTCAAGATCGCTGTCAATGTGTAGAAACGAACGGTACTCATTGATTCGCACTGACATACTTGACTTCCTGGGCGTGACACTGTCGAGATCAGTTGCCAGAGCTCTCCTGGTGCGCATGACTCTTTGAAGTGTTTTCTTTCATTCCTTTGTCTCTTGAGTTGAACAGTGATTCTTAGACTTTGTACATAGGACGTAGGTTTATTTATGTAAGAACTATATTTGTATTTGTTGCACCGAGCTCAAGTCATGTATGTAATAACTTTCAATCATATGTATTAATGTGAAGATGTCTTTAGTACAAACGTTACATAGATGATGTAATTGTTGGTCCGTTTCTAAAAAAATTATTTATTCATCACAGTGCATGAATTCTAGTCATTCGTTAGTTCAGAAAATAATTTTTTTGTTCATTCAATCAAAATATTTAAATGTTTGCTTATCCCAAAAATTCTGTTTTCGTGTCCATACTATTCCATATATGCCCTATATCATTCGGAGCTGCCAGAAGAAAGATTTTTTCCCAAAAGTCATTTTGGCGGAAATTCTTTTATAAATCGAAAGTCGAATAGTTGGCTAAATTTGAAGTCATGATGGTCTAAAAATATTCCCAAAACAGCATTTTATCTCATATCCCCAACACTAACTGGGCTCCACATAATCACCCATATATCCATATAATATGCCATTCATGACGATCGACTTACCCGAATCCTTGAACATCGCTGCATCAGTAGAAAGTATAAACATAACCTGAATGAAAATAACCTGAATTTTCTTGCGGCTATTCAACCACCCACCAACTCCCCTATCTCTAAATTTACCTTGCATTTTTGGTCGGTTTACGGGAGTCGACTTTTCAGACCCCTTTTTGGCGGAAGATCGGCAGCACTGATTATTCCATTTATAGGTAAGAGCAATTGATGATTGATATTTTGGAGATATTCTCTTCTTTTTTTAAATCCCCGGCGATTGTCACAGAATTGTCATGCGCATCGAAAACGTGCGCTCCTGGCAATATGATCCAACACAGCTGAGAACTTGAAACTATAAATTCATGTTTATCTTTAATCGCCTTGACAAAAAGCGTGACTATAACAACTAATATTATTTCAACTACTTGCATATGGCATTTCTTAAACATTTGAAGCAATATGGTGGCTGCCGATGCGTCCAAATTTTCAATACCGTCTTGCTTTTAACACATGAATAGATTACGTTTTTTACGAAATGCGAAGTACTTGAGGAAATCAAAATATCTAGAAATACCCCCAAAAAATATTTGAAATATTTCAATTCAAAAATGTTTTTCTGAACACTATCAATATTCAATATTTTACTTAAATTGAGAGCTCGTATTGCTTAATTATAAAATCCACACTATACAGAGTGTTCAAAAAGTGACTGTGCACCTATTAATCTTAATATAAAATCAAAACAAATGATTCCAAATCAAGTAATTTGTGTATTAATGATAACCAAGTAACAAGAAGATGTGAGAGCAGTCAAAGAAATTGCTGAAAATGACCTCCGTTTTCTCGAATACACAATTCAATCCGTTTTTTCATGTTGTTGAACACTGAAGCCAATTCTTCCTCAGTTATGTCCTGAATGATTTCACTGATGTGCTGTTGAAGTTCTTCTAAGTTGCGTGGCTTCCTTTTGAACACTTTTTCTTTAACGGTTCCCCATAGGTAGAAATCTAAGGAGCTCAGATCGGGGGACCTTGGTGGCCAGATTCCAGTGCAGATGAGTCGACTAGGAAAGGCTTCTTTCAGGCGTGACAAGTTTACGCTCGCCGTGTGCGGCGGTGCTCCATCTTGCTGAAAATAGCCGTGCTGTCGCTCTTGTCTTGATAGTTCGTTCATGAAGGGGAGTATCACTTCGTCCCAATACCTTTCTGCATTAATGGTGTGATGAAAAAAAAGTGGTCCAATAATTCTCCGACGAGACATTGCACACCACACACCAACTTTGTCGGAATGGAGAGAGCTTTCAATGAACTGATGGGGATTGACAGTCGACCAGTGACGTGAATTTTGACTGTTGACATAACCTGACAAGTGAAACCAAGCTTCGTCAGAAAAGAATGTTCTGTTAAAAACGCCATTGTCATCAAGAACATGTCCAAACCATCTGCAGTAATGAACACGTTTCTCGTAATCTGTCTCTTTCAGTTCATGATAGCACGTAACCTTGTACGGATAGAGATTCAGGTTCTTGCGCACTGTGTTATCAGCCGATCCAAGAGAGATGTCCGCTTCTTGGGACAAGCGTCGAAGGGATTTGCTTGGGCTATTGGTCATTGCCTCAGAAATCGCATCCATCTTTTCAGCGTTCAAAACTGATGGTCTGCCTGATCGGTCTGCGTCGTGAACCGATCCTGTCTCTCTGAACTTGGCTATTAGGCTTCTGACAGAATTTCTGTGTGGAGGATCTTCATTTGGAAAAGCCTCTTCGAATCGTTTTCGAACCTCAGCTGTGTATTGCCCATTACAGCGAAACGTGTGTTCAACCAGGAATGTTCTCTGTTGCACAGTCAAGACCATTTTGTCAAGTATGAATGAAATTGAACAGCGAAAACAGTGACTCATTGTATTCTCGAGCATCGTTCAAGCCATCAGTTGCCTATTCACAGATAATCGTACATCAAACAATGCAATATTAACTGATCGATGCATTAGACATGAATGTAGTCATTGCTTACTGAGTAACTTGGTCATAAATTACGATAATCAGGTGCACAGTTTCTTTTTGAACACTCTGTACTTCACTACTCATTGTGTATACATGTGTGACGTGGATTGATGTCTTACGGTACCGTATTTTCTATCATCGCTTATTCACTCCATGAAGGTACGGCTTCCGATACTTGACAGAATCTGATTACCCTCAACCAGTAATTAACACTGTGGCGAGGTATTCATTCATTGATTATACTTGCTATGACAACTAATGTGTGATGATGAAAACTTGATTCGCTCCGTTGGTCAGAGCAACTGGTCTGGAAAACCTATGCGATCGCATGTTCGACTCACCCGAGACGCACTTATTTTGCATATGAAACTAGTTATTGCAAACTGATCAATGTTAATCCACTTAATCCACTCAATGTTAATTAAGACTTAATAAAAAGTCTTCTTCACATCTAAATCACTGCGTTGTCAACGGGGCCTGGCCATGTACATTGCATGCACTTACTTGTACCTATCGGCGTAAACTGGTGTGGTTGTGGCTAGAAATGGATAAATTTCCAACATCCAGGATGAAAGCTCTTTACCTTGTGCGATTTAGTGCCATATCTGCAGCATCAAGAAGTTGTTGGCTTGGTACAGCTCTTATGCCGCGGACTCTTTTGTCACCTGTCGGGAGTTTCTCCCATGAAGCTCTCTTAGGACACCTGCATGACCGCGGAATTTCAGAAAAAAGGATCTGTTCGATATGCGAGTGTCATTCATGTGCGTAACATGTCCAAGCTATCGCAGTCGGGACATTCGAATTAATTTGACTATCGATGGTTGCCACAATTTTTCCGGATGGTTTGATCATATGTAGAATGTTTTAGTCGTGATATCTTCTCTACGAAACATGGTTTTCCCCAAACGGCCGGGATTGGACTGATTTTCCTAATTGCATCATAATTTCCGATCGACACGAGTTTGCTTCAGATGAAAATATTGATCCTAAGGACGCAAAGCAGGTTGCTTGTTCTGAAGATTTTCCGTTCAAACTGATGCTCATGTCAGATGACGCAATGAGTTGCGTTTTGGTGTTGCTTGATAGTCCCAAGAAGGGAGGCATGACTGTTCAATCCGTTAACAGGGTGGCGGCAAGATTTTAAGCTTCAAATTAACGGGTGATTCCTGGGCGGCCCCGGATTGGCCGCCACCTTGGGATAAGGAGAAATCGAGTATCTTCCTCATTACCTCTCTGAGGCGCCAACAGTGTAGTCGAGGCCTGTCGCGCGGTTGATCCACCGACTGCTTTATCAGTGGCCTGTCGAGAATACATTGAAGAGAAATGGTAAGATGACACATCAATACTGGACACCAGCTGTGGTGGAGATTCGCTTGATACCACTCCATTAATTATGACTTCGCTTTTACCATTTTTCAACAATTTTTCAGTTAATGCTATCCATGTCAGGTACATAATAAGCAGTACAACCCTAGCATGCATGTTATTGATCTTCTCATCTCCATTCTCTGAGGCTATGGAGAGGTTTGACACATGATAATGAACTGCTAACTATGGAATCGAAATTTATGATATAGAACTAATTCAGATAAAATATTTCACTTGAAAGGCTCGTTTTATGGAGAAAAAAATGTGATTAAGTGTGTGTGTGTGTGTGTCATATAGCAGCATGATTCAATTTCAGCGGCTTGGCTGAAGCTATTAACTTAATATCCTTGCTACAATATTGGTCGGCCAACAAAAAAATGCTTGCGCGGTTAGTATAATAAAAATATATACTCAAAACGATCAGAGCATTTCCTTGTATTGATTTCGAGTAAATATATTTAGCGATTTCATTATTCCACGATTCAATTCTTACTGACAGGAAACAATGGAGACTTATTTTGTCTATAACATTTGCTCACCATAACTCTTCGGCACTTTCGAGATTTCTTATTACATTAATATTGACTTATCAGAGTAAATCAGGATTTTGGCTCAAGAATGGTGTAGCGAAATATCGAACAACCTGTATTTGAATAGAAGAGAAGAATAATACAATGTACTTCAACTTATGATAGACGAACTTACTCACACGTATTTCTGGCTATCGATTTTCGCAGATTTCTTGAACAATATGTATGTATGTTGAAATGTTGCACAGGCATATATCAGTGTCAGTGATGAAGCAAAATTTTCCAATCTCAAAACAGTCGACGTCTCATATTTAACACGAAGTATAAGAGGCGTGAAAATTGTCTGTCATTGCTACTACACGGTTGAGATCGACTATGATTGGCGAAGCTGACTGAAAGCAATGGAAGTAAATTCCTAAGAACAGGTGCATCGCAACAAATGACATCCGAATTCTGACAAGAGCATAGGTAACTTAAATGAATGGAAGAAGAATCGCTAATGACATAAGTAATAATAACTTACATAACTGATTTCAACATGTGATTAAACATTCATACGTGTATATGGAACTGTTCTCAATTCCTAGACTGGCATCATGTTTCAAAGGCAGAACATACTTAGGATAATGACGGTTTCGCAGATTAAATGAAAGGATAAGTCAGAAAATAAAATAGCAGAATTTAATCTTGAAAGTTGAGATAAGCAGCAACAATAAGGAACTTATGGCCATCATCTAAGACGAAGTTAGAAAATGTTTTTCAGTATTCTAAGATTCAAATTCTTTATTCTAAGCAATGGCGCTTCTACAGAAATCCATTTTCTAGGATTTCACAGTTTAGTTAATAAGAAGTGTAGAGCATTGAATTCCTTTCTTGCATTCATGCGACCTTCAGAAATATTGTGCTTATTAATTGAGGCCATCCAAATAGTAGATTCGGCTTTAACGAGTCACTTCTCAAGTCAATAAGTCAATAAATGTTTATTGATGATGTCAAGCATGAGATATCTCACAAGACTTTCAAATAAAAAGAAATCGAAGGAATATCGATCAAAAATAATGACATTACTGTAATTCATAATAAATCATCGTAATACTAAATTATGGTGCAGAAGTAAATCAATCAGACTATCTTTACTAAATGATCTACACGTCTACATGTCATAGCATCAGTTGAAGATTACACGCCTCATGTGCCAAGCAATAATATTCTGTTCTGGAAAGCAAAATGTGTTCTTTTTATTCTGAAAGAAGTTGAAGAGGAAGACGATACATGGTATATTCAATCGACGGAAATTCTACATGCTATTAAGATTTCAATTTGCAATTTTAAGTGCTTCGATCAAATTAGCGTCAAATGCAAGCTAGAAAAGGTACGACTGGCAATAGACAACTTGACAGACTCAACATCAATCGCTTATTAAAGTGAAAAAAATTGATTCATGTCAGGAACTGTCTCTGATTTACACATATTGTAAATGGAATGAATGAACCAGAAATAAGACATCAAATGAAGTCCCGGAAAAGCAATTTCTGATTTGCAATTTCCTCACGCTACCACTCCCACACTCACTCGCTTCACAATCAGAACGTCGTGCCTTTGAATCAATCATGTCAACGGTTTAACTTAGATTCCATTACTATCGATCACGACCATTTATGGAACGGTTCATTGTTATAAAAAATAAAATCTGCAGTGGCAACAAATATCGGTTGGTGCTAATCCTATTAACGCCTCGGTGATTTGGGGTGATGTGAATCAGAGCTCTATTCACGTGTCATATTTGAAACTGCCAGTAAATTTAATGTTAAGTTGGATTCAATTCGACATCATTAACGATCAAAAAGAATGTTATCGATCTCAGATAAGAGTAAGAGAATGCAATACGCCTGGTGTAATAGTGTAGATAGTAAATATGAGTTATGAACAATTGCATACATTTCGGCTATGAATTTGGAAAACCGGGTTGAGCAAAATGAAAATGTAATTGAACTCAACATTTTAGAAAGATTAAGGTTTTAGAATGATGCTCCCGCTCTAATGGATTTTAAGAGGGGAGTAGGAGTTGCATCTGATTGTCACCTTAGTGTATTTTGATTTCTGAATGAAATCAGCGATGTAGCATTTACATTACTTGAGGGAACATTATTTTACAAATGTTTAAATTATCAACACTACTGTATGAATTCATAATTTTTATAGTATAGTACTACTTCTTCAAGTTCATAAAAATGCGTACAACAAATAGGCCCTCAAATCTCAGTATTTCAAAATGGCGATGAGGTGATGGTGCGGCTGCATATTCGAGGAAGAGCATAAAGATTCAAGTTAAACTACGCAATCAAGTGTGTCCGTGGCACAGTGGTTGCGTACTTGGACTAGCGATCTCATAGTCCAGAGGTCGAACCCGGAAAGTGTCATTGGAAGTCGGCAGGAAGGGCATCCGGACTACAAAGCACCACAACGCTCCAAACAAAGTCTGACTTAAGTCAGCACCGTCCAAGACCCCAGTAGGGGTAAAAAGTGACGTAAAATCCGTAAAAAAAAAAAATCAACAGCAGGCAGGCATCGATGAACAAATGGTCAAGCATCCAAGCGACGACATTTAGTCTAAGACCTTATCTTACATAACACACTTCTTGCAAAGTTTGTGCTTTTATAAATCAGCAACCAGAATTCTCACAAAGGATTTCTGGCAATTTGGAAGTTTGGCATTAATCATCATATAGAAAACAAAAATTAGTGAAAAATCAAAATGATAGGACATGAGTATGAATGGAATCCAGTCAGGTAGAGGAGCACAAAACAATTGAAATAAATCGCTTCAAATCCATAAGAATTGAATTTAATTACATGCTTACGATTAATCACTAATCGCATCCATTCATTGCCTTTGTTTTCCTGTACACTGCGAATGATGGGGTAAACATTACGTAGGCCCTACGTGCCTTGCACGAATGAACAACATGACCTTTCAATGACTCATAACATCAAAGTAGTCATCCTAGTAACATGCTCCCCAAGGACAAATTATATTAGGAGCAACATACTTTTATATCTACATGTAGGCGACATGCGAGATTTGCATTTTAAAGACTATAATTGTAAAACTTAAGACCTATGAAATCATGATCACAGACTTTAACAATAATCAATCGTTAATAAGCAGTAGTAACTAATACTGATGTGAATGCATGACATATCAAAACAAAAGTGATGTGTATCTCAATGTTTAATATTATTAAAAGCCTGAAAAAACTGTAAGAGCTTTGACAGTGACAGTTTCAATAATCCAATTTATCTAATGGAATTTCCTAGTTCTGTGGTTACAGACGTTCAATGATCTGTGCATTGTTCAATCATTTCATTTCCTTTACATCTATTTGATAGTTGACAAATAGATAAAAGAATTTAGTAGATTAGGTTAATGCAGGATAATCTTTAGTTTTGAATGATTCGTGACATCTTAACTCGAGAAATTTGCAAATCTGATTGATATCACGAATAGATTGTCATGCATAAATGTATGACGTTTTTAATGCATAAACCTCTTAATCCAATTTCTCACCACTCTATCTTAATGTTGCTAGTCAGCTCAGTGACTATATCTACAAATGAACTAAATGTTATTTAAAGCAATTTGTTCTTGAATGAATCCATGCATTGTCAGCAGTTATTGAAGAAATCGATTCATGGAACAAAAATTTTTAAGATTTAAAATAGTACCGCTATTGACCATTGGCCTACACTGATTGTTATCAAAACAGCGTGTGTGTAATAAAACCAATGTTAAATAAGCACTAGGACTACCGATTCAATACTTGATCGAATCAAGGACCGGTATATCATCAGGTCAATGCATTGTCATTAGTGCACACTATCAATAGTATTATTGGCAATTTTAGGCTTTGTCAAAAATTAATCGTGCGATTGATCATTGAATCACTTTATGAAACAATCAATCGCTTAATCGCATCGATACGATTACGATTGAAATTATCACTCCTAGCAGGATGCACGACAGGTTGCACAATGTGCTCCAGATGGATTTACAGAAACTTAAGAGAAAAATCGAATACTGAGCCGAAAAGTGAGGTAGAAGCATCCTTAAAGATCCATTAAAGTGTCCATTGATTAACCTTTTATTATTTTTATTTACCTCCACTGGCATATACAAAATAGAACGCAATAAAATTACAAACGCATGACGCATCCTTATAAATGCAAAATGCTCTTACAAAATACTGCAGACTGATTAGTCATCACACCATGTAATTATAATGGACATGACATGGCACCCACCTCATCGCCACTTTGAAATCATAATGCACATCTGTAGTCATGCTCTCTTTATGACACAGAATTATATTCCTTTACTTGTTCAGTTGAATTTAATTCTGCGCCTTATGAGTTTATTAATCATTCAAATTTTGAATAGGAATAACAATAAGCCACATGTATGCTGCTTGAAATATTTTGCATCGATTTGACAACTTTGACGCGCCCAAAATGCAGAATATCTAAATTATCCTATCGATGAAAATTGACACCTCCACGCTCTTCTATTTTCCTATTGCATTTTTGAGCGAATCGCGAGAGTCACTGCTTGTTTCCGCTCAATTAACCGGAAATTGCGTGGCCCTTAGTACGGTAAGAGTGTAGTTGTATGAAATATCATTAGAAGTCAATTTAAGTCAACCTAACTCCTTCAAACGATGTCTCACCTTTGGTGACGTAGATAACGAAGAAGTCAAGGTAGAGTGCAGTTTGGACACAGCCAGCGACGATCGCGATGAGATCAAAGAAATTCTCAGCCCAGTATCGGTAGATCCAGTTGAAAATGTATAGGGCACGGTAGGAGCCGAGTGCGAAGAGGTAATGAGACGTGATTGTTTCTGCTTCTCCTGTTTTCGAGATAAGGAAGAGTTGAGGAAGGATCGCCATCGACTCAAGATAGATGGAAAACGTCCACAGAATCTGAAAAAATCAACCATGAGGAAAAGTTTTGTACGGCGAAGTTTGCTACTCTCTAGGTACTTCAGATAGGACTTTACAGACGTGTCCTAATTATTTGTCACAGAAACAATTATATCGATTTGCGCATCCAGCTTCCGCTATATCGCAGCTAGAGCGTTGAATTTAATAAATCAAAACTTTGTCTTACATACTTTTGAGAAAATTGGAATTGTGCTAAAAAGTGACAAAAATATAAAAAATTTAAAATATATTATGACACACTTACGGAATGATTATAGGTACAATCGACTCTTGATATAAGCGACACATTGGGACCGTCTGTTGTCATCGCTTATTTCGAGAGATCGGTTACATCGGGAGCTAGCCACATATCGATCAATCCGGCAGTGACCAACCTGCCGTGGCGCTCACATCGATAGTCGAATGTAATTGAATATCCTTCATGAATCAAAGTTAATATTGTAAGGAAAGACGTCAGACTGGTTCGATATCTTACATGATAGTGTTCCCAATCTGTCTTCACAAAGTGGACGAATATTGTTGCCTCATGTACGAACAATGCGTAGACAAAATGGTTTTACTTATTCGTGTTCTATTCTGTACAGTGAATCATTCAAGCGATGTGAGGTGTTTGCAGTTATTATTTCTGTTAATTTTCGCGGACCTCATTCGATTCTCATTTGGGGTTCTTTTGTTTTTCAATAAACGCTTATTCCATTATTTGAAAGTTTACATCCAGACAATCCATTATGCTAAACCATGGCATAAAGTCACTGTGGGATTACAATTCACTATACATGAAAAGTGAATGAGTTTAAACGATAACTACTTATGAAAATGAAAAGAGCATGACTTAAAGTATGTTTTATGACATGAAAAGGCCGGCTGAATTCAATTTGAGGCTTTCGAGCTGTCAAGACGAAAAAGGCATCATAGAGCTATTATATGATCATCGCAATGAAGGACGAAATGCATGAATTTCATGCGCTCACATTGTGCACACAAGTAACGCAGCTACGTCCTCTTTGTAAGGAAATTCTGGCGTATGACACTGCGGCCAATCAGGATTTCGCCCTAAAGAATCTTTAATTCGACAGACTTTTTAAGGTGACTGAAATCAGTTTCAAGATGGATGTTCAGCGCATGTTGTTCTTTTGATGGCAAAATTTGAATCCGTAAACCGTGCTAGAAGAGAATTACAAAATCGGAAATGGAATAATGTTCCTCATGAGAATTCCACTAGAAATACTTTCAAGAGATTTTGTGATACTGGAGACGTTAAAGATGCAGAGAGAGGTGGTCGACCATCATTCGATGATGAGAAAGCAAAGCAAATTTCCGAGACTATTCGTAAAACAACCCTCAACATCAATTCGCCAAGCAGCTTCAGTACAAGCTGTTCTTACGGTTATGTTCACAATGTAGTGAGACATGATCTAGGACTCTCTCCTAACAAATTGCAAGTAACACAAGGGCTACGCGAAGAAGATTACAAGTCAGCATGTGTGAGAGTTTACTGCAAAAATCCTACGAAGATGAAGACCTCCTCGATAAAATTATTTTTTCGGACGAATGCTGTGGGCCGCTGGGTCTCCTGATCTTTCCCCTTTGGACTTTTTTGTTTGGGGATTCTTGAAAAATTTAGTGTTTGTCTCACAACCGAGAAGTTTACAACAGCTGAAAGACAGCATTTAATCATCAAGTTCATAAATCACCTCCGCATGTGCCGCAATGCCATCAGGTCGTTCCTAAAACGACTCCAACAGTGCATTTACAATCGTGGTAAGACCGTCGAACAATGACTTTCTTTTGGATTGAAAAATTAAGGATCTGGATACATAAAAGCTTGAGAAAAAAGTGGAGTTTTACCGAAAGTTTTCATTTAGAATTGAAATGATCCATGGACAGGAGGTAATTATATGAAATGCATGTATTTTTATCGGTCAAAATATTTAATTGAATTTAATTTGAATTTGGCAAATTATATAGGTCCATAATACAATTTTATGCTTTATTCATTAAATTTATGATATTGGTTAATACTTTATTCTTATATGCACCCTCTAGGAGGTATTGAACACTATCATATTTGGCAAATAAACCCTACAGCGACTTTATGATCACCCTGTATATGCAGATGCTTGCATCTTCAGGACTGTTTCAATCTATAATTTTGACTGCATTTTAACACCTGACACTAAATTCAGACATGAATCAACGAGGTAGATGCTCAGCTTTCTGTTTACAAAGACAAACAGAAATCAACCTGCAATATCTATCAACAGGGACAGGTAAAGTAATGCAATTATTCAAAATTATTGTCTCACGAATCGGCACTTTTGCAAAAAGTAACTAGCGACCTTCAACGACTGACATTGCAACACCAATCTTTCATTTTTGTGATTTCTTATCTCAAAATATTAGGATATGATTATCAATGATAAAAATGTAAAATTATTCGGATGATTATTTATAGCTTAAGCAGTCATTTGCTATACTACGGATTGAAAATTCAGATAACACAGCATCGAACATGAAAACAGAAACAAAATCGTATGATCAGACTGAGTAGTCAAGCAGTGTCTGTGTTGCTACGTTAGGTATTACGCGTAAATACTCTGCTCATACTATCACACATTTTCGTACCCGCATTCAGCATTTAGCTTCTCATTTCATTATTCACGAATTCAGTGCCACACTATCCTGACACTATGTTTTATCGTCGTCGCCCGGCACTTCATTGTTTTCTAGTACTCTAGTCCTTTCAACGGGATTAAGGCATGTGTAACAATTGAATATGTTTTGTCTCTACATTCCGTCTGACTGAATGGCGGGGAAATTCAGACACAGATCATTACATGAATGTATTTTTCTTAATGCTTCGAGTAGTTAATATCGACATTCTAAAAAATCCTATCCTTTGCTGAAATTCCAACAGAATTGAAATCGCTCAATTTTTTTGGACCACGATGGTCTGTCACAGTTATTGAACAGGACGATAGAGTTGCGAATAACGATAGAATTGCGATGAAGAAATACAGCCAATTAATAAATGGTTGAGTGGCACAAAAATTAAAATTACTGACCAGTACAGAAATACAGTATGAGGCTAGAGTGATAGCTCGTTACAGATGACTGAACTATTAAACGGTGAAATTAAAAGCCTACTAAACAAACAAAATGGTGTAAACCTCAATACGTCGTCTGTAAGTTATAGGGTACAGACAGTATTAAGTGGAAGAACTGCATTACTTCATAGAGCAATGGAGCGAGGCTCTAAGAAAGATCAAACACATATTCTATACCTTTTCAACATTAAATTGAGAATAGTCAAGATTGAATTGAGAACAGCCAAAATTGAAATGGGAATAGTCCAGATTGAAATGAGAATAGTCAACATTGAAATGGGAATTGTCAATATTAAAATGAGAATAGTCAATATCAAAATGAGAATAGTCAAAATTAAAATGAGAATTTATTTTTAATGATTTTTCACTACTTTTGACAGTTAATCCTTACTAAAATCATACACAAGACATGTCAAGACGGTAGGGGAGGATGTCTGGATGTTGATAATGACTGTAGTTCATAGTTTTTAACATAAGTACGTTTATGAAACTCACTATCTTAATTTCAAAGCATGATGTACATATACTATATAAAGTATATCGACACAAGGAGTTTATGCGTTTACCTTACGTATATAATGCTTTGGTTTTTTAACGATAGGTTTCCCTGCTAAATGATCTAAATGAAAATTATGCCTACTTGCAATTGGGGGTATTTAAAACGTTCATCAGATTCATAAAAGAACAATCCTTCTTGATTTTGAGCAATTAACCTTTCCTCACACTGCAATGACAGCACAGTGACTGGTGTTCCCCAGGCATCATCCTTCAAGATTATACAAAAAGGATTGGTGATATGATAGATAATTCTTTTCGTGAGAATTCTGTCTGATGCACATTTTAAGCATAGATATCTAGAACTCGGTGACTGGTGACTGGCGTTCCCCAGGCATTTTCTTTCAAGATTATTAAACAAAAAGGATTGGTGAAATGACTATTCTTTGCGTGAGAATTCTGTCTGATGCGCATTTCAAGCATAGATATCTATAAAACTCGACATATATAAGAATGACATGGTAGGCAATTCGAACAGAATCACGGAACCATCTACTTCGCGGAGAGAACATAAGCAGAATGTCAGAGTCCCAGTACATGAAGAAGGTGGATGCATCGGGGAAAAGGTCTCAGATTTTGGCCTCTTTCAATAGCGGTGGTAAATGGAGACAATTGGCTACAAGTTTAGATGTGAAAACGTCGACTGCATATCGATGGATTCGCGAAGGCGAAAAGTCTGACCGACGAGGAGGAAACCGCCGTCGCAAATTGAACGATGATCATCGTCAGTTTCTGATCACGAGAATTGAGGATAATCCAAGGGTAACTCTGAATGATTTGAAGAATCAATTGAATTCAACATACAGTATCGTAGTTTCAAAGGAATGCATTCGACAGCATTTAGATACTTCCCTATATACGTTGAAAGCTATACGTTTTGAACCAGAGAGGGCCAATATGCAAGTTAACAAAGAAATGCGGAAACAATTTGCAACGATCTTTTACATTATCAATCGATGAATTTGCCTGTCCTATATATGGATGAAACAAACTTCAATCTCCATATCACAAGGAAGGAGGGTCGGTCACTTCGAGGAACTCGATGTACAACAGTGGCTGCTGGAAGTCGAGGAGCCAACGTACATCTCATTGGATGTATCAGCAGTATCGGTTTGATACACCATAAGGTTCGACGAGGATCCTTCAAGAAAGAAGATGCCACAGAATGGGTCCGTGAATGTCTGAGACGTGCCAATGAAATCTACAACTCTATTGTTGTGTTGGTCTTGGACAATGCCCCATGCCATGCTGGTATTGATGAAGTTATTCAGGAGGAAGAGTTTCGGATGCATTTCATTTTGCGGCTAGCACCATACAGCCCGATGCTAAATCCAATCGAGCGAGCATGGTCATGTTTAAAAGCCGCTGTGAAAAGCAGACTTGAAGAGCAGATGCAGAGTATACTTTCCAACGATCATGCAGGCATCAGTCAAACTGAAGCGAGATTACGACAGCTTGAGAGTGCGATAGTCAACTCAATACCAGAAATAACACCGAGCAAATGTGCGAATTTCGTGGCGTCCATCCAGAACCTACTACCTATACCTTTTCAACATTAAATTGAGAATAGTCAAGATTGAATTGAGAAAAGCCAAAATTGAAATGAGAATAGTCAACATTGAAATGAGAATTTCAATATCAAAATGAGAATAGTCAATATCAAAATGGGAATTGTCAATATTAAAATGAGAATAGTCAATATCAAAATGAGAATAGTCAATATTAAAATGAGAATTTATTTTTAATGATTTTTTAGGTTCTGGATGGACGCCACGAAATTCGTACATTTGCTCGGTGTTATTTCTGGTATTGAGTTGACTATCGCACTCTCAAGCTGTCGTAATCTCGCTTCAGTTTGACTGATGCCTGCATGATCGTTGGAAAGTATACTCTGCATCTGCTCTGCAAGTCTGCTTTTCACAGCGGCTTTTAAACATGACCATGCTCGCTCGATTGGATTTAGCATCGGGCTGTATGGTGCTAGCCGCAAAATGAAATGCATCCGAAACTCTTCCTCCTGAATAACTTCATCAATACCAGCATGGCATGGGGCATTGTCCAAGACCAACACAACAATAGAGTTGTAGATTTCATTGGCACGTCTCAGACATTCACGGACCCATTCTGTGGCATCTTCTTTCTTGAAGGATCCTCGTCGAACCTTATGGTGTATCAAACCGATACTGCTGATACATCCAATGAGATGTACGTTGGCTCCTCGACTTCCAGCAGCCACTGTTGTACATCGAGTTCCTCGAAGTGACCGACCCTCCTTCCCTGTGATATGGAGATTGAAGTTTGTTTCATCCATATATAGGACAGGCAAATTCATCGATTGATAATGTAAAAGATCGGTTGCAAATTGTTTCCGCATTTCTTTGTTAACTTGCATATTGGCCCTCTCTGGTTCAAAACGCATAGCTTTCAACGTATATAGAGAAGTATCTAAATGCTGTCGAATACATTCCTTTGAAACTACGATACTGTATGTTGAATTCAATTGATTCTTCAAATCAGTCAGAGTTACCCTTGGATTATCCTCAATTCTCGTGATCAGAAACTGACGATGATCATCGTTCAATTTGCGACGGCGGTTTCCTCCTCGTCGGTCAGACTTTTCGCCTTCGCGAATCCATCGATATGCAGTCGACGTTTTCACATCTAAACTTGTAACCAATTGTCTCCATTCACCACCGCTATTGAAAGAGGCCAAAATCTGAGACCTTTTCCCCGATGCATCCACCTTCTTCATGTACTGGGACTCTGACATTCTGCTTAGGTTCTCTCCGCGAAGTAGATGGTTCCGTGATTCTGTTCGAATTGCCTACCATGTCATTCTTATATATGTCGAGTTTTATAGATATCTATGCTTGAAATGCGCATCAGACAGAATTCTCACACAAAGAATAGTCATATCACCAATCCTCTTTGTTTAATAATCTTGAAAGAAAATGCCTGGGGAACGCCAGTCACCAGTCACCGAGTTCTATAGATATCTATGCTTAAAATGTGCATCAGACAGAATTCTCACGAAAAGAATTATCTATCATATCACCAATCCTTTTTGTATAATCTTGAAAGATGATGCTTGGGGAACACCAGTCACTGCGCTGTCATTGCAGTGTGAGGATAGGTTAATTGATCAAAATCAAGAAGGATTGTTCTTTTATGAATCTGATGAACGTTTTAAATACCCTCAATTGCAAGTAGGCTTAATTTTCATTTAGATCATTTAGTAGGGAAACCTATCGTTAAAAAACCGAAGCATTATATACGTAAAGTAAACGCATAAACTCCTTGTGTCGATATACTTTATATAGTATATGTACATCATGCTTTGAAATTAAGATAGTGAGTTTCATAAACGTACTTATGTTAAAATCTATGAACTGGAGTCATTATCAACATCCAGACATCCTCCTCTACCGTCTTGGCATGTCAGGTGTATGATTTTAGTAAGGATAAACTGTCAAAAGTAGGGAAAAAATCATTAAAAATAAATTCTCATTTTAATACTGACTATTCTCATTTTGATATTGACTATTCTCATTTTAATATTGACAATTCCCATTTTGATATTGACTATTCTCATTTTGATATTGAAATTCTCATTTCAATGTTGACTATTCTCATTTCAATCTGGACTATTCCCATTTCAATTTTGGCTGTTCTCAATTCAATCTTGACTATTCTCAATTTAATGTTGAAAAGGTATAGAAGATCATTGAGAAATGAGGCTTAATACTTGCACTGATTATTTTCGTTAAAATCTAAAATTCTTAACAACGAAATATTCAATGCAGACTTCACAACGCAATCCTATAGCACTTTATCAAGTGGCTTGATTATTCTTGGAATATCTTATTGCTCAAACAGGTGTATTGCATGTCCCCCATCTTGCTTTTTGACGAAAAATCCAAAATTCTTTTCATGCGAAGATAATTGTTCAACAGATAAACGTGATAAGTTTGTTAAGAGACAAATTCATCAAGAATACTTCCAAAGTTTAATTCAAGCATTTTCGAAAATGTGTAGAAATAGCTTCTTCAGCTCAAAATGATAAATACCGGTAGCACTCATAGGTGCTCTTGAAAGAAGTGTGTGAAATACATCAAATCTACCATTTTCATACAATCTGCAACCAGAAAATAGGTCTTATTCTTCCCTACTTTACAACTATAAGGAATTAATTACAGTAATCCAGATGAATTTGCCTATAACATTTGCATCGAAAGCGATGAAAATCATGAACCGGCGCTTCTATGTAGTAAAGTTATAAAAAATAATTCTAAAATGTTTCCAGCATCATGTTCAATCAGACCGGCAGTATTTTTTATACAATATACAGGTCTGTGTATCAAATTTGCTTACCTCAACAACTGAAAACTCATGATTGACAAGGACAGCAAGTCCAGCCACAGGAACGAGGATGAATTCCACACGGAAAGTATCGTGATTTGAATCGTAAGTAGCACGAAATTTGAAGTATATAAGATACACAGTAGCGACAAGTGATGAGATGAAGATTATCTTCATGACGGTGTTATATATAGATATGAAAGTGAAGAAGAGATCCACGTAACGCGTCACAAATACGATTGCAAATAAAATCTGTGACTTTCCAGACAGGCCTGTGGAAATAAATGGAATCCATTAGCACCGTTTGGTTGACATGCTATTAAATTAATGGAAAAACTGCAAATAGTATCACATATACATGTAGAAATATAATTATAGATGCATGCCACACTGCATAAACTCACATGATCCGCTAAAACAAATACTGCTATTTCGTTTACTCAACTTTCAGATTCTAAAATGCATGAAAAACTTAATTTTCTATTGATCTGTTAAGTTCAATGATAAAGTAATCTATAGATGAATGAAGAGCATCTTCTAGCTGCTGTGAACAAGGTTTAAAATGTTGACACTAAGTTACGATAAATCAGAAACATTGCCGCTGAAACGAAGGATTGATAGAAAACCCAGGGATGCATACTCGTATGATGCATATCTTTGCATATGATGCGTGGTGTGAAATCATATGGAATTGCAGCCATACTTTCCCATTAGTTAGAATTTCCCAAGATAGAATTCTCACCCACATCACCCATTTACTCACATATTTCACATACGGATGATCTATGGTAATTTCTTCTTCATTGTCTAAATTGGATACAAAAAGTTCTGCGAATGAATATCATTCTCTTCTTCATAAATTATGGTAGAATGCGCTATGTAAAGGCGCTTATCCAACAAATAATTTAAGCATACGATCCATAGTAAATTTTTGCAGTGTTAGTTGAATCGGCAATCGGCCGATTACCGATTGGTTAATAAGTCTTATTACTGGTTGACTGTTTAATTGGCACACCCCGAATTGCTATGAAAATGGTGTTCATGCGTGTGGGATTGGTGAATCAGCTATTTTTCTTCAAAATAAACAAAAATCAATCCAAGGACTTGCCTGCGTAAAAGCTTGTGATTTTTATGACATTGGGTAAAAAGGTCAAGTTGACAATATAGAGATGGTGTAGGGCAGCGTAAAATTCGTACAAAACCAGTTAAATTTACATCTTTTTTCATGACTCTATTCATGGCACTGACGATAGCAGCCTTAGGAATGGGTGAAGTAGTTTTACGATTATTCAAAATAAAATACTTCCCTATTATTAGCAAAATAAATTTAAAGCTATAGGGACACACAGAAACTTGCAAATTCATGATGACTTCAATACATCCACCATTAGTTAGCAAAATTTCAAACTGGTTTAAGAATACGGAATTGAAATACAGCAAATCCTTGTTCATTAAAGAGATCAACCAAGTCCCTTCATTGAATTATTATGACTGCATGAATATCAAGTGACAGCAACAGGGACCATTTCTGAAATTTGTATCCGGGACCTATATTTATTCATAACTTGCAATAAAATAGAATAATGGGACTAGCTTTCATGTCACGGAGAAGCATTCATGTCTTTTCGATTAAATTGATAGTTTTTGTCTGCGCCATATCATTGAAGAAACAGATTTTCTTACATCTCGACAAGCTGATAAAAAGTCGGTTACGGGAAATAAGTTAACCGGTATTGCACGATGCAATTCGGTCAAATTGAGAGGCAATTTCAAAAGTAAGTCACAACTTGCAGAAGTCTGGGTTCGACTGGAATCTGTCTTCTAGTCGACCTTCATGCCACTACCCCTCTAGCGTGACCTACTTGAGGCCGATTTAATTGATGAGTGGGTGACTATCAAAGAGGGTTGCACTGGTTCGGTTGCTGAGGGTTGGCTGGACCAATTTCACCGTGAAAAGTTACCTAAATTGGCAATTTTGCTCTGGTTGAGATACTCTCTCTCTCTCTCTCTGCACCTAGCCAGTAGTGCAAAAGTTGAACTTGGATTCCGTGCAATACGCCGCATCACTAACGACTTGAGGTTAAGACTGAGTCAGAACATCTTGTCTACATGAAAGTGCTCAAAGTATTCTGCAACCCTTTGTGCTAGTACAAACATGACTTTGAGGAATGAATTTGGAAGTCGACATATTTTAGCCTACTATAGGCTATATTTTGTTGTGAATTCAGCCTAAATAAATTATTTCAGGATAGTAATTACGGAGTGATAACATGGGAAATGACAATCATTATTGGAAAATCTGTATAGAAAATAGCTTCAAGAATACTCAGAATCTATATGTACTGGTAGACTTGTGAAAAGCCAGTAAAACAATATTGCATTTTCGCCGTTGGGTCAACGAGCGCCTACATGGGGTCAAGACATGTTTCAACGAAGAGAATTGTGCTTCAAAAACTGATGAACGTGTACCAAAAGGAAGTGCAGGCCTTAAGATTAAAAACAAAAGGAAAGGCTCGGCGGATTGGATCGAGAAAACTGCATACATCACATATTGAAATGTCGAAGTTGGAGTTGTCAATTATGATTTTTTTGGCGACGTCTAATTCACGTTTATGCAATGCAACAAAGTTCAGGCCAACAAAATCCACTAAATCTTGTACTTTTCGGGTTTGAAAGAATAGCTGCATTATGGTCGGAACTTTTGATATAGAAGCGATGATCATTGCACAATTGCACTCACACTGAATCGTTCCTCCAACTCCCCAATACATAGATCAAGTAACTATAAATTACCGCCGATGATTATCCGGCTCGTTCACATGTTCAAAACTTTGGCCAACAGTAGAAAGAATAATTTCGTCATTTAATCAAAGTCATTTTACTGCCAGAGGATGTTTGACAATATTGTCAAAAGCGTCTCATCGATATCAGTCCTCACATCCTTGGAGCATTTTTGACTTGTTAATTAGTTGTGTTCCGGTGGTAACATCGCATGCATACGATCCTGGAGAAGCTTGTCAAACGGAATTAGTCTCAGACGGATATGTCATGCTATGTAGGTGATGAACATGAACTTTCTTTTGTGAATTTGTTTGAGAAGTCCATCTGCATCGACACAGAAATCAGTGTTTCGGGACTCTCGACAAGATTGAGAAAAGTCAACCAAAGCGTCATGGTCCTCTGTGATTCTTGAAGTGGAATCTAAATAAACAATCCATTTTTACTCCAAGAGTCGCTGACCACAATACAGCGATGTCAGCATGGGATGATGAACCAATATGTATATTTTATTTATAACTCCAGAAAACGATCAACATCCGAATTTATATCATACCAAATGAAGTTGATGGCTAAAACAATGGACATAGGGATAGTCCTGAAGTTTTCTGGAGTTAACGTTGCCACTACATCGTTCTTTCCTGACATTGCGGATGAACCGTCGTAGTACTGGGATAACATCTTACTTGGATCCATATTGCGATGTTAAAAATTCTGTTGCGATGGATTCTTAACACATCAAATTTTATACTACAATACGAACGAAAAAAACTTCATGAAACAACCCACTTCAAATCCTGCGTAACGAATTAATGCGCATAAATGATGGGAAATGGTGCCGATGTCCGCTGGGGCCACAGATTTCACGAAGGGGCCTCAGCACCCTCGCCCCTCCTCTGACTACGCGGCCGGCCTAGCATGTAAACAAATCAGCGATACTCACTGCTTATCAGCTCGTGCCTGCGATTCATTGCAGGTTTGTAAGGGTCAATAAGTTTAGCAGGGGCCAGAAATCTAGCAGTAAGGGTCAGAAATCCGAGTACGGACAGGGTCAGTCTGGCAGCTAAGGAAATCAATACTAAAATGATGAGTTGATATTCAAAATCAGAGTGATAACTGATAATGCAGGCCTAATAAAAAATTGCATTCTAATTATCCAAATTATTAATACTGCGACGATGCTCATGAAAACGGAAATAGAAGCGGTGGTTAATGGTTATCATAGCCGATGTAGGCGTCGTGACAAAAGTTACAGCGCAAGTTCTTAGCAATACAATGCGATTTTCTCAGCGGAAGTTTTACAGCCAGCCTTTTTTGTTCCTGTTTCAACATCGGAAAGCTCCATCTTATAAGAAATACTGTGGTTGTTCTGCTTTACATAACCTTTTTGAACAAATCGTGCTTCCCGTTTAATGTCTTGTCGCTATCGGAAAAATGTTCAGAGCAAGAGCGACTTTAATGGGACTGTTGAGACCTCAGTGCTGCAACCAGTGCTGTGTATCATAGCTGCCGTCCATTCTTGTCACCCTATCATGACGTCATCATCGAGAATTGTTCGACGCGTAGCGGGAGAGCTACACATCGAGTTACAAATCGACGGCGCTAAATCAACTTAACTGATGTCGTAGCATCGATACGGACCAACTTATAAAATTGACCAGAGTGCACCCTTAACTAACATCGATTGTAGGGGCTGATCTTAGAGAATAACTGCATGAAAGGATTTTTTTAGAAAAATTAAAGAGTGCAAAGTATTAGCAAGAAATTTTTTTTTATTAACGTAGTGAATCTTTTATCTCTTGACATAGTCTAGTTTAACTTTTGCGTGATAGAACCTTCGTTAGAATATAATATAATATGGAATATAATAGTAGGGATCACAAAGCTTCTATTACATATCATTTGATGTGCTGAAATTCATGTATTGCGCCCATAAAACATTTGAATCATAAATAACATCACAAACCCTTTAAAAATTGTGCCACTATTTAACATGTGGTTACCATATAAAACGGAGACTCGTTGTAGTAGGGCCTATGCTTGAGAATTTCATGATCGATAATGTTGTGAGTCGTTTCATATTCAGACAATTTCGTTTGATAGTGTGCCTATCGCTAACTCGGTAATGAATGGGCGACGAGTTGATTCGAATTTCCAACCAATTTTGTAATCTAATCACCACAACAATTTGACCATTATTGCATAAATTTACATCACCGTAGAGCCTTGAATTTATGCGGCTTCCAAAGGTATTTCTTGGACCTCTGTAAGCGTCAATCAAATGCTACTGTAATAACGAATACTTTGTCACGCTCACCATCGAAACCTATACAACTTATGCGGAATCGGTTCCTCATGCGTAATCACTGAATGATATTAAACTGAAAAAGATAAGGCAAAGTTATGCACTGCAAATGGTGAGCACTGCCAAGCTCAGCAATACAAATGTTAAGAAAGTATTGCCACTTTCAACTGTTGCTGTCAATACATTCGTGTGAAACTTTTTCATGAATTTAATTTGATTTCAATTTCGCATTCATTTGTACAAACTTTCTTAAAATCAACATGCCTTCTCATTATAGGCCTATCTAAATATGAGTCAGGTTTGATGCACACAAAAAATCTTCAAGGATAGCAGGCCTACATACGAAGTGAAATAATTAAGATACCGAAATGGTTAAAATTATTAGAACTCACGTCATTGAAACACGCACTGCTCTCTATTTTTCTCAATTAGCTAGCACGACAACGCTGCTAGACAACATTGAGAACGACGAGATCAAAAGAAAGTATGATGGCATGCATGACTGAACATTGATTGGTATTATCCAATGTTTAAAGTCACCACATCGCGGGGTGAATTTAGATACATAGGTTTTCTAAAACAATTCAGCAAAAATATAACAGTGATTTTTGGTGAGTATGTACAACATATGCAACTTTTGACATCAAATGTTTTCAGCTATTTTAGTGGACCAATCTTTTCCCTTTCTCACACTTTTTCAGCATATGACAAATCGTCGAGATGGTCTATAAAGACCAAATTTAGTGATCTTCAGGACTAAACATCCTTATCGGTATATGTGTTGCCGAAAAAAACTCATCAGATCAATCTTCCAGAGTCATTCTGGATACTGTATAGGCCTACCTACCAGAAAAGCGCTGAATCTAGCTGCTGTTGACAGGCTATATATGTAACGACAATTCCTAGATATAATGAAAGTACAAATGGTTCTGAAATTGGGGCACCTGTCAGAATGTCAGATAGAAAAAACGAAATTGACTTTTCAGTGAATGGGGTATGCCTAAATAATCTTCATGAATTAATTTTTTTCTCACCATTATAACTAATTTTCTCAGATATTTCAGTGCTAAATATGACATATATATAGCGCATGTGACATCATCTAAATGAGTGGGTGTTGAATGCCTTCATACAGGTAGCCTACATTAACGGTAGAGTACAAGTAGTCCCTAGGTATAATCCCTAACCTCCACGTGATAGAAATCTAGCACGTGGTTCATACATCACAGACTGCTCCGATCCTGAGATTCATAACATGCAGGTGACAATTTGTATTTTGCATCAGCGACAGGCCCTGATTCTGGGACTTCCGCTTTTAGGCCGAGAAATGTCTCTGTTGCTATCTGGTTAAATTGCACCTTAATGGGGTCTAAAAGAACCCTGATCCTGCCTTCAATTTCTAAATGCTGCATTATCGTGTAATGTCTTTCATGTCTAGCAAAACAATGCGCTTTCCCAATCTCTGATGATGCCTTGTGTTGAGCTACACTGAGTGAAGTTTTCAGTTTGTTGACGGCCCTCGCAAATCTCAAATCTAATAATGATCAAAATTGGCTTGACTACTATGACAAAGCTGCCAGTAAGGTGACATTCAAACCTCATGAGGAATATGACATTGATAACATCAGAAATTTAGTCAAACTAGGAGTTTATACATAAAATTTCTTACTAAAAAAGGGGCAAAAAAAAGATACATTGTCGATCTCCTTTGCTGACAAAATGGAGCTATTTCACATCTTTAGACGACCAGAACTTACCAGCACATGACCTGCTTTTCCAGATCTTTGCTAAAAGTATAAGAATTGCCGCAAGATGCGACATATCACCGAGTAATCTGAATATATTCATAATTTTTCAGTAAAAAATTAGAAAACGAAATTCCACAGCAACAATTGTGAATCGTGGCGGCGTTACACGTCCAAGTACAGCGGATTGAAATCTATGCATTAAAACAAGATAAGTTCGTTATTATTTTCGTAAATATTTTTCAAAAACACAATTCAAGTGCTAAAATAGGGCGATTTGAACTACCAGGGACAGAAGCACAGAATGCAAGTGATCAAGCAACATGTAAATGAAAAACGAATGGGCATGCTTTGCAATATGGATGGATAGCCTACTAGCAAAATTGATATATCAACGATGTTACAAATTTATACTGGGACATCAGCTGCAACAGCCACAACTCTCATGGTTGAATTTTGAAATGACTTAACACTCCACCAGCAGAATTCGTAGCATGGTGAACGACGGCACAACACGTCGATATAGTATTGTATTAGGCATATCAACAATGCCGAATACCTGAGTATTCTATCGGCTTCGGTAATTAGTCGAAGTCTAACATCACTCAATATCAATCAGCATGATCTTGAGCAGAATCATGGTCAATGAAGACCCAAACATAAGAATTGACGAAATAATGCATTATGGAACAAATTGCCGTGCAAATTGTGTCAGCTCATCAAAATCAAACCTTCAAGGACATTTTTCTGTTCAGTGGCAGCATCACAGATGCTTGCGCCATGCGATTATTTGCAATTCCTGCAGAAATCTGTGCCCCTACAATTCGACGACTACGCCAGGACTGCGATGTTCATCAAGACACGACAAGAAAATTCTTTTTCCACTTTAATTAATTCCATAAATTCAAAATATCGAACTACACGTGAAATTTATCAGCTGAGAATCTCGAGTTCTGTTTTTGAGTTATACATTCTCAGAATGTGTTGCAGAACATTATCTTTATTAAGTCTATAGATTATTGTCGCATCAAATGTGATGCAACATGATGGCTGATGTAGTGTATATATATATATATATATGTATTGGTGAACAATGCCCGTAAATTTGATAAATCAAAACGAATTGATTTCTGATGCACTACATGTTTCAGCATGTGCACATGCCATCTTCAGGTGAACAAAAGACTGTTTGACATTTAATCACTTAAATGCAAAATCGAGACATTTCGGATGATGATCACTTTTCATACAATTCAACATTTATGGCGTCACGTTATCTGGTCTCTTGCGTCAAGTCAAACAATAAAAGCAGTGAAATACAATAAAACTATTTACAGCTATTTACAGATTCAGGCATAGAGATATGGAGCTTCCCCGTTCATTCATCAGGTGGTCAATATTTGATTTCTTCAACAGGATAGATTCTAGAATTCTTGGATAGTACGTGCTAGAGACAATTTTGAAATTTCCTTTCTGAGGAGGATGAATGTGCATACTGATTTCAGTGGGCGTTGGATAGCCCTTCAGATGCTCATTCATTCTCGTCACCAGATGCCGAACTGAACTACGATGTAGCACTTGTCACAGTGCTCACACATGTATTTGTAGACAATGTTAGATTTGAGTTTGGACGGCACTTTGTCTTTATTGGAGAAGAACATGCTAGTTTTCATAGTTTTGAAAACAGGACGAATTTTGACATTCGGAGGAATAATTTTGTTGATCACTTTGATATGATTCAATAAATTGTTCTCGCCTTCAGCAATGAAGGGGAAGCTCCAATTGAGTATGCGACACTCTAGTGGATCTGAATTTTGAGTGAGAGTCCGCTTCGCAAAGATGTTTAGGCGAGACATGAGAACCGGACTCTCACTCAAAATTCAAATCCACTAGAGTGTCGCATACTTGAGACCAGACAACGTGACGCCATAAATGTTGAATTGTATGAAAAGTGATCATCATCCGATATGTCTCGATTTTGTATTTAAGTGATTAAATGTCAAACAGTCTTTTGTTCACCTGAAGATGGCATGTGCACATGCTGAAACATGTAGTGCATCAGAAATCAATTCGTTTTGATTTATCATATATATATATATATATATATATATATATATTTATAATATATATATATATATATATATATATATATATATATATATATATATATATATATATACATTAATTTGAAAATTTGCATCCTGAGTGTGATTGATTTAACAAAAAGATGTCTTCAGGAATAAGATATTATTTACCACAAATTTTCAGTCTGTTGCTTCAGCTCGTCGTCACATCTTCATTCCTGAAGACATTTTTTTGTTAAATATATATATATATATATATATATATATATAGGGTGAGGCAAAAGCCCGATTTTAGTTTATGTTTTTCTAATTAGTTATGTGTTGTAGTAATCTATGGAAGTGAAGTAAAAACGAAATTACCAGTTCAACTATGTTCTATATTTTATAACAAGAACGTTTTCAAGAGTATTCTTCAAAAGTTAGACCATTTTTCTCGATACATTGTTGAAGGCGACCAATAACCGATCTACAAACGGTCTGGCATAAGTTATCAATTTTACTGATCTCTTCGCGAATGATCACTTTCAAATCTCCAATCGTTCTTGGTCTCCTTCCATACGCTTTGTCCTTCAATATTCCCCATAGAAAAAAGTTGCAAGGGGTTAGATCTGGTGATCTTGGGGCTAATCCATAAAACCTCGGCGTCCAATCCATTTGTTGGGAAAGTTTTCATCCAGGTAACAGGTCAGCCCCAGGTAGGTTTACTTCCTTTTCGATGAAAATGTGTTTATTCTCCGCCGACCAGCAAACACTGTTGTGACGATTGATGTGACCGTTTAATTTAAATGTTGCCTCATCTGATCACCAAGTGTTGTCAAAGAACTGATGATCATCGGCGGCGCTTTTGGAGAAAACGTTCAGAGAATTGAATTTTTCGATCGGAAACACACTCATGAAGCCATTGAAGTAATCGAGGAATGTAAGGCTTCATTTGTCGCTCATGCAGTAGCCTCAAAACACTGCGTTGACTGATATGAAGCTCGCTTGCCAAACGCCGAGAGGACTTACGGGGACTTCTAGTCAAGGATTCTATCAATTCATCGTCTCTCTCTTCGGTTGTAGCTGTCAAAGGTCTTCCTGACCTTGGAGCATCAAAAATGGTGCCTGTTTCTTCGAACTTCTCGACCAACCTTGCAATGTTCCTCCCTTGAGGAGCAGGAATGCCATACTGGTCTGACAACCTTCTGCTTGCTTCAGCTCCATTTCCACCACATTCGTAGTAATACTTTAGAGCTGCAACTTGCTGCTCTTTCGTCAAGCGTTGAGTCATGTTCGATGTCTGTCTGTAAGTGAATGATCGCCAAATATCACAAAGTGAATTGTAAAATCATCCGTTGCATGCATGCGGTTGACTAAATAGTCGTGCATGAATGACTGAAAGAACGAAGGACATGAAAACAGTCGAAAAGTGCATTCATTAACCGCCTAGTTGAGAAACCAAAAACATGCGCTTGCTTTTGGAGTGAAAATCTAACAGCAAGAGATGTTTTCACAAGGAAAAAGAGATGTACATGTAGAAATAAAAGAATTCAGTATTTCATAGCAGAGTGTGCTTCGACACAAATGCAATTCATAGTGATGCAGAACAAAATGGTTGCAATAAAATTGATACTACGAAGCTGGAGAGTTACGCTTTCATTAGTCGCATGCAGTATTTAATACTGCGCACTCATTGATATAGAAATTCCGTGCGAGATGGCATTGCTTCTTTGCCTTTTATGCATTTTTTTATTTTTTTATATTCATTTTATTTGTGTGTCTTAATTAATGCTACATTTTTCATGATTGCCTAGTTAACTCAGAAGTTTTGCCTCGCTATCAGTCACTGCTTCAATCAAAATACTCGTTTCATTTATCAGACAAGGCGGTGACGCCAGGCCATCTTATCCACAATTCCTTCCTCAATTTGTATATGTGTGTGCATGCATGGAAGAGAGACTATTTGCACATTTTTAATCCCACTCTGACCTCTGAACAATCGAAGGATGATGACTCGAAGTAGGGAATGTTTAGAAATAACAATTGAAGGCTGAGAACGTATGGGCGTATGATTAAAATCTTACATGTTTTTGGACCTGATTACACTAGCTTTATTTTGAGTCAATGCACGAAGTTGAAAAAAGTTGTGACTTTGCTGGGTTAAAACAATTATGTCACTTTATCTCACTTCGAAGAACGAGAAATGAGAAAAATTATTACTTGAATGAAAATACTCCCAATTTTGTAAAACTTCAAAGAACGCAATATTGTCTAAACTTTTAATGAAAGTGTGCCTCAATGGCAATATCTTGTAATAACAAATTTTGTATATTTCCTGTAGACATAAGTAATTCAATGGCCAAAATTGAGATTGATTCAATAAATATAATGTGTTCAATATTTTGAGCAACTATTGATTGATGTCTAATTCGCAGTGCACATGCACAGAATCTAGAAATCAATGCATGACAAAAAAGCTTATGGATCATGCTGTCAGCCAGCTCTCACTGCAGAGGTCTCGTCGTCATTTTGAAATCCTGTGTCAAAGAAGCTTTCAATTTTCTTTTATGAAGCCTACTGGCCACAACTGACTACCATATTGCCACCCATACTACTTGATTCCTTTCAATCACTGCCATCATTAACCACTGGTTACCCCAATCTCAACTTGAAGTTTTCGAAATTAGTCTTGTACACTTATATTGAGCATGCTTATCAGGAAATTGCAATGGCATTTCTAATTAAAACCTCAATCAGTATTTCAGAGGAAAAGTTTTGCGAATGATAAAGTGTGAATTTTCCTAAAAATTTGCTTTATCGTTCCATGCTAGCGCTCCATCCATATTCAAAAGACGTCTTGAAGTGTATTAAACCGCTGTCTATCTAAAAATATGATGCCTTATTTGCCGTGTTGAACATAGATCAACATTCGTTAAAATATTGTACCATGTCGGAGTTGAGCATAAGGATTTAGAGTACCGTGCCGCTTATGATTTTGGGTGACTATTTTTCTGCATTACATTGTCAGATATATTGATTCACCCTTGCATATTTACTTCAAAATCGCATGCATGTTCACAGAATTTCACAAATGCGGAAAAAATCTTAAGTTTGTATGCCATTGACCAATCTCTCTAAATGCTGTGATTGATTATGGTTCCCAAGTGAAGAAGTTTGTTGTTTATGTTCTCTTCTATACCATTTATAATCATGTGTCACAATAATGTGAAGCGATGACCCTCCTCGAACAGTCACACATTGGTTTAGATCTGTGCAAGTATGTTTATGTGAGGACTGCTAGCATGTGCAAGTAAACACACCAAAATTCGTAGCCATGCTAGCCCTAATTGTGACAACTCTATCCTGCTGCTAAATGACTGATCGTATCAGTGTAAAATTTCCGTACCGCCCTCATCCGTAAACAGCGAAAAATCACTCCCCTCAACCGCCCGCACCCGCCACACTCATTCGTCGTGGGTCAAGTTAAAATTTGTCCATTTACTTATTATAATGCAGATCTGATAACAAAGTTTCAAAAACTCTCATTGTAGACTTACGAATTTTCAAATCTATATACTTCATACGTAAATGATCCTAGTAGACCCCTATCTAGAGATATCTTCATGTCTCAAAGTCACTAACTTTCATCCAGAAAAGTGCATTTCATGCTTATTTAAAGATTTTGATCACAGTCACAACTGATCGGAGCTATTTTTGCCTCACGCTTAGCACATGCGACCGAAGGCTAAATTTTACAGGGATACTTCATTGAGATCTTCAATGAAATCCTTTTATTTGTGTCAGGCGAAAGATGAGAAAAAGTCTCTTGGCAAAAACTGACAACCTTAAATCAATAATTTCAATCATGCACAGCAATAAAAATTCATAATGCTGATAAATGCAGGCATGATAACTTTTAAATTAATTTTCTAATTAACGAGAAAAGTCATGTTCAAAAATTGACGAAAAAGTCTTGCTAGTTCAGCTTCTTTCGTGGCCAATTTAGCATAATGTCAAAAGATTGATCTTCTATAAAAATAGTGTAAGAATAGCGACAATGTGAGAGCAGACGATATTGACAATGGCTTCAAATGCTCAAGTCATATGTTTCCTCGGGAATTCATTAAATACAAATTTTTAACTCAAAATGAGTTCACTACTGACATTTCATCTAAAATTGTCTATTTAGATAAATCACTTAATGATGCCTTTTAAAAATAGAATGCAAAAAGAATAGAATATTGAGAATCAAATTTGAAAGAATCAACTATTGAGCTGCATCATCGGCTTAGAATGGGAACATACCGGAATTTACAATTATTGTTAATTATCATCAAAATACTGCTCACTGCGTACGTATCTCGAATATGACTGCAGATAAATGGAGAGTTGTTATATTCAGGGACGTGAGTAGGCCTACTGATAAATCTGATATTGGATTAACTGACAGCTATTCAGGTCTGCTCCCATTTTCAGTATGATGCAACTTGTCTTAAAGTTTGTGGAATGTAGAAATACAGTATTTATCAATACATAATATTGATAAATGGCAGAAAATTGAAATTACTTCTTCATTCTTAATATGTCGATAAACGCAAGCACCATATTCGAATATAATTTGACAAGCAAATTGTCATGAGCCGCATAGGTGGCTTTTGTACATGGCAAATTTTTTGTATCCCAAGCTCATCCTATCCGATGGGATTAATCAGTTATCGACCCATGAGAATTCCATGGGCCCGCAAACCTTAAACAATCACTTTCAGCAGTTTAGTGTGTCAGGCTGCATATACATGCATGCTCATGTCTTAGTTAAAGCAGTGAAGATAGCAATTAACTTTACTGTTATTTAACTGCTGAAAGGCGTCACTTAGTTCTTAACAGGATAACTACTTATTAGCTTATTCACCCAAAATACCAAAGTTTATCTAGGGATCATTTAACATGAGGTATGGGTGAATTGTGACATTATCAGAGGATACAGATGTCCGTTAACACTGCGCGTCCGCGTGGGCTTTCCATAAATTCTTCTTTATCACTTGAGATGTCATGTGATGTTGCAATTTTTGACAAAAAATCGATCAATGGAAGCATGGTTGCATACATGTATGTGCTATTGCCTCAGTATGAAAACTCGAGGTTCTATTCAAGTGGAAGTTGGTCTACAGTTGAAATAGGGCCAACGTTTTCATTGACTATCATATTAAATGTTGTGTCAATCGGTTGGTCTTGATGGTTCCGTGAGATAGAATTCAGTCTTTGTGGTGAACATCTTAGTAGGATTCGTTAGTCTCATCGATCAACCGATGTTTTGAAATGCTCAAAATTTCAGATTATACTGAAATAATCCAATTCATTGATTTTTATTCGAATGACATTAAAAATTTCTCGGTCCATTGCGGACCCACCGGTCTAACCTCATGTTCAGGGTATATCGCAGGCTCATGGTCAGCAGACCCATGGGGCTCCATCTTACAGTAATGGCTATTCTGCATTTCCAACAGCCTCATCCGCCTTTGAGAAGAAGGCTGCCCCCGCCTCTTCATCCCTGCCACATACATATGTCGTCTCACAAAGTGAACGAACTGACTTTTTCAGTAAACTGAACGATGAGCGCAAATTCGAAATGAACGGTGAAGGCAAACTGAGTGAACGAGGAACTGAGCTAACTGAAAAAATTGCCTAGTTCGAATGCAGTGATCAATTATTGCGCATTTAGTACGTAAGTGTAATCATGTCACACACTCTCTGTGAATCGAACCGATTGAATACAAGCAATTTATACTCAATTTGAGACAATATTATCTGCATGACAAACGCGGTCGAATCAGTCTCCATTCAGTTCTGCAATAAAGAAGGCTTGTAGTTTCTACTTCATCAGACGTCCTTGAGAAGCATTTAAGATTATTGACAATGTTCTGCTGTGTGAAAAGAAACACCACAGATGTTTCAAAGAATTTAAGCGGTGAGATGGCAATCTGTTATTCTCTTTGATAATTAAAAATTCAGTTTGATCTTGTGATAGTTATGATTGCCTCTGGTGAATATCAGAAATCATGAGAATCCCCAGATCATGCCCATAGAAACGCCATGGGAGTTTTGTGGATGACCTTTGCACCCATACCCATGGATATACCCACCGAATCCCCATACCCACGGCTTCTGGAGCTGTAAAAATGAGTTCACTTAAAACAAAATTTAATGAATCTGGCATTAATTTGCATATTATTATATTCCAATGAAAGTTACTTTGACTCCCTGGAAAACTCCCTGGAAAATAGAACATTTTCGGTCTCGATTTGCTAAAAATTTTTTGTAAAATCCACAACGGGACTTCGGCGTCCTGTGCCTTCTGAGGTCAACGTTGGCGTCAGCTACCTTCGCGTGAAGGTGTTTATAAAGAGACATGAGTGATATTAAGAGTGTTGTTTGTCCAATGTGAGGCGATCGAAATGTGAAGTCAGACTGCAGAAAGTCAATTCATGTCTTTTGTTGATTGTAGGCTTAACTGAGTGATAGCTCTTGCTTCACGAATGTGAAGTGATGTTATTTATTGATTAATTTTACCGGTAGATAGTAATTCTTGATTGCTCTATTTGTCACTAATGAAAGGTAATTTAAAATCGACATGCTATTAGTATCATAATTTGACTTACATAATGTTTTTACTACATCCGTTCTTCAACAGAATTTTGTAAAACTTTTCTTCATTTTCTACTTTTTCTTCAGAATCACTACACTGCATCTCTATATCATTAAATATTTTCTTTATGAAATTATACTTCACATGATGCGGGACAAACGAGTCTTTTTTAATGTGATTTTCGAGTGAATTTCTTTTTGGTACCACGAATGCATCACTCTACCGTGATCAATTTTTATTTTTATATTTGAAATAGCCAGTAAAAACCAAAAAATGAAAGAAAAATAAATTTAACAGAAAAAAACAAAGTTCAATTATGATAGCATGTCGATTTTATAATTGCCATTTATTAGCGACAAATGTACCAGGTGACATACAGAACAATTATGAAATACGATATGCCGAATATTAATGTAAAAGTATCCGTTTTAATAAAATGAGTATATGCAAATTGTGAATGCGATGGCGAAGTTTACAGGATTTGCAAGCAAATTCGACTGTAATGATGTGTATGTAGTGTATATATATATACACTATCTGCAAAATATATACATTGCATATTGCATATATATGCACATTGCAAAATTGCATATATACACAATCCTGCGAAAAGCGAAATAGGAAAGGTCAGTAAGCACCTCCTAGACAAGCACAATAATCAGTTACGATTGTCAACCAATTCTCTACAGTGGCGAAACTCCTCTGCGGTAATTGAATGGTTCAGAAGCATCCCTTCAAAAAACGACTGCACCTTCATGAAATTCGACATTTGTGACTTTTACCCCTCCATTAATGAAAGCCTTCTCGTGAAAAGTATTGAATATGCGAGGAGCCGAGGACCTTAGTTGATATTCCTGAAAGTGATATCAATATTATCCTGCATGCCCGAAAAGCTCTTCTTTTCAACAATAGTTCTACATGGATGAAAAAGGAAGAAAATGGCTTGTTCGACGTTACCATGGGGAGCTGTGATGGAGCTGAAGTATGAGAAATCGTAGGTCTATATATTCTTTCATGTCTCAAAGATGAATTCGGAAGCAATAATATTGGCCTTTACAGAGACGACGGCCTGTGTATCTTAAGAAGTCAGTCCGGATCTCAATGTGACCGAAGCAGAAAAAAATTATTCAAATATTCAAACGTATGGGATTGAAAATCACCGTCGAATACAGCATCAAGTCAACACACTTCTTGGATTTACATTTACATGCAGATCTACAATCAGGAATCTACAGACCGCAGAATAAACCAAATAGCCAACTCCTGTACATACATAATGAATCAAATCATCCGAAAACTATTTTACAACAAGTACCAAAAATGATCGAACAAAGAATTTCAAGGTTATCATGCAATGAAAGTGAATTCAAAAAGGTCGCACCTCATTATCAAGAAACATTAGCAAAGAGTGGACACTTTCATGAAATGAAATTCAACCAAAACGAATCGACTCGACGAAATAGAAAAAGGAATATCATATGGTTCAACCCACCCTACAGTTTTAACGTAAAAACAAATGTTGGACGAGTTTTTTTCTCTCTGATCAATAAACACTTCCCATCAAATCACCCGTACCACATATTGTTCAACAGAAACAACCTGAAACTCAGCTACAGCTGTATGAACAACATGAAATCAGTTATCAAAGGACACAACTCAAAACTTTTGAAAGAAAATAATGAAACACGTCAACAGAAAAATATTGAATATGGTTAAAAACAAGGAGGAAACAATGAAGAACAATGTGAGCACTATAATTGCAACTGCAGAGTAAAAAAGGACTGTCAGCTTAATGGCCAATGTCTTCAAAAGTGTGCTGTTTATAAGGCCACAGTCAAGTCATCAAACACAAATGAAAATGCAAAAATCTACATCGGAATGTGTGAAGGAGATTTTAAGACCAGGTATCGTAACCACAAGAAATCTTTTACGAACCTCAGATATAAGAATGAAACATCCCTATCCAAGCACATCTGGAAATTACATGACGCAGAAATAAATTATAACATCCACTGGGATATCATTGCAAGCCCATCTCCTTATTCGTGTGGAAAACGCTATTGTGATCTAAGTCTGACTGAGAAGTATTACATAGCTACAGCTCAAGATAACATATTGATAAACAAAAAAAGTGAAATCATATCACAGTGCAGACATAAGAAGAAATATCTTTTATCATCCATCAAATAGCATTTTCTACTTGTATATCTTCGAATTTGAATTTTGTAGCTCATATCTTTAACTTGTAATTCCTTCTCATTTACTTGTGTCTGAAGATCGGTTGTTTTTGCAATCCGTAAAACTTAAAGTTACATGAATAAATGTTGATCCAATAATATCATATTTTATATATATATATAAATATACACCTGCCAGATTTTTGGTGAATTTTGTATTGGTAAGACGGTCCAAGAGGCATCTCGAACACAAGTGACCCATAATTAACCGCTCATCTACCAGCGTTTTGTATGAGCATTTGGCATAAAAGCATAATCTTATATGCGGCATCGGGAATTACCGGGTCGATTCCACTGATAAACTCACCAACACTCGAGGCACAACATTCAGTTAAGGAAAGGCTGTCACTCAGTTAAGCCTACAATCAACAGAAGACATGAATTGGCTTTCTGCAGTCTGACTTCACATTTCGATCGCCTCACATTGGACAAACAACACACTTCTTAATATCACTCATGTCTCTTTATAAACACCTTCACGCGAAGGTAGCTGACGCCAACGTTGACCTCAGAAGGCACAGGACGCCGAAGTCCCGTTGTGGATTTTACAATAAATTTTTAGCAAATCGAGACCGAAAATGTTCTATTTTCCAGGGAGTCAAAATGACTTTCATTGGAAAATATGCCGTATCCCGGAGTTTTGGTAAATTAGGCAACATTATATTGTAGTTTTGGTTAATGTCCAGTGATTGGTTCTACACAATATTTGTTGTGCTTTAGCGGACACATAGTTTTTGGTTTGTTTGACACTTGGTCCATGCATTACCATACAATCGATACTGATTTTGCTGAGATGATTTCTGAAACTTATTCACACAATCTTTCAATTACCATATGCCCCGTTTATGTCAATTTGTATTCCTTGAATGTGTTCTCATTGACTGAGTAAACTGTAATTGTTTCTGAACTCGGGATGACCTTAAATATCAACAATAATAATTTTCTTAACTATGGTTCCTTTAATTGGTAGATGATTTATTCGTATCCTCCATTAGTTTTGAATAGAAAATAAATAGATGACGGACGTATTCACTGTTATTAAGATCCTATGATTTTGTGGACCACAACAACGGTAATATTATGATGGTGCTGTCAATGGTAATACTATGATTTGCCAAAGTACAACGTGTCAATTTTCATCAAGGATGCAATCTTTTAAGTGAGGTGTTTCTGACACTTCCAACTAACCAACAACGGTAAATTTTCAATTATCCTATGCATATGTGTAATTTGAAATTTTTATGTTTTTCCTTTTTATGCAAGCTCTTCAATCGTAACTATTGAATAACCTGGCAGTATTTGCTGCTGATATCTTTCAACCACTGGCGCTGCTTTTAGTCCGGGAGCTAGCGTGAAGTTGTGCAGGGAACGAGGTAGTACATAAAACTTTCACATAGCATAGTACACCTCTAACCTACTGCAAAACTTCGCGTCTGCCGGATCAGATCATTTGCTTTTCAGAAATAGAGAGGATAACACAATCCTATGTATTTCCAATGGTAAAATTGTGACATTTAAGGTGTTGACTCCATTTTTTCGAATTTTTGCTCATAAAAGTTACACAAATTGGTCTTTTGTTAAACTGGTTATTATAGAAATCATCTACAGATCATGATCTTTCAAATGAGTTATCATTCAGTGACAGAGGATGAAGTAAAGTGTACAAACAGACACTTTTCGTTAGAGTATATCAACAATTTTCCTGAAATTTCTATGTTAAAATTTGCAGTTACACCAACGAAAAGTGTCTGTTTGTACACTTTACTTCATCCTCTGTCACTGAATGATAACTCATTTGAAAGATCATGATCTGTAGATGATTTCTATAATAACCAGTTCAACAAAATACCAATTTGTGTGACTTTTATGAGCAAAAATTCGAAAAAATGGAGTCAACACCTTAAATGTCACAATTTTACCATTGGAAATACATAGGATTGTGTTATCCTCTCTATTTCTGAAAAGCAAATGATCTGATCCGGCAGACGCGAAGTTTTGCAGTAGGTTAGAGGTGTACTATGCTATGTGAAAGTTTTATGTTCTACCTCGTTCCAGAGCTGGAAAAATTCCACTGAAATTTTTTAATTCCAATTCCAGTCGAAACAGTTCAATTCAATTCCAATTCCAATTCCATAATGAGATTCAATTCCGATAATTGCATGACGCGTATATGTTAATGTATCTAAAAGTTTCCTCGCTTCAATCTAACCCATGTGCCCGTATCCTATCCTCGTTATTCCTGTGTGCCGTTCCCTGCGTCGTTCCTATGTGCGTTCTCATGTTCATAGTTCATATTTCTTGTGTACATGTACATGTATATATGTAGCCGGTCAGCATACGCCATTTTCGTTTCGTAAACGAGATATTCAACATCTTGTGAAAAAGAGGAGATTAAATGATCGGTGGAAAGGAAAATTAACGGTCAGCAAAGAATCAAACGCTGAGAGAGAGAGAGAGAGCATATAGAAAGTCCTAGAATGGAAATTGCATGAAAATTATGGCACACGCCGGAGGAACTAAGTTGGGCCAAAACGCAAATTGTGCGAGCTGGTGTCCATGTTTTTCTTATTTGTATTTATATTTATCAAGCCAAATTGTGATCTGGATTGCTGCCCCTTGTCCAAAGATCATACACAAAAGCAATAGTGAATTTACAAAATACTGCGGCGACAGGATGACAAAGAAAGAAATCCTTTAAAACGTTCTGTACGTTCATCATTTTGAAATATCGCTCCTATAATCTATCAAGAGTATTATCAGTCACATGTGCAACTTGCAATGTCGATTTACAGAACATACATTGCTCCAGCTTGAAATCAGAGGTCAAGAAATCTCAGAGTATTCATTTTACTTGAAAGGTCTCCCCTGTTCACTATATTTGAACAATTTTCAAAATCTTTACATGCTTTCGAATATCAGCTTCCAAAATATCATCACACTATATCACATGTGTCATTTAATGATTAATTGAAAAGTTCCAGCGACTATTCACTTATCTGAGAAATTATTGTCGGTGAAGAAACTTTCAATGTGTTTATTCGACAAATGCGCTAGGTTTCTTAACCGTATGAAGGAGAAATCATCCTATAATTAGAATTTTTTTCTATTGAATTTTTGAGATATTCTTACAACCAGTGCACCGCCCACTTTCAATTATGACTTTGTGGACCAATTTTTAATTCGAATTTTGAAAAATAGTTGTTAATGACTGCTGCAAATCGACACAATATACCAACCCAGGGAATAGTAGGCCATACCACATGAAACAATGCCACCATCTCACTTAATATTATCTTAAGTTTTAATAATGAAAGCAACACAATTGACTTCATGTGTTTAATGCCCGAGCGCTTTCGTGGCCTCTTGTCAAGGGTGGACGGCCAAGTGTGAACATGTACAGAGATGGCTGAGAAACATTCAATGATAACTGCCGCCAGTGACACCAACCAATCAGTGCCAAGGTAAAGACAATGAATAAAGGAACTCTTTATGTACACATAAAACAGGTCGCCTCGCAGCTATGTGCAGTGCTTCCAATACAGGCAAAGAAAAACGATATTTACAAGATGATAAAATAGAAAAATATGTACAAAGTGGACGATACTGAAAAGAGTCACATTCAAGTATGTGTCGAGCGATAGAACTTAGAGGTGCTGTTCTAGATCGCGGTCTTGTCTTTCTATCCTCAAGCCACCTAGGAACATGTTCTCTCATTCGGACCCGCAAAGTCCTCTCGGTACGTCCGATGTAACTGTGTCCACAGTCACATTGAAAATCCCCTCAAAGTTCTATTATAATAGTCACAATTAGCACCCTTTATTCAACAATAGAATATAACTAGCTCTGTCGATCTATCTCTCTCTCTTATCTCTGCGTGCAGTTAACACAACAGCCGAATACTGTGATTTCAATTTTTGTACAAATAGATTTATCACAGGTCTATCGAAAAAGTGGAATTGAGGTTTATCAAGGTCAATTCCAATTCCAATTCCAGTAGATTTAAATATCGTCAATTCCAATTCCAATTCCGACGAAAAATGGAATTAATTTCGACCCGGAATTAATTCCAATTCCGACTTTTCCAACTCTGCCTCGTTCCCTGCACAACTTCACGCTAGCTCCCGGACTATTTCCTGTCCATGCAAATAGGACGATTCTTTCCTCTGTTGCATTTAGCAGTCCTATTCATGAACTTCTAGATTGTCCACTGTTTGACATCAAGCTAGCATATAGGCAACCAACAAGACACTTTCTCTCACAAATCCTCGTTAAGTGAGCTTGATTCAAATATTAAATTTATATCCTTTTCAATTTTAAGTATTACATGTAATACCATCATGCAATATCATATACAAGGATCCTCTTGTCCGACGTTGTCTACTTATCTCAGTAATCTTTCAGAATAAATTTCTTTTGTTACTTGCGTGACTCTTGAAACATGGTCAGTTATTCGGAGCAGTTATTAAGCAGAGTGCACTGTAGGCCTATCTATGCATTTTCTAACTTTTCTATCCTATGATATACTGCATGCAAGTTTTTAGGTGCAACATTCTCATTGAATATGTGTTTTTAGAATTATATTTAATAAGCTCGACGTTTTACAGCGTGTCCTAGAATTCCAGCCATTTATAATTTGAATATTGTGCCATCTGAACGCATTCATTTGGCCCTTGCTAATTGCCCACAACTTAATGTATTATGTGTATGTTTAATATTGTATACTATCAATCTCCATTCATTTCTAAATGTCGATAATGATATTCAATTTTTCCACGTTTGTTATGTGTGATTATAATCTTAAACTAATTGTTATTGTAGGTTTTCAATTTCGCATTTATTCGAGTCATCAGTGTTCCGATCAGATTAAAATCGGTAAGTCAACATTTCTCTGTACTTATGCTGCATATTAATTTTTCCAGATCATCTTGTAATAGAAAATGTTGCGCATCCTAGACTACTCATTGCTCATTAACATTTGTAAATGAATGAATCAGACTGCTTTTGGTGATTGATTGTTGGTTTAGTGATGTTTGTGTTTCATAACTCGTGAAATGTTTTGTCTTCGAAATTCCGTTTTGCACTAAAATTTCAAAGGAGGCTGATGCATTTACTTACTCCATCCATCTAGCGGTAACAAGCAGATAAATCGAAGTATTTACTTGGATTTTGGAGTTATGTTATCCGATCTTCTATAGTTTTGTAGAACGACCGCGAACATGATAACTCGAGTAAGTTTTATCTTTTTATGGGCCAAATGGTCGGTTCGTTTCCTTGCAATTTGCTTCGGACGTTTGAGTAAACCTACCAATGTGATTAATGATAGGCTTATTTGGTTCAAGGAATTTTAATTCCAATTAGAATTAGATGAAAAATTAGATTGATAGCCCTGAATCAGTTTTTAACAAGATCAATATCGTTAAATGTTTCGCTTTGCACCGGTGTTACTCTTCTTACTTTTCTGCCCTCAGTTTTGGGTGGAAAACGTGTAATGCAGCTCAGAATTACCGGGAGAAAAACAATTGCAATTTTTGGAAGTTGACTCTTAGTTTCCGTGTTATATTACCCCCCCCTCTTTGAGCTAAATTTTCAATCCTGAGAGATCTATCTGTTGACGTCCTTGAGTTGTGTTATATCATGCGTTAGTTATTCCTCAATCTTCGCTAAAATGTTCATCTGAGATTTACCCAATTAATGAAATGAAATGCTGGTTACCGGGGATTGAAAAACATAAGCATTCTTTGAGAAAGCTTTAATTGCAGTTATTTGATGCTTTCAATTGATTAATCGTGCAGAATTGATTTATCTGACATCAAATATTTCAATAAATTTCAACAATGGAATTGTATGGTTATATTTATCAAACTTTATTGATAAAAGTCTGTTGTGTGCGCAACTGCGAAGTGATGACGATAGGTTAGCTGCACTATGAGGAATAATTAGTATTTTCCTACTACGAGGAATGATGTGATAATTCTTCCTCTTGGTGTCCGTGCTCACTATGAAATACAGCCTTAGGAGCGGGAGGTAAACAAGGCCCGGCGAATAATGAGACTCACTTGCAATATCTCAAGAAGCATCGCGCAAATATAATTAAAACAAAGTTATTATATGCCAGTATACATGATGAAAAGTGCTTCATATTGAATACTTTCAGCAGAAAATTTGGCCCGTTTGATCCATTTCACCAAAAAGTACAATATTATTAAAATAATATAGCTAAAAATCGTCTTTGATCTAAAGATGGCTGTTCACTTGATATTTCATTTATCACTCTTTCAAAATGGCTATAACAAGATCATCTTTGTGTGAGTGAATGTATAGATGTTGCGAACTGTTGATGACGTTGCTGCAATCTATACAATTGGGATGCATTTCATTGGCTTAACATAATATGGCTGACTGTGCATTTATATCAAGAAAGTCAATAAGGCTCAGATTTTATAGCTCGTTAAGTATCTTGCATGCACTCGCTGTACCCTACTTCAATTCAGTATAGTTTTTGTTTTTATTTTCTTGATTGTTTTTCTTATTAACTTCCGTTATTTTCATCTCATGAAGGCCTGTGTGAACACATCATCATAATTATAAGCTACCTAAGACCGCTTCAGGTAGTCCAACCACAGAATAAGACCGGTCGTCTCGTCTTCTGTTTGACTAGAAAGGAAACATTGGAACATGTAATGCCTATGAAATGGCACAATCTGCTGACATAATACCATAGAAATCGAACAATGAGCAGCCAGTTTAACATTAAACACGTAAAATTGTCTGAAGTTTCAGTGACAGTTATCAACCGGATCACACAGCAAAGAGACACAGTCGATGTCAAGTTCTACAGAGAAGTTTGTGAACGTTTTTTCGTGCGCCTGCTAGCTTTTTCAATAATGATCAGACTGCCCAACATTATCGAGAAAACTTTTGCGCAATGATCTGAATTCTTCAAATCTGAAGGAATCGTGGTGATCGGAGCATTTTAAAGGAATTCAGAGCAATCCGCAAGCGACGCACGACTATTTTTCCTATCTCTGCAAGGTATTAAGAAATTCTTTTTGCCCACTGAATAAGTTCCTTCATGTGCCATTGTTTTGAATCAGTTTGCACTTCTAGCAAAGTGATGCGGTTAAACATTTTAATTCTGTGAGTACAACACACAGTCTTGTACAATACACAGTTGGTAGAGATCAAGACGAAATCCCCTGGACAAAATTCTACATAATTTCAATATAGCACACTAGTTCTCAGTAGCCTAAAAGTACTTTAAAATATTTTTTCTTCATTTATCATAGATATATATGCTTAGAAAGCCACTTTTACTCGATGTAAGATATTTAGTGTGCGAAGTAAAGGGTATGGTAGGGAATCGTTCCTGTTAGTGACCATTGAGATCTCTCCCCAGTGAAGGATACTTTGCCGACCCAGGGGGATCCCAAAGTGTCCCTCCCAGTAAGGCTGCATCCAACCACATCAAAATGTAAATCGTGAAATCTAGCATCTTATTGCATGTCGATTTTCGTTATTGTTTTTTTATTCTGTGTGCTCTATGACACAAACAATATCGTTCCAATGATTTGATTTTGATCACTTACAAATTCTGTTGGTCACATATAAATTCCCTCTGGCGCTTAAGCCAATTCAGCTCAGCATGGCGTTTATCTTTAAGATTCGAGGAGACTTTGTTCAATGATACACCAAACATTTGTTTCATCTTGCTCAGACTTAAAACAAGAATCAATATGTCAAATGAGACGTAATCGAGTTGCGAGTGAAATAAGGAGCTCAGCAGATCAATCACATTGAAAAGCTATTTTTCAAAAATTAATCTATTCTACATCGTAGGTTCGAATCCTACCAGCCGCACATCTTTTGCATGGCAATCTGATCTATCGTTTATTTAATTTCATTGTTGTTAATTGCATTCACGACATGGTTTAAGATGCTTTGGTGGACAATCGATCCCCGCTACTTGCCTTAATGTCGGCGGTCACAATTGTGGCGTGTTATATATTCATTGATTGTAATTGCTATGACAACTGATGTGTATTGGTGAGTGTTTGATCCTGTCAATTGACACAGTTGCGTAGGTGGCTCGTAGCTCAGTTGGTTAGAGTACAGGTCTAGTTAACCTTGGTCGTAGGTTCGAATCCTACCAGTCGCACATCTTTTGCATGACATTTTGATCTATCGTTTATTTAGTTTCATTGTTGTCAATATGATTATGAATGATAATGCCTCTTAATCTCATATTTGTATTTGCATCAATTATTTTCAACATATTACATAAAAGTTGTGTTTTGAGTTCCAAAGAACACATTCATGCAGCAGTTAACATAATGAAAGTAAAATTTTCTTTTTAAACTTCTGGAGCTGGGACCATTTGCCAGATTGTTTGTATGGGGTGAAAGGGTTAATGAAATGATGCTGCTAAGAAAGAGGATCTTTTGGAAAGGAAATCACACAGTTGTTGCGTCTCAAATGCCTAGCATTAAAACTGCCATCTCGAAAACTACTAATTTTCAAAAAGGTAGTCTACGGTATAATCAGGATCATTGAGTTCTTTTTACATATTAACAGTATTCTGGCTCTGCAATTTATCCTGGTGGATTTTGTCCGCTCAACCTCATCCCTACTTGACCAAAAAATGGGTACAATGATGATAGTGTGGTCCCTAAAAATCCCTGTAGTCCCGATGTTTAGCACATCAAGTTGTCCAAAATACATATATAATCTTCAACTAAAGAACATTAAAAGCACAGTTTTCAATGCCACACATTGGTGGACTATCCCTTTACCTCTCAAGAACATACAGTATTTGCAGTAGATTCGTTGACGCATAGGACAGATATTTCTGACAGCTTCATGCCTGCAAATGTGAGAGCGTACGTGGGACGACTCATGTGGAGGGATTCCAATCCCGGGGTTGGAGGGTCAAAACCACGGGATTGAGATGTTTGCAATATAGATGTATTCCGTCGAAAGTAAGATAAATTGTCGAAGATTAAACTGCCAGAAATCCATCCACTGTAGATACAGGCTTTTCACACTTCAATATAATCGTCGACGCTACATTTTCAATAATCAATTGATGAAGCCTTTTGAATAAAGATCGAGACTTAAATTTGATCTTTTCATTTGCCAAGGCAAACAGTATTTGGAAGCATGACCAAATTTAAGATGATCATATTGTGAGCAGTCCTACACAATATCGGGATTAGGAATCGAGTTAACCCTCGGGATTGAGATCTTTCGGCGGCAAATTGCTCACTAGACCACAGCCTATGGTAATGGTTATTAGCCTCTGGTTAATTCAATACCGGGATTGTTTTGTTGAGGAAAAATTAGTCTCATTTGACCACAGTTGCTATTCACAACATCAGCTTAGCTATCGGTGAAAGGTATATAACTGATTTTTCTAATCGCTCAATCCCGAGCTTGGGATCTTGGCATCTCAATGTACCAGTGCAATGCATGCTCACCATTTTTCTTGTAGCTATACAGTTGGCAAGTTTATATTTTGTCAATCTCGATCCCGGGTCAGAGCTTGTAATCCCGAATGCCGGGATCAAGAAAAGTTGTTTTTGTAGACAAGCCCTTATCCCGGGTCTTCACCATACCAATCCCGAACCTCAGGAAATTGCAGATTGAAAGTACAAAATTCAGGAATTCGCAACTGTTCCATGCTACTCTCAACGCTGTCGTTATCAATCTGTACATAAAGCGAAGAAACTTTGAGTCAACTTGTCAATTGCGATATTGTAAGTAAACCGACTTTTGGCAATTCCGACTCTCTGCTATCTCCAGTTCCCACATCCCGGTATCACACATTGTTAACATACACATGTGCTTTGTCATAACATATTTACTATTTTACTCAATCCCGAAATCCCGTGAACGAGTTTTTTCGGGATTGTGGAATCTTTCTCCTATGATTAGATGACATAAGGGAGTGAGTATATAATCATCACACATATAAGTATGCTGACACAGCTGTATTGAATTATTGAGAAGTCATTACTTCGGATTTCTCCATATGCTTATGTCCAAACTCCACAGTACACTGCTCCACTTACTACTGTACTGTGGAGTGTGGAATCAAACAGATGGAGAAATCCGAAATAATGACTTTTCAATCATTGAACCCATCTGGAAAAATATTCAGCATATGCATTGAATTAGCAATTCAAAGAAAGATATTCAAAAGAATTCGAAAATCTATTCGGTTTCCACTAGTGAAACAGTAAAACATCTATACAATTACTGCCAAAACATCAACAAAATTAATATATCAATCCTGGGATTTCAGGATTTGCACCAACCCACGGAATCTTGGGATTGCAATCCCTATCGGCATCACATGCTATCAACATACATCTATTCTTTTCAACGCATCAAAGTACGTCAAGGTAACAAAATTTAGAAAAAAACAAGCTAATGACTAGTTAATTTTCAATAGGTACAAAATATGATATAAAAAATATTTATATCCTAAAATGTCTAAAAAATTTTAAAATACTTACTAGAAGGACAAACACGCTTCTCCTCTCCTCATGTGTAATGAATTGGCGAGTAAGTCGTTCTGTTCAAAATTAAGTTTATCACTTATATATTGAAAAGATCCTATTTAACAGTCTGCCCATTCAGATGATAAGAGTACAGATCTGTTTCCAATCAAAATACCAGATCTAGCTAACACAGCGGGATTACGCTATCTAAAATCTACCAGGTGTGTAAGAGAATTAATATTATAGTTCAAAATAAAAACCACAATGATTAGGAAAGAAAAAGTTTATCCCGATCTTTCACTCGTCATACAGCGAGCATAATCATGGGAATGAAAATACGAGGGGACATGAAACAGTAAAATGGATGATGCAATAGAGATGATTCACTACACATATGAAGGCAAGGATGGACTCCTATCACAATGCACGCGTTGACCGAGCCCACGAACAACCAGTTGGGCCACGTGTTTGTTTACATGAGACAGGCCAGGATTTAGATTGACCGTCTGTTGCTGATAAAATCTAATAAACGAACTTTCTACAACTTTTCTAGTACGGACATCATTACATTTAAAAATTATTTTAGAATCGTCATAATTAAAAGAATGATCACAATTGATGGAATGAACATACATAGCATTATTCAAATTATGATTCTTCAAATCCCTTTTGTGTTCACTCACCCTAGTGGTTAATGAACGACCAGTTTCACCTACATAAAAATAGTCACAATTATTACAATTGATGCGATAAACACCAGCGTTACATTGTTTGTTTGTTTGGAGCATTCGACATCAAAGTACATCTTAATTTGTTCGGGTAAGAAAAGCTAACATCACAATTGAGATTACGACGAAGGTTAGCATGAATCCTAGTATTAAGAGACGGCTCAAAGGGAATGGTCATCAATGAAGAGTGTGGAGTAGGATCAGCTTTGGCAGTCGGTTTATGAAAAGAAGATTTCGCTTTGAGAAAATAACGTTGAATGACAAGTTTAGGATATCCTAATTTCAATAAAGAGGCAAAGATGTAATCTACTTCAACATCTAAATATTCAGGACTACATATGCGAAGAGCTCGAAGAAATAAGCCACTAGCTACACTAATTTTGGTAGAAATAGGATGGGAAGAAAAGTAATGGAGATAGACATGGGTAGGCTTACGATAAACCTTAAACTTGAGGTTAGCAGACGAGTGCATGATCAAGACATTTAGAAACGGCATAACCGAGTTAAAATCCCACTCAAAACTAAAACTCAATGAAGGATACCGAGAATTGATGAAGTTTATGAACTTATCAACGTCGAAATCGGGATTAACAACAGCTAAAATGTCATCTACGTAGCGAGCATAGAAAGAAGGCAGCGGTCCAGAAAAAGTGGTCATGAGTTCAGATTCCACGTGTTCAAGAAAAAGATTGGCTAGAACAGGCGACAAGGGGTTTCCCATTGAAAGGCCGAGTTGATAAAAATTGCCATTACAAGAAAAATAACTATTACTAGCGGCTAAATTGATGAGGCCAATAAGGCAAGGAACAGATATAGGCAAATTAGAAGAAGCACTTGTACTTGGCAATTTACGGGCTAAAAATTCAAGGGTGGTTTTTATTTTGAATTCTGACTACGGGTGTTATTACCTCTGATACAATCAATTAATATTAGTTCCTTAAGCTAAAACGTGAAATAGAATTCTACAAAATATGCATACAAATTATTTGACTATTTTTAATGAGGTCATCAACAGGAACTTGGTCAGGACGATCGCGTTTCGACCGCTTAATCCTGATGAGGTCATCAACAGGACCTTGGTCAGGACGATCGCGTTTCGACCGCTTAATCCTGCAAGCGCAATAGGATATTTACGATTCTACTCAATCCTGGGATTGGCTCAGCCCCGGGATTGCAATCCCTACCGGCATCACATGCTATTAGCATATATCTATGCTTTGTAATAGGATATTTACGATTCTACTCAATCTCGGGATCCCGGGATTTCGGAATCCCCACTCCTGTGCACATTGCTAAGCGGTGCGTGCTGTCATGGTGAGGATTGTCCATAGAATAGGAATTGTCTCTCTCTACTCGATGCTGATGACCTTCACTGATGAATTTCACAGAGAAAGTTGACCTTCTTTTGATTTGATGCGATGTGAGGCACCACAGTATCATCATTGGTACACTGAAGCACCACGCTATCATCATTGCATAAAAAAGTGCATCATGTTGAATGCATTCTTTGATGATGGTCATCGGTCGGTTTAGTAATTTCAAGAAAAAGAAGAAAATGTTTCACGACCGTATAATTAAAATAAAAGTAAGTATGTACAAATAAAACAGTCTGTCGACGTTTCGGCGGTCGCCTTTCTCGAGACACAATCACTTATGAAGTCAGCAAACTATTAAGCACAGGGTAACGCTGTTGAATTTCTTTGAACTGCTCTTTGTCTGGTAGCTGTGGAACATAAGCCGCGGTGCATGACAGACCAATTAATGCTGTCAATCACACTATCTGTAGAGCCGTGAGATAATATATGGATATAGACAGCTGAGGAGGCTCGAGAACAATGCTCAAGAATGCGAGAACGAATTGTCCGTCCCGATTCACCAACATATTCAGCATCACAAATTTTGCACTTAATTAGATAAACAATGCCCTTAACATAACAAAGCTTGGGACGAGTTGAACACGCACAGGTATTACAATTCGAGGGGCAAAGATCTAAACGAGGCTTTCTTTGCCCCTCGAATTGTAATACCTGTGCGTGTTCAACTCGTCCAAATACAAATACAATTGTTTTCTATTTTGCTAATGTACTTACCTAACTATGAGTCTATACTCACTAGTCATTTGCTGTATACTGTGGTTTGTAAAAAGTAGTAATCTTGCTGATCTATACTTTAGAATAAGTAATCACTTTAATGTATCTGTGAATGATCTCCGAAAACTGGAAAAATGCATTCTCAAAGTCAAAAAATTACAATTGGATATCACCTATTTCAATGATTGTGATATTCTTCACTTGTGTCCTAAATTTCTTCTCACTAAACCTAAACTTAAACCAATTAGTGATGATGTTGATGAATTCAACAAATTAGCCATCACATCGCATATAAAATTCTTAAATAAAAAATTGAAACACAATAAATTTAAATTCCAAAAGCTTACCAGTCACATTTCGAGTCAATTATCGTGGTTTCGTATTCTCACGTTAAAATTGGCTATTTACAAACATGTCAATAACTCTCTCCTACAAGTAAAAGAATCTCATCGTAGTAAATTAAGTAAACTTTGGCTTGAACAAAGGACTGCAACCCCGGATTGCATCATTAACCTTAGTAGTCATTCACTCTCTCTGTTTGAACGTGAAGCATTGCGGTATGGTTTAAAAAATCCTATTGCTCCTAGACACCTTGATTTAGATAAAATGAAATATGAACTAGAAAAATCAATTTGTGGCGTACCACGCAATGATCCTAACTGGACCAAAGAAATAAAATTAGATATAATACACTCACTGAAGGAATTCGAAGATAACTGCAATGACACTTTGAAAAGTAAACGTAACCGTATGGTACACATGACTTTAAATAGACTATCTAAGATTCGTAACTTAAAGATTTGTTCTTTTGATAAAGGTCAAGGTATCGTGCTTGTAGATACTGATGACTATAATCATAAACTTAATGGGATATTGAGTGATTCTTCTAAATTTAAAATAATTCCTGTACCTAATGATATTAAAAAACATCCTGTTTGTATCGAGGAAAATAAATTATCTCGCTATCTCAATAAATATGTAAAAAATAAAGTTGATGACAGCGTTTATAAGGACATACTGCCTTCTGGTAGTAACATAGCACGTATCTATGGTACCGTAAAAGTACATAAGAACAACTACCCTGTTCGACCGATAGTTAGTACTATTGGTGCTGCTAATTATAAATTAGCTAAATACTTAGACAATTTAATTAAACCACATATCAATGATGACTTTATGTTGAAATCAACTAATGATTTCATTAGTGTATTAGATGATGTTAAACATAAAATAAACCGTCATAGCACCCTTGTGAGCTTTGACGTTGAAAACTTGTTTACCAACGTACCCGTAACTGAAGCAATCAACATTGCAACTAAATTAGTGTACTCACCTAGTAATGCCAATAAACCGAAGTACGAAGAAAAAGTATTTAAAGACTTATTAAAATTTGCCACGTCCGGTTGCTTTCTCATGAATGACACCGTATACCAACAGGTGGATGGTGTAAGTATGGGTAGCCCGTTGGGTCCAACCCTCGCTAACGTCTTCTTAGCTAATCTAGAACATAAATGGCAGGACCTACCTTTCTCTCCTGTTGTGTATCGTCGTTATGTGGATGATATTATAGCTGTATTTAACAATAAACAACACATAGATGTATTCCATAATTTTCTCAACATTCAGCACAGTAACTTGCACTTTACATCAGAAGTGGGTAATAAAGAATTACCTTTTCTGGATGTCCTTCTGAAAATTGATGAGGACAATGTACTTGCTGAGATTTATCGTAAACCTACCTTTACAGGCCTTTACTGAATTTCAATGCTTTATGTCCTCGCAATTGGAAAAACACACTAGTATTAGGCATGCTTCATCGTGCTTACAATGTAGAAGTAGAAGTAGATGATTTATGTTGAGAATGAAAATCATTGACAAAACAGTTGATGAATACACTTTGGAAACAATGTACGATTGATATATTACATGTACGAGTATAGTATGAAAGAGTACTTAGTCCTATAGGCATATAGTACACTTGGGTACTTGGGTATACTTCAATAAAATATCAAAAAATAGAAATAAGAAAGCAAAGTTCTACTGAACAAGAATGCCTTCAAATAATGCACATGTATAAGGTACAAACGAATTAAAACGTCTAGATGTTGCACTGTAGGGTTGAAGATAACGACCGGATCGACATGAGATGTCTGGCATAATGCCGTGGAGCATATGATTCTCGTTCTTCGAAGAGAGATGGAAGAGTTTGACAGCAGCTTCTTCACGTCGACGCTTGAGTGGTGGAAACTTGCCGCAAGGGCAATCTGTAGCTCGAAAGTCTTTAGGCAGCGAACATACCATTTTATGGATTCGGTTTTGAAAACGATTCAAACGAGATTCGAGATGGGCAGGCAATTGAATAAAGACACTCGATGCATATTCGAACAAACTTCGGGTGAGAGAATGGTAGATAGCTGAGAGGGAAGAAGGTGGTACCAGAGGCTTCAGAATTCTCAACCCATACATACGCTGACTTGCGGTCCTAATCTGCTTGGCAATGTGGCTGTCCCATCTCAATTGGCTGTTGAGTATAACTCCCAAGATACGCAGTTCATCGACATCCTTGACATCATTCAATAGTGTAGGCAAACAACTAGGCACTTTACGAATGAAGAGGGACTTGCATTTGTCATAGTTCAGAGAGAGTCCGTTTGCCAGTGACCAGCTGCTTATGTTCGCATGTTCTTCAGACACATTGGAACAAACTTGAGTTTTAAAAATCGGGATGCATAAAGTCACGTCATCAATATACTTGATCATCCGGGTTGAGTGATGAACAGGTGTTAGAGATGCTGCGACCACACAATACAAGTAAGAGCCAATAAGAGATCCTTGAGGTACACCTGACAGAATGTTCGTGGTTGTGCTGATGTTATCTCCAATCCTTACGGCTTGTTTACGATCTTCCAAGTAGCTGTAAGTAAGATGTAGAAAACCTCGAGGAACATTGGTCTCTGACAATTTCTGGATAATGATGTCATGTCTCAATTTGTCAAACGCTTTTTTGAAATCATATGAAATAATATGCAAACCACCAATATCATCTCGGTCTAGAAGTAGGGTTGCATCATCCATGAGTTTGATTAGTGCGGCAGTAGTTGATGAGCCTGGTCTTCCACCAAATTGATTATTGCCAAAAGAATTGATGAGATTACTCTTTACTGTTCCACTCAGGACAAAATACTCAAGCAGCTTACCTGGAAGCGGCAAGAGTGATATCGGCCGAATATTGCTCATATCGAATTTCCCTGATTTTGGTATTGGGGCAATGTGGCTAAATTTCCATCTTGTTGGAAAAATACGTTCACGTACGCAGATGTTGAATATGTGACACAGAGGCCCTGAGATGAATGGTGCAGCAGCTTTGTAAATCGCTGTAGGGATGCCATCACTGCCTGCAGCCTTATTGGTTGGAATCTTCATGAGTCGCTTCTCAACGTCGTATGGGGATATATCCATTGACCACAAGTCATCGTCCTCATCTATTACAGGAACACTACTGGGAACGAAGAATTCATATAATGTCTTATTGATGAGTTCTACGGTAGAAGAAGAGCCCCCATGTTGAGTGCATAGACGTAACAAAGGGTCAACGGATTTAGTGCCACGGATACTGCCAACAACCTGCCACATTTTCTTCGAGTTTTCCTCTGCATTATGGCTCCATTTCAACTTTGCGACTTTAATCTCTTCTTGAACTTTAAGCTTCCAATAGTTGTATGATGCGAAGTTTCGTTCTCGATATGCGTTCCAACGACGTTGAATATACAGCTTCAACAAAGGGGTGATCCATGGTTTATCCCTTTCAGTGAAGTATACGATGTACTGAGGAATACACTCTTTGACTATGTCATTCAATAAATCTTGAAACATATTGCATTTATCTTCACAGGACATGTGGGCAAGGTAAAAATCGCGCCAGTTTATTCCTCTAAACCGAGAAACAAGGATCGCCAAGTTTGATTCACGTAAATCATAAACCTTTTTCCGAACATGATAACATGCAGATTCATTTCTAGGTCGAGCTGTGATGCTACAATGATCAGAATTACCGATAGGAACCGTCACATTGACACAATATTGAGAGGAAATATCATCGCTCGCAAAAATTAGATCAAGAGTTGCGTCTTTGCGTGTAGGAGATTGAACCATATTCTTTACATTGAGATCAACAGAGAAATCACATCGAAAGCGGTTGAAATCGCCAGCAATGACAATATTGTAATTAGGATAAATGTCACATAATGAATCAAAATTTTCAACAATGAAATTGTTGATGTCATCTTTTGATGAGCACGCAATATTAGGGGGTGTATAAATACATAAGACTATTAATAAATTCAAGTCAGTCAAAATAGCCCATACAGTATTCACATGATCAATCTTTGAGGCGGGCAGAAATGTTTTAAAAGACAAGGAATTACGAATAAATATTGCCGCACCTCCACCTCGATGAGCAGATAAACGATCGTCTCTAATAGCTGTATAACCAGGAATGTCGACGAGAGAGCTTGATATAGTATCACAAAGCCAGGTTTCAGTAAACATAAAGAAATCAGGTTTTAAAGTACATGCAGTTATTCGAACATCGTCAATTTTCGGCAACAAAGATTGTACATTCGCAAGGATGAATGATGGTAAATAACGATTTGATGAGGGTTTATAGCACTGGTTAAAAATCATAGCCGAAAATCCTGTTCTGCTTCATAAATTTTGACATCATCAACATATAAGATGCTTCTATGAATTCGAATGATTTTTCCAGAATTTATATAATTGATAAATGTATCCACCAATTGGAATCTATTCCATAATGAATGTACGAGTAGTAAAATTACCAATATCTTAAGTAGAAATGGCTATCCATTGCAATTAATTCAATCAACAATTAACAAATTTATAGGTCGTAAATTAAACAATTCTTCACGCGTAACAATTGATAATGACTTCAATAAAATAATCAAAATCCCCTTCGTGGGTTATGCATCACAGAAATTTAGTAATAAGTTAGTAAAAATATTTCGTAAACTTAACTTGGAATGCAAGGTTGTTATGACCTCGTTCAAAACTGGAAGATATTTCTCCCTTAAAAGTAAGTTAGGTCCAGACATGCAATCGCGTCTTGTCTATTGCTTTCAATGTCAGGTTGATCCTGATTGCCAATATATTGGCAAAACCAAAAGACGTCTGCATCAACGTAAACTTGAACACTTAAGTGGCAATAGCGCCATTGCAAAACAAATAGAACAATGTAACCATTGTTTTCGTAACTACAATGATTGTTTTAAAATCATTTACCGTTGAAACTCGGACTTTGAGATTAGTATTGTTGAATCTATAAAAATTTTTAGTAGCAATCCATTGCTTAACCGAACATTAGGTTATAATGGTAGCTCTTATTTCTTTAAGATATTTAACTAACATTACCTATTGTTTAATTGTTCATACGTAGTATTTAAATAACCTTTTATTCGTTGCAGATTGTAACCACGTGACTTATTGAACACATATTGACTGATTAGATCTCCACCATGGATAATGACTTTCGAAGCTTGACAAGAAAGGGCAATCATGTTGAAGAATATACAGTAGATCAGAGAGTTGAGAGGTGTCAGATTGAGTCAGCAGAATGAATTTTGTATAGTGGATGCGCAGGAAGAAGCGAAAATCTTAGGTGAATTGTAATGCTATATATTACAATGGAGTGAAACTTGATAAAATAATTGAACCAATTAATTGATTATGAATCAATCAATCAATTGATATTGGGACATACAGCAATCAATTAATTGATAATTGGAATTGAAAACAATCAATTAATTGATATTGAGTTGAATACAATAAATTAATTGATAAATGAAATTCAGCGCAATCAATTAATTGAGGTTCAATTAATTTTTGATGACCCCTGCGTCCCAAGCTTTGTTATGTTAAGGGCATTGTTTATCTAATTAAGTGCAAAATTTGTGATGCTGAATATGTTGGTGAATCGGGATGGACAATTCGTTCTCGCATTCTTGAGCATTGTTCTCGAGCCTCCTCAGCTATCTATGTCTATGTCCATATATTATCTCACGGCTCTACAGATAGTGTGATTGACAGCATTAATTGGTCTGTCATGCACCGCGGCTTATGTTCCACAGCTACCAGACAAGGAGCAGTTCAAAGAAATTCAACAGCGTTACCCTGTGCTTAATAGTTTGCTGACTTCATAAGTGATTGTGTCTCGAGAAAGGCGACCGCCGAAATGTCGACAGACTGTTTTATTTGTACATACTTACTTTTATTTTAATTATACGGTCGTGAAACATTTTCTTCTTTTTCTTGACATCATGTTGAAGTTCAATTTCAAACTATTGAATAATTGAATAACGACGGCACAATTCATTGAGTGAACAAAATATAATAATTTTGGGTGCTTCTACTCTTTCCCCCCCCCCTCCACATTTCTGCTGTTGACACCCGGAAGTGTTGCATCGTCAACGGTCTTCTCTTGCTCCTACCTGTTCTCACTGACGTGGCATAGCGTTGAGTGTGTAAAACTCCTCTTGTCTGATTTGTAGAACATTTACAGCCTCAGAATTAGATGACTGCTCGTCAATTGTCTGTAGACAATAATCACACGAAGTTCATGATCACAGCTGTACCTTGTGTTCTAACTGAGTATCCAAGGGCCAATCCTTCATCCCAGGGTTCACGTAAGACTTCTCAGTCGTGCTGTAGTGTCACTCAGTGACAGATCAAGTCTATTCTAAACCCAATGTGACTAACTTTGGCGACATTTGATGATTTTAGAAAACTTGAAAAATGTGGGGGAAAGCATAGAAGTACCGAAGTACCTAATTTTGTATCAAAGTGCATCAAAAAATGCCAATAAATGATTTTCAATTCCTGCGGGCTGCTCGTTATTTCACTATGTGTGAAAATATTCCATTCGCCTGTTCGTACGTATTATGTCACTCCATGACAGATCAAGCACCGATGGCAGCATGAATGGGTCCGAGGGAGAGAGACAGTATCACGTCGTCGATTACTCATCATCATCAACCCAAATGGATAATAGTGTGTTTGTTACACGGGTTAGTTATCGCTCGACTGACGGAGTGAGGTTAATAATAAGCTGTGCTGGCTGTTTCACTCACAAACTTTTGCCATACCGGTGCTTGCAGTCGTGAGGCATCATTCTGACTTCACTTATTGGCGAAAGATATCAAATCTGTGTGCGCACGCGCATTTTCTGATCAAGACTTTGTGTCGTTAACGTTCTATTACTGCAGCTGCACAGATATCTTTTCTATTATCTGGCCTGCGTTGCACTTGTCCCAACGCAGTTCGCTCATTGATTCCTGTTCGCGTGATTTGACAGTGCTATTGTATTACTCAGATTCGGCAATCGTCAGTGAAATATCAGCCTTCTTTATTGTTTCATGAATGACTAATCTTAACTATTCATTACACTCTTCGATTATCTCAATGGAATATTCGGTTGACACTACGCAATGTGCCATTGAAGTGCAAGATATGATTGACGACTCATCATCAGATGATCTCTTTGACGATCCACCCATTTCTCCTGTATTTGACGTTGTCAGACGCGAAAACTCGTCGCATGAACCAATTGCCTCTGAGGAATTCATTTGCATGGAGTGTGGCCGAAATTACGCGCAATTAACATCTTTGACTCGACATCAACTCTCTCATAAGAAGAAAAAGACCGGTAGACCTTCAAAGGAAGCATCATGTTGTAGCACATGTGGTGAACTTTATCAAGATGTAGATGATCAAATTGCACATGAGGAATTGCATGACATTGAGAGATCCATATTCGACAATTACGAGTGTAGAGTGTGCAAAAAGCTATTCAATCATAGATACAGCTTCCAGCTTCACCAGTGTGTGTTTCCACCAAAGCAATTGCCTCCATTTCTTTTACCTCACGAACTGCGAGTGTTGGCGAGGAAGCCCTTCGGTTGCAGTGTTTGTGGTCTATCTTTCCGCTCAAGCCACCAATTGGCTGAACATCGAAAAAGTCATCGAGTTGTAATTCCAGCGGTTTTGATTAAGGATGAGCCTTCTTTGTTGGAGGACGAGGGATACAAATATGTCTGTGATTTTTGTGGTGGTGCATTTGTGCACGAACAGGAATTGAGTGAACACATGAATGATCATGTAGAGTTAAAGCAACAATATGGCTGTAATATTTGTGGACTCCACTGCCTGCCCATCGACTGGATGCTACCTGGGGTGTTCAGTTTTATGGTCCTGTTCTGGGGGTTTTGGATTGGTGGTCTCGGCCGTTGGGGTGGTGGGGGGGACTTCGGCGGTTGTGGGGTGTGTAGGGATGTTTGGTAATATGGGTTGTGGGGGGGATGATGTGCGGTGGGGGGCTGTTTGGTATGGTTTGTGGGGGAAGGGGGGGCCAGCGGGGGGTTTATGTTTGTTTTTATGTGTGATGATTTTGAAGCTGGATATCATATTATGTTGTTTGTGGAGGGGTAGAGGGTATGGTGGGGTGGGTTGGTGGGCAAGTTGGAGGGGTGTACACTCGGGGATCCCCCCCCCTCCAGCTGAAATGTGGGGGGTTTGAGATACATTGTGGCGGGGTTTAGTGGGGGGGCGTGTTGTTGGCCTGTTGGGATCGTGATTTTGGGGATTGGTGATTTAGTGTGTATTAGATGGGAGCTGGTTGGTGTAAGGTTGTGTGTGAAGTTTAGTGGCGGGGGGTGTTGGGGGTTGGTGAGCATTGGTGATTGGGTTTGGAAGTGTTGTAGAGCTTGTGGTTCGGATGATAGGATATGATGGTTATTGGGATGACTTTTGGGTGGTTGGGGGTGTGGTTTTTATGGATATTTGGATTCAGTTGTTGGTGTTTTATATTAGTGAGCGGTGTTGGTAAGGTATAAGTCATTTCATGTGCTTGGCTATAGGCCTTGTACATAATTTTGCACGTGTTTAGCATACGTTGCTATGCGGTTTATGTTGTCAGGGGTGTTTCTAGGTTTGGATGCCCTCGGGGTCTAATAACCCTTATTTTATGTTTGAAATGCGTCTTTAAATTTTGGTAAGGTGGGTCTAATTTAAGCTTTTACGGTATGAATTGGTGTATAAAGGTTTCGAGCTTTGTGTGTTTGTTGCAGTATTTACTGTATCTATATTGCATTTTTTTATAAACAAGAAATTCATTAGGCAAAATAATATTGAGACAAATCGAATAATATCTCATATTTTTCTATTAAGAATAAGCCTACTGATATTGGTCAATTAACCCAACCAGATATGAAAAGGAGTGATATATAACATGAGCATGAATTACATAAAGATACATCTTTATATTCCTACACCCTTCATGTAAGTTGATTCATGCTACATAATTATTAATGCTAAACATTAATTTTCTTCTGACATGGTGTCGGCATAATTCCAGTTCTTCTAGGCCTAATTATAATTTCATAGCAAAATTTCGTCACGTATTTGAATTGGCTTATTAACGATTAATTTGCTTGAATTAAGTCACAGTTGATTATAATCATGTGCTTAAAACACAAAATTATGCTAAGAGAATTAAATAAATCCTATAGGCCCTACATATAATGATTCGGCCTTCAATCGGTCTAAACTCAAGAAGACGTGGGAAAAGTCGTGAATTCGAGATATAAAGGGTGTTGATTTGTCTGATAATGCCAACAAACGTGACTCGATGCAAAATAGGTTGGGATAACAAGGAAATGAAAAATTTGAATGGCTTGCTAGAAAGCACACGTGAAAAAGAAGTTTTGTCCTTGGGGAGAGAATTGTTTTTCGGGGAAGCGTCCCTCCCCCCCTCAATTCGGAATACCTCGCAGATTCTTGACTTTATTTTTTTCATGAGGAATAAACATGAAGCGATAATTGTTAGTAGCAAGCCTACGCTCAACATCACGAATCAAATACAAGCGTGCCCTTTTATCGGATGCGGCTTGAGTAGGCGAAAATTCAGGAGATTTTCGCCTATTCTCCTGGAATTTCTTTTTGATTTTACTAAAATCATATTACTTATTGATTTTATAAAATCATATATTACTTCATATCACAGAACAGCTTGTGTAAAATGCATCTGAAATTTATGTCTGTTTATAAAATGAAATTATAGAAATACTACTAGCATTATTTGAAAGTGTCTAGATGCGCATTTGGTGCTTTTTTGACAATAGTTTTTTAATTGGAACTGAAGTAATTGAGGTCAAAGAATAGAGCAGAATGCTACTACGGATTGCCCACAACAGTGATGCGGAGCCCAGTCATTTTGATAGGACTCCGACTCGGTCTCTCGGCGTTCGTAGTACTCCGACTCCGGGTAATAAGTATATAAGCTTAGTTTTTTTAACAAAATATGGTAACCTACACTACATATAATTATAGGCACACCCTTGTCTAGTGATAATTGCTGTACATTTATCGATCATTTTCTATGAAAGTTTATCAGCTACACACAATTTTATATTAATGATTAGCATTTGACTATAAGTTTGAAAAGCAACGAAGAAAATCCTGGGTACTTCTATTCCTTCCCCCCTCCACATTTCTGCTGTTGACACCCGGAAGTGTTGCATCGTCAACGGTCTTCTCTTGCTCCTACCTGTTCTCACTGACGTGGCATAGCGTTGAGTGTGTAAAACTCCTCTTGTCTGATTTGTAGAACATTTACAGCCTCAGAATTAGACAACTGCTCGTCATTTGTCTGTAGACAACAATCACACGAAGTTCAGGATCACAGCTGCACCTTGTATTCTAACTGAGTATCCAAGGGACCAATCCTTCATCCCAGGGTTCACGTAAGACTTCTCAGTCGTGTTGTAGTGTCACTCAGTGACAGATCAAGTCTATTCTAAACCCAATGTGACTAACTTTGGCGACATTTGATGATTTTGGAAAACTTAAAAAATGTGGGGGAAAGAATAGAAATACCAAATCCTGTCTTCATATGTCACCACAGCATTCCATTATTCGTTTTTAACGAAAATGCATGATAGCGTCGAAAACATCAGCCTTCAGTCGAGATCGTAGGTCACTTATCAGAAGCTTTGCGGTAAAGAACAGTTCCTCCACGGACACTTGTCGCAGGACACTTATCGTAGAGAGGAACTGACAGGTAGATTTCAATATATCGGGGCACCAATATATGTGACCTGCACTTTTGTTTGATAGAGAAATTTGGCATCAAGACAGTGAGAGTTATACACGAGGATAAATAATTTGTCTGTTTTACATTTCGGGTAGTGTGACCCGCTGGTGCGGATGAAGCTCTGTCGCTGTTCATGGGTACGAGCGGTTGCGGTAGAGAGAAGCTGCGTCACGGGTACGAGTGGGACAACAACATTTTCTAGTACGTATGAGATGGAGTAGGCCTGTAGGCTACTGCGAGTAGAATGAGACTGAGAATCAAAGTTCAACCGCCAGTCCGTTCAATGGACGCCTTTCCGTGTTGGGTCTATTGTGCTTCATCAGATGATATCTATACATGTACACTACAATAGACTACTACTCATGGAAATCAGCTTTTATTCGTTTCAGTCTCAGATACAGTGCATTCGAACTTTTGAGTGAGTGAATGATTGAGGTTATCAGCCGTTCACTGTTGAGCGAGGGAAGTGAGCGAACTACGACCACTGAACTAAGAAATTGCCGTCCATGGATGAATGAACTGAATAGAAGTTTCTTCAATTCTTACTATTCCTATCGATGCATCGACTCTTAACACATCGACAATGCTTTTCCCTGCTTATGCAGATTTTCATATTTTGTAGCTTGGCATTGAAATTCCAGATTTTAGATTCTAATTCTCGTGCCTGATTGTATAAGCAGTGTGGTAGATCTGTCAGGTATTGTAGAATTTTTGTCGATCCCCTTGATTTTGAATCATACCTTCAGGTGCTCTGATACATTGGTAGATGAGTGCATGAAATTTTGGTGAGAGTAAATTATTCGGATGCAAAATTTCATAGGTTACTTCACAGGTTGCAAAATCACCTCATAGGTTACTTTGAATGATGACTGTCACCAAGTAAAGAAGCTGGATAGATTGAAATTTTTGAAGCGAAGTTGTGAGAAGGCAGTCACGGCCCTATAATTAAAAGTGGTAGAGAACATAAATAGCAGACATCATCAATTGGGAGCCATAAACAACAGCTGTATTTGACTGTCGAGTTTTAAACTGTACTCCAAGAGATACAACCTCTCAACTGATAAAATGTCCCATGAAGACCTATAATTACAAAATCTCTTGACAGCAAAAATGACTCAGACATACATTAGTCGATTGCTTTTCTCTAGCAGTCTGCGTGCTAGCCGGTGCACCGTTCGATGCATCGGAAATCTGAGATAGTTACGATGGATGAAGCACTTATTAAAGTATAGCCGAAATATTGTTCGTTTCGCGCATTATACATAGATTGTCCTGTGACAGTTAATTGAGATCTTCAAATCTTGAAATTACGGTCTCTACCTTTTCATTTTCTCTATCTATCTATGTTCATGTTTAATGGAATTCAATGTAAATTCTATAAAGTGCTAGGTAGTACTGGCATAACAATTCAAAATTTATACTTACAAATGCCTCTTTTGATATAATTTTGCCAATGCTCGCAATTGACTCTCATCGTACTTAATCCGTACGTATCTGTGATAGCTCTATAGTGGAATTCTTTAAAACCAGATGAAAACAGAAATTAGAAAGACATGACAATAACGGTAAAAAATATCAAAATATGTGTATGTCAGAATCATAAAAAATACATTTCCTGAAAACATCAAAACAACAGGAAAAGTACAGTAGAAAGATTTGAAATAATGTCACCGCAATCTGCAAAGTGCTATGTAAGAAGGTCAACATCTCGACAAGGGTCGTCTTCAAGCAGTATGTCTGTGATGTTACAATCCTTGAGCAAGAGGGGCAAGGGCAAGGTTGTGTGCCTCGAACTGTGGATGCTCTACTGAAGTTTCCAAAGACATGGGTCGTGAAATAAACTTGACCAAGGTTTTGAACATCGTTTGCGGTTAATTTATCGTCTAAAAATGAATGACATCGGGCGAGCGTGCGCTTTGACATAATTTCAATCTTTCTGATCACCATAATTTCATTCATATCAAGCAGCAGCATGTGTTTCATGGCAGCCTCAATAAACTGATTAATACATTTTAGGGAACTACGTATATCTTCTTCTATTTGAGTAGTCTGTCTACACTATGCGTCGATTCTTACCTAATCTTTGAATATCCTTCAAAGATTCTGTCAGAGTCTTTGTAAGATCGTGGAGGATACAGCAAGACCTGATCAGAATCTGACAGAAAATGTACGATCTTTGTAAGATACTTTCAGATTCTTTCTTAAATGGGATTCTGACAGAATCTTAGAATATTTAGATTTTTCTCTCTGAATTGATTATCGCTCATCCTTGAGCTTTTTAATGTTGGCCTAATTAAGCTACATGCTCCGTAATATGAGATAACCAGTTTACTCGTTGAATAACCGAGACAATTGCTCCATAACGACTGATTCGAAGAAAAAAGGGCAAACTCTTCTTGAAGTACTTGCTCTATTACAGTTTAAAAAGAAGGCGAAAGAGTGTAAAGTTAAAAAGTGAAACAACATCAGTTAGCAAAACTTTCCAGTCTTTCAAGACTTTTTTCGCACATGCTTCATTTATAAATTACGCATTATTATTGCATATGTCAATGAAAATCTATATTAAGTAGACCTATAACTTTCCAAAAGAGATGTAATCTGTGCTTCATTCAAGACCGTCACTAACGTTCAATTTACTTCTTTGATTATTGATGGATAAACCAGCTGAAAGACAGGATTCCTGTGTTATTTGCCAGGTTGCAAAAGAGTTCTCATCGTGTAGCCAGGGACTGCGGAATCTTGTAGATTACAGCGCAGCAATAGACAGCCACACCTACAAATGTACAGCTACACCTACTTCTGCTGAAATCGAAGTCTGAAACCTGCTGTTGCATGGATTTTGAGGTGAGTTTGTAAGAACAACGAACTATTTTCAGCAAGTGATCCGATGCAGGAGGTCTGTCTGTCGTTATCGGTCGGAGACATTGAGATTCAGATTCCTCCACTGATCAACTTGGAAATGGACCCGCAAGCTATAGAAGTGAATCGCTCTTGCTGTCGGTGAAGGCTTTTTAGTTTGTGCATCTTGCTATCACATACCAACGATGCCTATCGGTAATACAAAGAATTTGAAGAGTATCCGTATTGTGACGAAGTAGACGATATCAATGATGATACTTACCTTTGAAAATATTTTCCCTGCTTCTCCGATCTAATCTTGCATTGAAGCTTCATCTCCAAAAATTGAAGCTTGAGATTGCAGTGACATTCCTATGTATCTGTATGCTCTCCTCTGACATCCACTGTGAACATCGCCACTTTCGTGGTTATCTGATTTCAATTTCAGGAGTGATGTAAGCAATTATGGCTGCGCTGCAATCTACAAGATTCTGCAGTCCCTGGCTACACGATGAGACCTCATTTGCAACCTGACTGATAACAAAGAAATCCTATCTTTCGGATGGCTGATCCATCAAGAATCAAACAAGTAAATTGAACGTTAGTGACGGTCTCAAATGAAGCACAGATTTACATCTCTTTTGGAAAGTTACAGGTAACCTAAAACAAGGAGATGTGCCTGATATATGCAGTGTGACAAAAATGTTGGTATTTAGAATTACAGGAGTCATTATTTTCATTAATGAAGAAGCATTAAAGTTATAACTTTAAATGACAAACATTTGTTTCACACATATGTGACAGCCTATATGACCGCCCCTAACATTAATATCAGCACCCACCAATTCCCAACAGCTATCCTATACATGCAATACATTCAATTATTTACCAGCATTGCGCATGCTATACATTTTACGAATTCATCTTGGTACTTCATCATGCAGTTTCGACTTATTTCAAAGGATAGCAAAATTTGAAATTACTTTGTACGATATTTAAACTTTTCCAAACGTTGATCTTGTGTAAAAGAATGAACAATATCTTCATGTGGTCATGCAAGAAAAAGGCAAGCAGAATTATGTTTGAGAGTATGATCGACCTAGAAATATAATAGCTGACATTGATAAGAAATGATAAGTGTTAAGTTTTTTCTGTCATGCAGCATAGAATTTCGGAGACATATGCAAAAATAATGCGTTATTCATGAATGACGGATTATATGTATTTAAAAGAAACTTCATGAAATCAACTACCAAAATTGTCAACAGACTAATCAAGCAGAAGAAGACATACATAGTTTCATAAAACATTATATTAATTAGTGTATTGAAGCTGCTGTGAAACATGTGTTGCTGCTTGATATGAAAGAAATTATGCCTATGAGAAAAACTAAATTATGTGAAGAAAGCGCACGCTCACCCGATGTCATTCGCTTATCACAAAAGATGATACCCTTTTGTTCCAGTGGAGCACCTTAATGGGTAGGCATGGATTTTTATTTTTTATAAGTTGCTGGCATATTCAAGAAAAATAGATCTCTTTCACTGGTAACACTAGGTGACATGCCACGTTCAATTACGACTAATTCACGCGTAAACTGCACGTAATTACACATGACCCCAAACATTCGTGGCTATGTGTGACATTGCTGCAACATCTGTCGGCAGTCCTGTTATATAGACTTTCCGTCTCGTGTGTCTGCATGTATCAGAGGCTAAACAATGTGATAGGACCTCAATTTCATGCTCAGAGAAGACAGAACATGTTTAGCGGTTCATCCGTGGTTCAAGCGGCAACGCAGACAACCGTAGACGACGCGCAAACTATAAACGCTCGCCCGCGCGTATTCATAAACATTCTCCATGTTTTAACAGCATCAGATCAAGTGATCTCTGACTCTTAGTGCAGCGCGTATGTACGCGCGTAGAAGAATAGAATGTTTTTAACCACGGATGTTTGGGGTGATATGTGATTACGCGAGTCATGTCAGCTAATGGATCCGGACCATTCCGGAGTGGAGGTACCTCATGCTCGGATTTTCCACCAAATTCTGATTCGGGGGATGTCTGAAATAAGTAGATATACTTTTCAGTTTTTATAAGTACTCTAGTGTTGATGGTAATTTTGAGAAAAATGGTCTCACGGATTATCCGGACATTTTCGCAGTGGGGATACCGGGATACGGGGGCTTCTGCTGTTTTTGCCTCCATCTTCATCCTTATTTCGCCGGGAGTGAAAGGCTTATTATGACTGAGCATATTATGAATCTCTTACTTTTGAACTGCTGAACCGATTTTTATGATAAATTGTTGCCGTAGAAGACACAAAAGGAATTATTTCTCAGAGGAGTCTGACATCATAGTAATGTTGGAATTTTGTGCAATGATATAGTATACAAACTATCAACATTTGACAATGAAGACATATTAAACTTAGAAGATAAAGCTTTTGTTTTTGTTCTTCTAAGTGCACTTTTACAAGACTGAAACACAAACGGTGCATTGTTTCATTGTCTCACGGATTACCGATTACAATAGTTGAGACAGGAGTCTGTCCGATGATATGTCAGTCATTCATCACTGACATTTCTATAGATGAACCCCCGCTATACAATGACGAACAATTTCTAGCAGGTTAATGCTAGAGTGATTTTAAGTATGAGACCAAATTTCAACATTTCGTCATAGCAGATGTGTTAAATGCAATAAGTTATGTGTCTTAAATTAAAGATTTGCAAATTATTTCAACCATGAAAACTGTGAAATCTTGAGTGAAGTGTAAACCAGCACAGTCTTACAATAATGCGTGTTTGTCAATTATACGACTTCTAGTTCAAAATATAAAGTGCAAGAATAAATGTCCCATTTTTCACTTGTCGGTTTACTTAGTTTCAAAAGTTCCCTGTATTCTTTATTCATGTCATGCAATCAAGTGCAAGAAATGAACTGTGGCGCTAAGTGCTAAGTCATCGGAAGCAAAATGTGATGTGAAAAGCACGAGTGTATAAACAACTTAAATAATAGAAAACACAGAAGAATATTTTAGTTTTTCGGTCTTTAAAGAAAAATAGCCTTTCATCACTATTTGATTGTTGTGGAATCTTTCAAAATGGCCCAATACCTTAACTAAGGGTCAAAAAGTTAAGATAAGTGCACTCAAATCTTGTCGATCAAATAGCTCTGATAATTGACTTTAAGACGCAGCAAGCGATGATGGAGATGATCGCGAGTGTTTTGTTCAACTTCAAATCTGTCAATGATTTTCAATGTAAGTTGAGGAATCGATTAGTCAAAAGAAAAAATGCATCACTTTCCATCAAATCAAGTCATTTTTTAAATTATACATGTATATTTTGTTTGAAAAGAGGAAATGCACTACACTATCCACGCACCCGATTTTCTCCAGTAGAAGTGTCCTTAATCACAACCCTTCGAAGAGAGCCCGCACCTAACTTTATCAATTGAGAAGTTTCTAAGAGAACCTTGGCTACCCTGACGATGAGTCAACATCACCACAATCAGGATGAACCCACTTCTGCTCTGTCCGCCACTGAAGCCAGGTCCGCCAGGAGCCGTCAGAGTCATTTTGTGATGGTCTCCATCAACAGCTGATTCCGTTGCCGTCTTGCAGGGTCCATATAGACCGCTCTTTCTTCCGGCACCACTTTGAATGCCTTTCTCTATCAATCTTCGCAGAGTGCAGGAGTCCTCCGACGCGCCACCGAGCGCGCAGCAATTTTCATGTACCAGCTTTTTGTAGACGAACTCCACAAAAACCCAACCGGATCTCATACCTTAGTGTATCAGTGTATTTAACAGTAGCATCAGTGTATACATCATTCACTACATAACCTGGTCTTGAGTTCGCCTGCAACAGTCGTCTAATCTCAACATCAGCTGCATGCAGTGGCCACTCTCGATACTCCTCTTCCAATGTAGCGATTACTTTGCAGAATGGCTACAAGAATGCACCTACTGTAATTCAATCAGGAGTCAGGACCACGCCTAATGTTTCGACCCCACAAAGTCGGGACAAGGTGGATTCTGCCCGAGCAAGTCACACCGTACCTCTGCGCAACCGTGATTTTGGTATCTTTTGATGCAGGAAATGGTCCAAAGCCTGACCTTATGACATTATCTATCAATGTCAGTGATTAAATGTTCAATAGTTTATCTAGGTATAAGGATACTTGATTTATAGTTCAGCAACATATCAAAGATGCAAATCATAATTATTTGATTGCCTTTGATGTTGTTTTTCGTCATTAAATATTCCTGCTTGCTTGAGAAATCTATTTTCATTGTTGTTATTTCTTTGTTAATCTATTACATTTATTATCAAGATGATAAGGAACAATAATTCAGATAATACTCATAAAAATATCAAAGTTGAACGATGAATGAGAAACATGCTTGTCAAAATCACATCGTCGCGTAGCATGAGGGCTCTAGTTCATCTAGAGATGTACACGGCTCGTCCAGACGTATTTTGGAATATTCAAGCTGAACCGAACCGATGAGCCGTTCTAATCTTAGGTAAAACATGGCGAAGCTTCAATCTGACAGATAATCTAAAGGCCAGCCTACACATAGCATATTAACAAATGACAGACTGTAGCAATAAATGTGTCATCAATATATAGTTGAGGAAACATTTATTCATATTTGCCGCTGCAGTCTTGATGAAGGTTGGCAGCGGTGGCATTGCGATTTTCTGAATTTTCCAAGTTGTATGGATGCAATTCTAATACGTAGCTGTGCTTGCAGGTTAGGCTCCGAGCTGGAACCCGGCTGTTCTTTTCCGGCCCGACCCGGTTCCGGATCGACTCCAAAATATTAGGCCCGGTCCCGGATGAATTTTGTATCTGGGCCCGGTGAGAAATTTTATTCTTTTGCGCACCTTGCCATCTTTAGTGAAGACATCAATTACATACATGTAAGTTGAGTGTAATCGCCTTAAGAATTATTTTAAGATCTAAATTTTGATTACATGGTCGAATGCTCTAGGTCCCATGTGTCATCTGTAAGTAAATTGATAACTGTTGAGCAGTAAGATGAACTTTTAAACATTTAACACAGTGAATTTTCATTCGTTTTAAATGTTGCATATGCATAACTATGTCTATCAAAAGAAATGTGGATCCTATTTGATGTGCCGATAGCTGCCATTGTTGTAAGTTATATTCATGTGAAAGTGTGGAAAAGGAACTGCACTGAAGACATATTGAAAAGTGAGGTCATTAAGTTAGAAGTAGAACTCAATATTCAATCGACTCCTTTTACAAAAATTCCAGAGAAATATTACTTGCTGATCGTCTATCGGTTGTGGCTTCTGCTTCAGAGAGCATATTTATGACTATTCCGTCGCATGTCGGTATTTATCATTTCATATTTTTGCTGAAGAATAAGGTTGATAAGTCACCATGTGAAAATGATTCAGAGCAACTAAATGATCAAATGAGGAAGACTTTTCTAATTTTAGACATAATAACACTAGGTGACATGCCACGCGTAATTCACGCGTAATTACGGAGTACCCCAAACATCCGTAGTTAAAGACATTCTATTCTTCTATGCGCGTACATACGCGCTGCACTAAGAGTCAGAGATCACTTGATCTGATGCTGTTAAAACATGGAGAATGTTTATGAATACGCGCGGGCGAGCGTTTATAGTTTGCGCGTCGTCTACGGTTGTCTACGTTGCCGCTTGAACCACGGATGAACCGCTAAACATGTTCTGTCTTCTCTGAGCATGAAATTGAGGTCCTATCACATTGTTTAGCCTCTGATACATGCAGACACACGAGACGGAAAGTCTTTATAACAGGACTGCCGACAGATGTTGCAGCAATGTCACGCATAGCCACGGATGTTTATGGTCATGTGTAATTACGTGTAGTTTACGCGTGAATTAGTCGTAATTGAGCGTGGCATGTCACCTAGTGAGATATCGGCCCGGGTACTAGATATATCAGGCCTTGGCCCAGCCCGGGTGCTTACAGAATTTTTCGAGTCCGGTCCCCTTCTACCTCTGGTTAGGCTACTACATTTCCTGCTACGCCAAATTTCTCAATGCACGTTTTGTTTACCGTTTTTTCCACAATCTCTAATTTCTATTAAATAATGAAATTTCTAGAAAGACGTTATACGCAACCTAAGCTACTCTCTGAGAAAATGCGAAGGGATGATAGTCCTCTATTTATTTCAACACTTTCCATCAACATAAGCATGAATATCAATATATAGCCGAGTAAGTATAGCCACCATTGTATATTATCATCGTGTAGGATAGGAATAAATAAATGGTTACAATGTGATTGAAGAAATGAAGATTTAGCTTCAATACTCACTCGAGACTTTGACGGTGCTGACATGTTCAGACTTCGGAATAAGCGTTGTGATCATTTCAGTCCGCCGAATTCCAATGAATATATTTCAAGACGATGAGCCGCAGGTATAATCGGCTCAAAGAAATGAAGCCGAACCGAGCCACTGGCAGCTTTCGTCTGCTCGGCTTAGGTATATCTTTAAGTTCTACTTCTTGCGTCTCAAGTACGCCGACATTGTCGTATAATCATCAATCTCTTCGTTCCTTTCATATTATGCCTCATCATTAATGCAAACATTGTCTGTATTTCATCAAATAAAAATATCGAGACAGATGAGTCACAAACTAGAAAATTTATTCATACAAGCAGCTGTCGAATAGAGTTCGCACTTAAATTGAAAAAAATCCTGACTTGTTGATAGTACGGAAACCTACTATAATTGTGGTTAAATGTTTGTATAATCTTACTCCTCATTGTCTCTTCTTTCCCAGGTTTGAGGATCGGACACTGGTGTTGTGTTGTTTATCGTTGGGATGGTTGCACCTTCTCCGACAATTGAGGGTCCAAATCCAGGATCTCAAGTTCTAATATTCGGTCCAGTCACTTCGTCAGTTGAGATCCTCTTTGGCCACTTCCAGTGCGGCATCCGTTGAAGGTGACCAAACCAGCGCAAGCGTAGGACTGGGCAGTTCATGTAGAAGAAGAAGAAAGCGCTTATATTTCCAAGTAATAACAATCAAGTAAGTACAGCATACTGTTCAAATGACGCACAAAGAAATTAAGAAAATTGACAAGCAGACAAAATGTACTAATTGAAATGCACTTAACTACAAAAGCCATTTAGGTATGTGGCAACATAAACCTGAAATCGACGCTGTCGTCTTGAAGTTCTCGAAGTTCGATGAAATACCACTTCTCGCTAGGGGGCGAGGAATGATGGGTTGTAATGGATAATTCCTATTGTCCTCAGCTGACCTGAACAACTTGCAGGCAGTTCTCATTCGGTGGTCATTTAAGTTTCCAAATTATTGACAATCGCACTAATTTCCGTGGACTATACGATGACAGCGTCTCAAGAATCGCTGCAATCTTGTTTGTAGGAGACGAGACAATCCGATAAACTCTGGCGATGCATGGTCCAATAAAGATATAATAAAGCCCTTATGGGTCTGCATCAAAATATTACGAGACACCATAGAGCAGTGGTAGGCAACTTAGTTGGGATAGCTGTCCACAATTTTTAAAAGGCAGTATTTTAGGCTTAAATAGTGCACCGTATAGCCTATATATATTCACATGTAGCGAATATGTAGCAGCCCAGTGTACTGGTTGTATTACAGAACAAAATTCCACTGTGAATATATACAGCAGTGGTGCACGCAACTAATTTGTTTAATATCAAGGAATACTAATTAAAATTCTACAATTCATGTGGAATTTAATAGCGAATATACCTATAACAAATCATGGATTGGCGGTAATACCAATCGGGCACAACATTTATTGTTGTAGTAGTACACAAATGAAATTTAACAAGAATATTTGAAAAAAATGTTGGCTTGTCAAAATTATGCGGTTTATTCCTTGATCTTGTCAAAATCATGCGGTTTATTCCTTGATGCGTAGCCTAGGTTTTATAAAATAAGCACGCTCAACAAGGCATCGAATACTGTGTGACTTAGCATAAACTCGCGCAGGTGATGTCCATTTTACGCTTATGGGAGAAGATTCATTACGAAAGGAGCATGGTTGAATCATTCGAATGTGAATTTTTGTACTATCATATTGCTCATTTAGTTATTTATAAATGATTTTGCAAATTCAAAAAAGAGGATCCTTAGACGTATGTCTCAAAGATCGAAGTCAGAGTGAGTCATTTTCACATTGCCGATTCAAATAGGCAGTGTCAACGGCAGGGCTGTGGAGCCGGAGCCGAGCCGGAGGCGATGGTTTTGGTCGGAGCCGGAGCCGATTTATCACAAAGGCTCCGGCTCCGGCTCCGATAGTTTGAGCTTTGATATAAATCTAGAATTTTGAAAGTTATTAATTGGCATCATAAAAAAATTAAATCATTTGAAATCTAAAGATATGTCTTTTAAGTATACCAATGATCTGTCCTCCACGATATCTTTCTTTGCAGTTGCCGCCTTCTTTGTATTATATTTATTATATATTTACACACATGTGTAATATTTTTTTATTGCATATGCTTCGTAAGACTAATTTCCATATTGACAACGTATTCTCCAAAATCCATTAATTTGAAGACTTGTTATATGCATGCTAACTAGATGATTGTAGATTCCTAGAGACAAGTCGCCAGTCATTTATGTACACATTTCCAGTTCAGTCAGCAAAGATAATATAGCTACATTTCTTGCGCAATGTCTTAAATCTAATACGGTTACTATGTAGGCTATCATCTATCGGTATGGCTACTGGCAGAAGCTACTGGCATCTGTGACAATGCAATGCCAATTTCCTTAGATTGTATTGTAGGCTCTTGTGCAGTCCCCCCACCTACATTTTTGCAAAACAATCGATCATTCAATTTGATCAATTTTGATTGGAGGGATAACTCTTCACACTCACACGAATGACCTGACTACAAGTCCTCACATGGCTATAGCAATAAGCGACCCATCCACTTCTAGTAGCGCCCTATTATTTTAAAGGTATCTCATTCACAATGAATTTCCTTTGACTTCAAAATTCAAAGGGTATATTTCAATGCGAAAAACCCGAAGGCAAATTACAATGTTGACTTGCTGACGAAGTTTGCGACCAGCATGACATCGCAATTACCCACGTAGATTTTTACAACAGCACGGAATGCTTCACTCAAACCGGTGATGCTGAAACGGACATCCAATGGTGTTGCATCTTTTGACCAGAGAAAAAATGGGGTGGGGGGAGGACTGCACAAGAGCCGTATCGTGTAATAATATTTCCCCAAATGTCATAGACCTGTGGATTTCAAGAATTTTCATTATTATTTTTTCCGTCTGTCAACACTTTATGCTGATATCATGCTGACTTATATGTAAACAATAAAAAAAGACTGAGACGCTCTCAATAAAGGCGCCTTTTGACGTCCCTTTTCTATTGTCTGTGACATTAAACCGCACGCGCATTCGAAAGCTAGCAAAGTAGATGGGATTTCTGCTCGGTGCTCGCAGTCAAATTTTTATTATGCATAGCACCCTGCAACATACTGTGTGATACTCCGAGTTCAGCTTCATCAGCCTAACCATCATCAGAGGAATAGTGGTAATGTGTTATACATAAATTGAATATAATAATATACATGAATCATTGATGAATTATTTAGTGCAACTTTACGCCATAATGAAGAATACGAAATTAATATAATGTAAGTTAGGCCTTAACTTGTTAAGTATGCTGCATAGAATTACAAAACTTGTCCTAAATTAGATATTTTTAATTTTTTAAGTATAATTTTCAATTGTACATTTCTAGCCTACACTGCAATGAGGCTATCTAAATTACAATTTCTACAGATGATGAGTCGTGGGCTACCCACCGATCATATTATTCATGGACCAACAGACTATTGAATAAAGGCAATAACAAATAACAATAACAACCTAAGCTAGCCTATATACACTTTAATATTCAATAAAGCAATTGATATCTTTATTGATACGGTATATTTGGCTATATAGCCGATACCCTTTCATGTTCGAGTAGATACAGGCCCTATAAGCTATTTAGAGGCATACGCTATCCAGTTTCACATTCAAGCTTTGTTAAAAAGCTTATACTACTATTCGGCCCCTGTGACGGCTAATTAGGTATATCATCATCACTCATGTGGTCTTACTTAATGTAGCCTCGTAGTAGACTGGTTGCAGGCTAGGCCAATTTATATTTAGCCAGTGCGGGAGATCTTTATCTAATTTAACCAATCCAGGCTTTAACTTTATTTTATCTTTCAGAGATAGTCAATTCATGCAAAAAATATATGACAAGTATGTTATTTGTTATTATATTAGGCTAATATCATTTTTGTTATTAACTTAAGTCGTTGCTTGTTAATGAAAACTAATTTGATGATTGTGTAGCAAGCCTCTAAAGGCCACACCGCTATCCAAAAAACCCGTTCAACGGATCCAGGATAACCAGCATAGATAGAACTTGAATTTGAAGTCGAAGCCGGAGCCGGAGCCGGAGCCGAGCCGGAGCCTTTCACATCAGTGTCGTGGAGCCGGAGCCGGAGCCGATGAGATAACGCATCGGCTCCACAGCCCTGGTCAACGGGCTACTTTAGATGTGAGAAGCGGTGGCGGCACACCAAGTGGCCCCAGTTGCCCACCATTGCCATAGGACGTAGGACACGAAGAGCATACAGTCTTGAATACAGTCTTCCTGAGTAAATCGTCAATTTGAGGATTCCATCTCAAATTTGAAGATAATGTGACTCCGGCGATTTTCAACTGCGACACATTTCGTACTTCTGGCAATGAGAATGTTTAGACTTGATTCATTTCTTTTAGGCAGTAGTATTTTGACATGTTGATATTCAGTCGCAAATTAATTGCTCTACTGTCACTGGAGATAGTGTCGAGTATCACTTTAAGATGTTTGATGGACTCAGGGATATTTTCATTAATATTCTTAATGATGACAATATCATCAGCGTGCTTTATATAGTTGACTGTCGCAAATGTAGATGGAGCATGCCCCTCAATTCACGCATGGATCGGCGTTTACAAAGCTTGACGGAACCCATCCATCAGATAATTGAATTATCATTTCTTACCTGGCGAGTAAGGTCATTAAATTTTATGGACCATGTCTCCGACGCATGCAATAAGATCCTTCTTATGCAGTCATTGTATACCTGACCCCAGCGCGTCAACGAGATATTATTGTTGTCAAGGAGAGGCAATAGGTCGCGGAAATTCTTCCAGGTGATTCTTACACGAACTGTTATAGCCCAGTGGTGGGCAACGGGTGGCCCCCCACCGCTTCTCATATCTAAAGTGGCCCGCGGACATTACTTGAATCGATAATGTGAAAATGACTCACTCCGACTCTGACCTTTGGGAAGTGCATCCAAGGATGATGGATCCTCTTTAGAATTCGCAAAACCATTAATTACCAACTAAATGAGCCAATATGATGGCACAAAAGACAAAAATTCACATTCGAATTATCCAACCATGCTCCATTCGTAATGAATATCTTCTCGTATGAGCGCAAAATGGTCATCCCCAGCGCGAGTTTATGCTAAGTCACATAGTATTCGATGCCCTGCTGAGAATCTTTCTCTACGTAATAATCCACGCCTCAATGAACCTAGAGAGAGGCTATATTAATTATACCTAAACTACGAATGGAGGAATCCAACTGCAAGATTTTGACAGGCCAACATTTTTTTCAAATATTCGTGCTGAATTTCTTTTGTATACTACTGCACTAATATATATTTCGTATACTCGATTGGCATTAGCACACGGCTACCACTTGTGGAGCGCATGCACGGTTTTTGAAAGCCGCATTTGTTTGGGTGACTTATGTGCACGTATGTACACGTACATGTAACATTGTGCGGTTTTCAAGCGGATAGTTGCAGGGCACTTACAGACCGTTGTTTTTCGATGAAATAAGGTTATGGCGGTCAAATTACCGTTTAATTACAGAAAAGAAAAGCTTCCATGATTTGTTACAGGCCTATTCTCTCTTTAGTACTTACATAAATTGTAGAAAGAAAATTATGATTCCTTAATATTAAACAAATTAGTCGCGTTCAATACTGCTGTATACATTTACATGTAAAATTTTGTTGTGTAATACGACCACTATACATGCACGTACGGTACGGCAGCCCATATGTGCACTTAAAAGGACGGAATAAAATAATATTGAGCCTATACTACTGCCTTTTAAAATTGGTGGCCCGCGAGCCTCTTCGCGGGCCAGTCCTTGTGGCCCGCTATCCCAACTCGGCTGCCCACCACTGCCAACAACCTCCGGAATTAATCACCCAGGTAAGAGAAGTCATCAACCACTTCAATGAAGTCATCGCCTATATTATATTCCACTGGCCTTTGCTTGAGATACGGGAAGCTCTCCCTTGCCGGCACTTGAAATTTTGGTCTTCATGTAGAACGGCCATATTCGTAAGCCTCTTGTTAACCCACAACTTACAGTCTGAACAGGCAAAAGTTTTTACAATCAAAGAAAATGGCTTAAAATGGTTGTGAGCACTGCATAGATACTGAAAGTTCTTTATTCTGAAGGTAAATAATGCAAAATACACTATCATCGATCGATTAATAAAGCCCATTTTAAGCAAAAATCACTGTAAAATCTAAAAAAATTTAAATAAGAGATATCTTGATCTTCGTAGCTTCGTTCATAATAAATCATATAATGCCTGAAAAACAAAAGCTGGGTCTAATTATATGATCTCAAGCAATCTCTATTAAAATTTTGGTATCTAAGCTATTAAACTTTCATTCACGTATCATTGTCACAACTCTCACCAAATGCATTGAATATATGTGACAATGGCAATTGCTTTCCCATTGCTTCAACTTTGACTATTTTGATCAAACACAGCACTTTTCCGTGAAACTTCATGGATGACGTAAACTTATTATCAACATTTTCTTTTCAATATCGATGAAGCAACTCTGTAGTAGACTCATAACTAAGTTTTCGTGAGAGTGAACCATATTAAGTGATGTGCTATGCAAAAAAACCGTCTTTGAAAGTCAAATCACTGAGCACAATATTGGTTGCATTAGGAGGTGGTTTTTACAATGTTTGCAGCTATAGTAAAAATTTTGATCGTCAATCGTAATGAAATTTATTGGTTTCGTGCTGTAGGATCATTCAAAATCAGCCGTTGTTCATGTAGGCTGACCTCTGACACGCGATCATGTGCGAAAGCAAGATATTTGCATTAAATAGGTGAATATGGCCGGAGGAACACATGATTGGCCATAAGCCGCAGATAGAGTTCCAACACCTAAGTTTCAATGAGAGCTGGCTTACAGAATATGCCATAAGTCATAAGTCGCCTTTGGAGCCACACAGGATAAGCCATACGGCGCAAGTCATGAGCTATGCCGTAATCCGTAACCAGTGCCGGACAGCGGTGGGCTTGGGGGATGCTCTTCAATAGTACCGACGTTAATAAAGATTTCACTCTTTCATCAATGTATTATTTGATATTTACATGTGTTTTGTTTCTTATTGTGATATGACGTGTCATTCACTATGCTTATGTTCCTACAATGATCAGAGAGTTCATCTATTTTCCTCCTCTACCTGCTTGCATTACCGGTCATTACAAATACGCATGCTGTCAAAGGGTGCTATGGTTTATGGCTTATTGCTTGTGGAAGATTGTGACGCGACTTGTGAACGATGGCTTATGGTTTGTCGTGTGTGCCTCCGGCCTATCACACAATTCACCTACATATAGCCTACTCGTACATGCACAAAATCATTTGCCGTATGATAATATGGAAATTGATAGAGTATCCACACCCTCTGAAGTTTGCATATTAGTACAAAGAAATCAGATAGCTGTGTACTTCTGGTACTGTATTCACTAATTCAAATCTCAAATTTCACTCAAAATATGAAGCATAAATCACAGCATGAACAAATTGTTTTTGGTTTTCGTACTTCAAATCAACGAAGGAGTCTCCGGATTCCGGCCTCCATAAGCATCGACTACTCATTGAAATATCGTTATCACATCCGCGTGGACCAAGGAAGACCATCACTACTAATTTATATCGCAAGTATCCAAGATCTCTCACATGTGACTTAATTGCTCCAGCCAATCTTTTTGTCAGAGGCCCGCTTTTTTCGGGTTCATAAGCACTTTCTCCAACAATATCTTTTAATAAAAGTGACACAGATTCCTTGACTGAATTTGCATTAAATCGTTGTTCTCTATCACAATCTATTCTGTACGTATTTTCCATCTTCACAGCCGGGTTATTCCTTGAGATAGTCGCTCTACGCGAGGACCCACCAGTTATACTCAATCGATGCACACTAGATAGAGTTAAGCGGCGAAGACCATCCCAGCGCGAATTTCGGCGTTCCATGTTCATGGGAGGGTTAGCGGCTGCGTTGGATATTCTTCGGGCGGCTGCAGCCATAATGGTGATACTGTAGCAATGACAAACTGCGTGAGATAATAGTAATATTTGAAACACATACAGCACAACACTCAGTTCAACGATTGGAGACCAATTTCCACTTGAGAAGTTACGAGGACGTGTGGTATTTCAATGACACAATAGCCACTGATGAAGTCTTACTGAGAGTTGAAGCAGCCAATTAATAAATACAATGAGTTGGGCTGTCATAGTTGAATTTCAGTGAAGCAGCTGGAACAATAGATGATCGGGATGAGACAAACTCCGGATTGTTGACGATTAAAAGAAAGGAAGCGACAAAACGTTCGTTCATCTATTCCGTTCAATTTTTTTAGATGCTTCAGTTATCTGAGACACATAGTGTAGTCATGAGGTTATCAGTCGCCAATTATAGTCCGGCCTCAACAATTTCCTGTGGAGAGCGATGTTAAATATGGGACTTTCCCATAATGACGTACTCCGTGTATCTACTGCAAATCCGTGCGTCTGCCGATAGAATCTGTGCTTTCATCGACCGATAGAAGGCGCAATATTGCTGCGAAATGTTGCCAAATGGACACAATGTGAATAAAAGGGTTAATTAGAAATGTTCAGAATATTTTTTGCTGATGCATCACCTCCAAATTGTCGCACACACCAACAGAGGTAATTTCATGTTAATTGAAGAAGAAAAAAATTATCAATTGTCATACTTAATGAAAAGTGGTCGGAATATTTTTTGCTTTTGCCTGTCATCGCCTCCAATCACACCCACAGAAGTAATTTCATGTTGATCGAAGAAGAAAAAAATGTTGACTGTCATGTCCTTTCAGCATAAATTATTTTCAAAATTATATTTTTTTGAAAAAATTTAAATGCAATTTACGGGCGTTCTAGGTATCGTACGAAGTCTGGAGAGGCGCCATTAGAATCGCATTGATCTCTTCTTTCTTTTGATTATAAATTTCTGCCGCTCTGGAATCAACAGCAATGTTGTCCTTGTAAAACTTGATTTGAAAAGAATGACTAAAAAATGCTATTTTCTATGTTTTCTCTGAGTAAGTGAAAAGTACTAAATCTAGAGCCATAACTTTTGGCTTGGGATGTCTTCAAGGCATTTCCTATCACACGTATGTGCTCTTATCATGCCTCTGATGAGCGCTGCATGATAAAATTTGCTTAAATTTGACTAATATTAGCAAAAGTGCTTGCGTTCGCCAACATGAGAATGTTTGCCGAATCTGAATGTGTTTAGATTCATAGACAGAGGTAAAGTACATGAATATATGAGTTTATAGCTTGAAGATATTCCAAGCAAACAATATGGCGCTAGACTTTGTTCTTTTCACCTTATCAGAGAAAACATATCAAATCTCATTGTCCAGAAAATCTATAATCTGCTTGATTATTTCCCATTTCATTTACATGAGTTTTCCTTTGATTCGCTCTGACACGAAGAGGAACAAGTGGAACTCGGCAGATGCATAGTTCCTGTAAATATATATCTCAGGCATACCTCCTACAATGGTTTTCAAAATTGTAACCTAGCTGTTCGACTTCTACAGCAATTACAAAAATGGTGCCAAAATCAATATTTATGTCGTTGTTTGAGAAGGAAAATTACCGTAAATGAATTACCTTCATTCATCAAAAATAGCTTCTCATCCTTTGTAGATTCACTTCTAAGCTTCATTTCTTGATTCGTGATGTCTCTGGCATAAAGATAAATTTTCACAAATAGTGTATACCTTAGAAAGCTATTATCCATGTCATATTACTCATTAATAAATTGTGAGTAATTGAAATTAAAATCGAGTGTTCAAAGAATACTGATCTTGTGCTTAGGCAGTCTATAAACATGTTTATCTCATTTTCATTTCATGCTAGTAAATATATGCATGCAGTTTCGAATAATGCATGCCTACTATTACAGTATAACGAATAGTGACTACAAGTAAATTACTCCCGAAATCAGACTTCAATTCATCATCTCCCTTTTCCACAATGAGTCCAAAGGGCTTTGAAATCTGAGAGAACAGATCCTGTGAAGTGTTCACTATGATATCTCAGAGGTTTTTTCTATGCTAGCAAAATTGTGGAGCGTGAGTTGCAGTGGCGACTCGACAAAGCCTTGAAATAATGCAGGGCAGACATGCGAAATATGCACTTCGTTAAAGCTTTTAAACATCTTGCAAAACGAAGTATTTCTGCCTCATAATATGAACCATTTTTCTACATGTCGGGGTTTTCAAGAAGACGGTAAAAGTCTCCTGTGTTCCTCCGGTAATAAATAATTGTTGGGGTCATTTCCCACAAATGTAATGATGCAAATCTTTGAAAGAATAGGCTGACATTTGTGATTCTGTTGATCATCAAGCAATGTTTTTTCTATACATGTTGCATGTTTATCTCATTTTCATCGCATGCTATTAAATCTATACATGCAGTTTCGAAAAATGTATGCCTACTATAACAGTATAACGGATAGTGACTGCGAGCAAATTTCTCCCGAAATTATTCTTCTATTCGGCTTTATAATCTGCGTGAGAAGATTCAGTGGCTTGTTCACAAAGTCTCCAAATAATACCGAGCCGAAGCATCAAATGCACAGTTCGCCGAAGCTGGCTCATCACGCATGCGTATTATAAAGTTCTTGACATCTTTTACCGGAAATTTTCAAGTACCAGCTGTACATGTATCATTTTGGTAGCTGTATTTTGTGCCAGATTTCTTACCAAGCCTGAAGATCGCACAGGATGGAAAGAAAAGATCACTGAAAATTCTTGGTTTGGACAGTCATAGTACAGTGCGTTCATAAAGTCACTGTGCACCTAATAATTCAATCCCTGCTTAGTATTTCGTTGCTTAGAAATAGATTGCCAGGGCATTATGAATAGTAGAGTTCCTTTGTAAAAACATCAATTACTACGTGATAACAAAATATATATTTATATCTTACAAAAACTGTTGAAAATGTCCACCTTGCTCACGAATACAGAGGTCTATTCGACGTCTCATATTCTCAAACACTCGGTGAATTTCTTCGAGACTGATAGCGGCAATTTGTTGTGGGATGCTATCTCTTAACTCATGTAGATCTTGTGGCCTGCTTCGGTAGACCTTCTGCTTTACCGCTCCCCACAAGTAAAAGTCCAAGACACTCAAGTCCGGGGATCTTGGAGGCCAAATTCTTTTGGAGATTATTCTGGTTTGGAATATTTCACCCAAGCATCGAAGTGAGGAATTGGCGGTATGCGCAGTTGCTCCATCTTGTTGGAAGTAAGCAGTTGTTTTTTCATCGTCAGTTAATTCGTTGACGAACGAAGCAATGATTTCATTACAATATCTTTCTGCTGTAACAGTCTCGGTAAAAAATATTGGTCCAACTATTCGCCTTCTTGACATGGCGCACCATACCCCAACTTTGAGAGAATGTAATGGCCTCTCAACAAGTTCGTGCGGGTTTTCGCTAGACCATATTCGGGAGTTCTGGCTACTGACATACCCTGAAAGATGAAACCAAGCTTCATCAGAAAAGAAAATTTTATCGAGTACATCATTTCCATTCAGATTTTCTTTGAAAAAGAAGCAGTACTGAAGACGCCTATCATGATCGGAATCCTTCAATTCATGCTGGCAAGAGATGTGGTATGGATATAGGCCTATGTTCTTTCTCACAGCAGTATGAGCCGCCCCGAGAGATAGACCCACTTCTTGAGATAAGCGATGCATCGACTTGCTTGGGCTATGAGTCATAGCTTCGGAAATGACATTGACCTTCTGCTCAGTTAAGACTGTTGGTCGACCTGAACGTGTTGCATCGTGCCTGGAGCCAGTTTCTCTGAACTTATTGATCAGATTCCTAACAGTGTTTCGATGAGGCAAATCAGTTGTAGGAAATCTCTCTAAAAACTCATTCTTCACATCATCAGTGTATTCACCATTGGCTCGGAAAACATGTTCGACCAAGAAGATTCTCTCTTGTATTGACAACACCATACTTAGGTTGGAAGTGCAATGTCAAGCTCTCGGGTGCTTCAAAGTGACTGATATTCAACTCGCTGGTCACTATGTTGAATGTCATAAACCAGTCAACTGCGCCTCTTGAAACATGTAAATGGCTCTGTGCAGATGCCAGATATCTATGATTAATTATTACGAGCGTTTGCTTTGACAAAATGTTGTTCAGAACAGGTGCACAGTGACTTTATGAACGCACTGTATATAACATGGATTTGCGGGGCCATGAGCCTGAATACTTAAGGCTATTAGAGCTTCATATGTTCCCGCATTGTTATGAACCGGTTTCGGTATCTTATTAGCTTTGCAGTTTGCAGAAAATGCCATTATTGCTGGTACAGTGTTAATTCACAGTTATCATACACGGTCATTCGGTTACTAATTACGCCGGTAAGTAATGAAATCTAAATTGTCATCCGATCTGCTTTATCAATTATGAATACATCATTATAAATTATTTATTACATATTTCATAATAATTATAAGATTTAATAATTAAATTGAAAAACAGAACAACGCAGTTCCAGCAAAATCGGATCCGAAGTGGTATCGGGATTGAATTCTAGCCCAACATGTCTCCAGATTGTCTAAACCGGAAGACATTGTCGTATCCTTTTTGGTTGGATTCACAGCAATCTTCAAAGGATTTGGTCCTCTATTTTTCAATTGAACGGAGAGAAATCTTTATTTGCCATCAGACTACATCAGGAATGGCACCTGCATTATCAGGTTACAGACTTAACTCAAAGAATTTTACTTGCCACTATCTATCTTAATTACTTGATGACAAATGTCAGCCTATTCTTTCAAAGATTTGCATCATTACATTTGTGGGAAATGACCCCAACAATTATTTATTACCGGAGGAACACAGGAGACTTTTACCGTCTTCTTGAAAACCCCGACATGTAGAAAAATGGTTCATATTATGAGGCAGAAATACTTCGTTTTGCAAGATGTTTAAAAGCTTTAACGAAGTGCATATTTCGCATGTCTGCCCTGCATTATTTCAAGGCTTTGTCGAGTCGCCACTGCAACTCACGCTCCACAATTTTGCTAGCATAGAAAAAACCTCTGAGATATCATAGTGAACACTTCACAGGATCTGTTCTCTCAGATTTCAAAGCCCTTTGGACTCATTGTGGAAAAGGGAGATGATGAATTGAAGTCTGATTTCGGGAGTAATTTACTTGTAGTCACTATTCGTTATACTGTAATAGTAGGCATGCATTATTCGAAACTGCATGCATATATTTACTAGCATGAAATGAAAATGAGATAAACATGTTTATAGACTGCCTAAGCACAAGATCAGTATTCTTTGAACACTCGATTTTAATTTCAATTACTCACAATTTATTAATGAGTAATATGACATGGATAATAGCTTTCTAAGGTATACACTATTTGTGAAAATTTATCTTTATGCCAGAGACATCACGAATCAAGAAATGAAGCTTAGAAGTGAATCTACAAAGGATGAGAAGCTATTTTTGATGAATGAAGGTAATTCATTTACGGTAATTTTCCTTCTCAAACAACGACATAAATATTGATTTTGGCACCATTTTTGTAATTGCTGTAGAAGTCGAACAGCTAGGTTACAATTTTGAAAACCATTGTAGGAGGTATGCCTGAGATATATATTTACAGGAACTAGGTTGATTGGAGGGGTCCATTTTTTTTGGTCTTGATCACAGTTCCGCCGAAGCATGATGAAATGCGTAGTTCCACACTACTGATTTTCATTGCGAATTGATAGCAGGATTTTTTCATGCTTTTCAAATTGCATTTAATTAAAAGTGTGATTTTCAGTCAATCGAATAAACATATTCTGTTCTATTCCATTTGAAATGAATCTAAGTGTTCAGTAACGCGTTAAGATCTGAACCGTCGAGAATACGATATCAAGTGGTTTTTCTTTTGAGAGATTCGATTATGCGCTATATCATCTTTCAATATTTGTTTTGAATACTTCACTTAGTAGAATGCGTTCATGCTCACAAAAGTTAAGAATTTGAACAAAAAAAACCTACAAATTTTTAGACTCATCTCGTCACCTCGTCCTTAACACATCGCGAAGCAATATTGTATGATTTTTTTTCAGAACGGAATTATTCAATCTTTATTTCTATCAACTGCAATATATATTTAGTTGGTCTGTCTAGGCATTCTGTTAAGAAATCTATTTCACAATTATTTATGCAATTGTATGTCATTATTTATTAATGCAGGCCTCACAGACCTGTTTTCCCTATTACTCCTATTTTTTAGGAATTTGTCCTATTTTTCGATTAAGAACTTTTGATTTCAAGATTTCTCCTATATTTTGCATTTTATTGACATGAATTTCTTTAGTTTACTCTATCTAGACAGAATGGGAGATATACTTTGATAAAGCACTAAAACCCTTTTTTACCTAAATATTTCTTGAGAATTACACTAATATATTGTATCTAGATTCTGCGCAGACTTGTCTCGATCGTCAAATACTCGTTTTCCTTTTCCTACACAATAGTTTGGAAATATCTTCAAAAATTTGCTCTATCAGGATTCTGATCACAGTGAGAGACTTATTACTATCAGTAAAGGGATTGACATTTTCTTTTCCTGCTCCTACTTTTTGAAGCACTTTTTGGAAAATATTTTTTCCTTTTCTATCTAGACTCTAAGCAGCATGAGACTTGTCTCGACCGCTGAATCCTCAACGTTTTCTCTCATACGCTATTAGCTTTTGAGAAATTATTCTATCTCGATCAAGTGCATGACGCTTTCTTTTTACCCTCTTACGGTTGGAGAGATTATTTTATCTGGAATCTGTTTAGAATGAGAGGCCTGTTTCAATCCATCATAAAAAAAGGACACTTTCTTTTCCCACTCGTATTTTTGGAAATATTTTTTGGTCTCGTTTTTATTCTAAGGAATGTGGGAGGATTGGACCTACCCTGGGATACGCGGGACAAGGGTCGACAAGGTGAGCATGGTGAGCAGTGGGAGGATCAAGTTCCACCTTTGTATTCTCGCTTTCTAATTCTTCCCTCGTTCTGCATCTTAGTATCTGTCAGGAGCTTCACCTCGAACTTTGAATGACGAAGAGGGACATGTAGGTTGGTTTCATGTAAGAACACAAGAATGGTTCATCGAGGTTGATCTGCCTACACGCCATAACTTCCGATGTGAATTATGGTTTCCCTACAGTCTTTTGTGAAAATGTGTTTTAGAATCATTGCAGTGCAAATGGACGTGGATGCCTTAAGAGATCAAGCTAGCGTCAATGAAAAATAACATCAGAATTTTTCTCAGCTTCAAAGTTTCTTCACTGACCTTTATCGCACAGACCAAAATTCACCAGTTGGAATTTATGCGACCTGAGTTTCATCGAAGATAGACTTGTCTTCCCAACCATAGATAGGGGAGGGTGGGGTACATTGATCATGTTTTTGAACCTTTCTCAACAGTTTGAGTATGCTACATTGCAAATAAAATGAACCAAAACCGAACTCGGATAGACAGTTGTGGGCATGCTAAGTAATCTCTGAGTTGTTGAACGTTTCTGTGACATTTCATCTCCTCACAATTTGAATTTCAAAATTTCTACCAAAGTGGTTGATATGTGCCGCATGTGTGGAGCACATTGAACCAACCAGTGGGGCACATTGAACCACCTTTATTTACTTCTCTCTCGCTCAGCTTTATTATCTACTTTGTATCAGATCTATAGCTTCTGTTAATGAATTATCAATCAAGAAAATCAAACAAGAAAATTCATAGTTTAAGATTTTTATTGGCAAAAATGGTAGCATATGCTTGTTAATAAAAAATGCATGCTAATTTCTGAAAGTAAAATGTGCAGACTATCAGAGTTCTCAGATTAGTAGCATTATTCATGGTAGAGGAGCATTCGCAAATGCATTAATGCCAAATTTATTTATGCACAATGTTACATTCATCATTGTGATCAATTAAAGAATGCCTGTAAACATTGCGCATTACATGTAGTAAGATGCGAGTAGGCCCAAGAAAAAAAGCTGAGAAATCACCAAACACCAAAACAAGAAGCATCAACAATTTAATTTGTTTGACCAGCAAGGGAGATTCCACTGTATTCAAAGCAACAATTTGATTGAGATCACTGATTTTCAATATATAATTTTGTTATCAATATTAATTCTTCGCCATGGTGCTTTGTTCTCGAAAAGAGTTACAGCCATAGAGTAAATATAACTTACTCTATAGTTATACTTACTCTACGTGTATCGTTAGGTATATCCTTAAGTATAGACTTATACATACATATGTATATATACTTGTATAATATAGAAGTATATCATAATTATGCATACTTATAATACTTATACTTAAGTTATATGCTTAAGTATATACTTACTCTCTGGTTACAGCGCAAAAAAGCGAATACCATAACTGCTCAAATATTTCTAAATAGTCAATTTAATGGCATAATCACATGTCAAAACTTATAAATCACTTCGTTCACTCAATAAAAGAAAAAAATAAGTATCGGAGTGGAGCACTATGAACCATGTTCAATGTGCCCCACATCGCTAACTTTTCCAAAACGTGTTCGTGTGCTCAAGGAGTTTTCAACTACTGGATTAATGAGACTGATAAGGAATACTTGAGAAAAATGCTGTCTAATGAAAATACACGCAAGGTTTTGGCTACATTAAAACAGAAATTCTGATTTTCTTAAAATTTTCTTTTTTTCATTGAATTTTTGGGAAATCATGTGAAAATAATGATGGAGAACGTAAACATTTGAAATTATCACAAAGAGGAATCATGTAAAGTTGTTACAATAAACAATGTCTCGAAGCATAAAGTTTCCAGAATTTATCGTTTCGTAGAAAAGGCTGGTGGTTCCATGTGCCCCACCCTCCCTAATTTTTTTGAGCGTTGTTTCCATATTAGGTTGAAGAATTCGAAGTTCGATTGCTATTAATCGAATCCCGGCAATCTTGAAGGAACTCATGACGCCGCTTCTTAAAAAATTATTGAAATTTTTTATTTTTATCTCAATCTACCAAGAGAAAACAAGAATTTTCAAGAAAGCAGTTATAAATGAAACACTAAACAGCTTCATTGTCCTCTTTTTTGCATTTTCGTCTCACTGTGCACTACCAAGTTTACCTTCCTATTTTTGTACGTCTTCTTGCTGTGAAGCCTGTTAATAACCTAATTATTAATAGTAGCCTATCGCACATCCATCATCTTGTCAATCATGACTCTTCAATCCATTTATTTGGACGACTGGCAGTCGACTTCGCTACCATTGCTCTTCGGTGTGCGTGTGTGGACTTCCGTGCACAATTTCTTCAATACCTACATTTTTCGCAGTTGTCTCTGGCGTTGACGCTCATGTCATGCTAAAAATGCAGTGGTTGAACGGAAACAATCCCTAAGCTTATGTCAGCTACTGTATGTGATGATGACGCGGGGCAACGTGATGATGAACCCGCGAAAATCTTTCAACTCTTTATACATGAGCTTCACTTTGAAAGCGATGAAAGGAGGCATCGTTAAGAATTTCAAAAGAGATTATCAACACATTTGACTCATACCGAAAGCATAAAGGCTACAAAAGCGGGGCGGCTATTCAGATACTGGAAAAATGAGGGGTAAGTGTGAGAGACTTTATGGCAAAATGCATATTACAACAAGGCCTACTACCAATAACCTTCTTTTCTATCATACTTGAGAATAAGTGAAGTCCTTCCCGTAATTCAAATTGTTGAATTACAGGCTACTTGAAATACAAAAGGCAAGCTGAAGCGACTGGATTAGCAAAATAATTTTAAAGTCATCTGATGAACTTGGCTGAGAATCTAAAAGTAAATGAAGGTCTAAAAGGTTTACGAACATGCTTTAACAATAGCATTGTCGTTGTTTGTCTTATCATTGATGCGTGAATTGCTGAGGACAATGACCAAATACATTTCAAATTAGGTGATAATTGTACGGTATATGGAATCTCATTAATTACTACAACGGACTTGGAGCGGACCTCTAACTTCAACTTGCTGAGATAATTGTTGCATTATCTTGATGGAGTTCACTGACTGATTATTTGTATTATTGACAGTTTCTAACCGATCAGTGTCACCCTTTCAAACATGTGAGACATCACATAACTAATGATGCGAAAGCACTTTTAACTACACAACGGTTGGAGAAGGGTCTTATTACAATTTGTTATCTTAGCTTACGCATAAGTAGAGTGACTTAATGACAATGATAGAGACTCTGATGCTACAAAATCTGTGGTCAACTTTTCAAATTCATCTTGCAAAGGACAATGAGATCAGAGGAGAGATAATGCTGCTGTCGATGAAAGCAGGGCTGAAAAGTATGCTGGTCTTATAATGTTTTAATTTTGAAGAATTCGAGATGAATATGAGTTTGAAACATACAGTTGAATATGAACGCAGATATCATTAAATGTCATCTGATAAATTACTAGAAATGGCTGCCGATTTATATTTTTTATGTGATTCCGTTTTTGGTATTGTAAATGGAGGTACTTGTATTCTTCCCCCCCCCCACATTTCTGTTGTTGACACCCGAAAGTGTTGCATCGTCAACGATCTTCTCTTGCTCCTACGGGCAGTCTCACTAGCGTCGCATAGCGTTGAGTATGTAAAACTCCTCTTATCTGACTTGTAGAACATTTACAGCCTCAGAATTAGACAACTGCTCGTCATTTGTCTGTAGACAACAATCACACGAAGTTCAGGATCACAGCTGCACCTTGTATTCTAACTGAGTATCCAAGGGACCAATCCTTCATCCCAGGGTTCACGTAAGACTTCTCAGTCGTGTTGTAGTGTCGCTCAGTGACAGATCAAGTCTATTCTAAACCCCAGAGTTGCCAACTCTCACGCATTGGGCGTGAGTCTCACGCATTCAGACCTCTCACGCTGGAGGCAAAATTTCTCACGCTTGCTATACTTGTCTCACGCATTCGCAGATTTAATGTAATTCTTGATGATGTTTCCTGATAGAACCGCACAAGCGAAATACATGTAACATGCTATCTGTCTGAAAGTCTATGGTCATATAATTATCACTAAAACGTCTTTCTTATACCATGTCCATGCAGAACACTGTCGGTGTTGTCGGTATTGTTTTTCATACCAATGAATTTATAACACCTGGACTGATACATGTATATCATCAGGTCAATTTCAAAAGAAAACGAAACGACTAGTCTATGGCATAAACTTCTATAACATACTGTAGCACCTGGACAGAAATCTACCATAGCACGGATACGAGATGAAGCTGCTATTGTATTTCATTTGGCTTTTTTAAGCCTGGATTTGTTGATTTATATTTGTAATAATGTACAAGTACAACTGGCAAAATGAAGCCGATTTACATCAATTTTGAAGCATAATTCCCTCAGCTTCTTTCTCAATCTGACTTAAGATTAGCCCGCTTTTTATATACCGGAAAATGAGTCATCTGAGCAAACTAATTTCTGCATTAAACAATATTATTTCTTTAGATCTGCTGACTAGTGTTTTATTTCAATTAGACTTACTTAGTTATACCTTCTGTGCTTGATACATCAAAAAAGCTTACATCTTGCCAGCGTCACGTCCAGAAAGTTAAACACTTCATTACGAATTAATGAGTAGTGCTCATTTCGGCATATTGAAAGTGATCTAGAAATCCGATTTAATGCTGCCACTGCTTCAGATCCCCAAACACCGTAAAAAATTAGCCCCAAATAATAACATTAAAATCGTTTTTGGTTGAAATTAGTGACAAACAATAATATTATTTTTCACTAATTTTATTATTTGGCAACAAACTTGCATATAAGGTTTAGACTTTCTTTAAGAAATATTACGTTTCCTCTCTTCTAAATTAAACAGCTCACTTAATAACACAAAATACTACAAAGTAATATTTTGGTTTCTCTTCCTCAGATGATTTTATTCATTCTTGAACTTACGAAGAGTTAGCGCCAAGGAAAACACTAGACCTATTGTTAGAGTGGTCCACAGCTGACCATAGAAGCTAAGAATATTGATGAAGGGTGCCAGTGTAGATTCGAGCTCTGAATTTTCTAAAAAATTTCAGAAATTATTTCAGAAAAAAATTCAGAATGCTCACTTAGATTGTCTGATGCAAGATAGTGCATTAGCATAGCAAACTTATATTATATTTGCGTCACTTACTGAAATTTCACAATCAATCTAATAAGACATCCATTTTTCGTTTAAAGTCGTTGCACAAGGCAGGAAGGAAATGTTCACAATCTTAGCTGCTCTTTTACTGTGTAAATCACAGGAAAGTTGCTTGATTTCGGAAATGAGAATGCTCCCAGATTTTCAAGGCTTCAGAAAGTTTCAGAAGTTCCATGACTACAGTGTATCTTCTTTTTCCAATCAATTTTTGCGATTAACAATTTGCTTATTCAAAAGGATGAAATTTATTGCTCTACATTTATGATCAAATAAGAGCTTCATGTTGAAGTTTTTTGAGATACATGATTTGCTCCACACTTTCTACAAATTGACATCAACAATCCAGATTTGCATAACACTGACCGGAAAATGCTTGTTGGTCTGCTGACAACCAAATATTTGTCGAAGATTTTAAATGAAGGTGATATCAACGCAGAAAAAGCAAGCATTACCCATTCGGCTGTAAAAGTCTTTGCACCACTGCGGTGTGCAAAAATGGAAATAGGCATTATCGCGTCTTCCATTTGCTGAAAAACTATTAAGCCTACAGCATGCAACGTTCGATAGCTTTTTTTTAAGATAAGAATGCTCAATCCAAAGCGCATTTCATGTTGTCGATAGATTCAAAATGCTCCTACCGTTCCACAACCTTGATTCCATCTCGTGCTTGGAAAACGAAATTATTGAGCACCAGCTGCTTATGAAGGAGTCAATAAATGGGTATCGGCAGAAAAACTGATTAAAACATTAAAATGAATGTAAAATTTGTAGGTATTATAGGTAACAATAGAAAATTTTTAAAAAATCTGAGGCTTTCCTCTTGAAAGATATTGCGCCCAAGAATTAGTTGTCTTGATTTAATTGCTGTACTAGGCCTAATGTCCATCTAGAGGCTTCATTAAAAGTGAATTGCATTTTTGATTTGTTTTGTTCAATACGCATGAAAAGTTCACCATCAGAGCAATCAAGAAATAATTTCCCTCTGCGTGCCTCAGAAAATTTGCAATCTGCAAATTATAGAAATATTAAATCATCGCTTTAATTACCAGTACACGTGTAATGCTGCTAACTGCAGTATATCTGATAGCTCTGATGGGTGAATATTTCGAAGTATCGCGACTATCCGTTTTTGCTATTAGTACCGTGGCATTTATCAAGAACAGTGACCTGTTTCTGAATGAACGGTAAATGAGCAATTCACGTTTCTTGTAATGTAGCTGATTAAGCGTCTTCTTGCAATTTTCTGTTATTTAATCCTAGCTGCACAAGACTGGTGCTTGCTTAAGTGTTTGCTTGACATGGTCGTGGATAATTGCATATCACTGGAAAAGATGTATGAATAAATTTTAATAGAAGATACATGATTGAAAGACTGTGAAGTCAACCGAAACAATCTTTTGTTGGTGTACACATGTATAATGTGCAAGAGGCGTTGTAATGCAAAATATGTTGTCTTCTTTTAAATTTCAAATGCATATTCCAATAAACAGGGCTAGATATCTATGAAGTACTTCTTGAGATATAGAAAAAATGCGAAGACTTGCATTGGACGTCTGAAGTTGCGTCATATTTATCAACAATAAAAATCTCACGCATTGCACTCATCAAATGTTGGGAACCCTGAAACCATGCCTGAAACCCAATGTGCCTAACTTTGGCGAAATGTGATGATTTTGGAAAACTTGAAAAATGTGGGGGGGGAAGAATAGAAGTACCTAATTGGATGCTGCAAAGTGCGGTCACTCAGACAGACGGACACAGTTTTAAAGTGGTATCACACTTGAGAACAGATATCGCCGCTAAATGACTGCAATAAAATCACTGACACAGGTATGACAGCGACATGACTTAAATTCATATATCTATGTATCAAATATATTGACTCATAGGCCTATGTCTTCACATCACTGACTTGGTATCCAGACCTATTATTTTTGAGGATGCGCTAACAGCCAACCATTGGTCGACGAAATATTTTGCTATCGATTCCAGAATTGGACTGATGACATTTTTATCGGTTTATTTAGCAATCAAAATCATGAATTTCCCTCATTATTCAACACCATGGACATGCACAAATTTATTTTTCATCACAAAGCATAATATTTTTTGATGGGAATTACTGCACCCTGTGAGACCTGAGAACTGAGGTCCAGTGAATCCCCGTGGCCCTTCTACCATACTTCTGCTGATTCAATTTGAAGGAAATATCACATACAGAATAATTGTCGGAAATTATGAATTTACATAGGCATGAGCGGTTGATATATCCTCAGTAGAAAATTGAAATCGAAAAATTTGGCTCCAGGTTGCATTGGAAACTATTTCTAGACATTTTTGCTGACAATTGGCGTAGGTGTATCCAAAGGTTGACTGTAGTTGTATATCAAATAAAATCCGCTAAATGCTTCGTTCTCCTTGTAACATCAGTGATTGTGTGGCGTGACGGTCGTCTAGGCGGAAAATGCAATATTTTGAATTCATTTCATCTCGGCACACCTGGAATAAGGATCCCTCGCCTTCGCTGGAATTGGCAAAGCACTGTCCGACAGGCTTGAATTTCTACAAAACAGCCATCTGATATATTTTACGCTTACCTCTCCGTACCTATCTCGGTCGGACTCATTATGATGATGCTAAGCTTGAGTTGCTTGTAAGCGCAGCCTATAAAATGGTTGACGATACTTGTCCCCGTGCTTTTCTCTTATACAAACCCCTACAATGTCAGCTCAATTACAACTTCAGGTAAACCTATTATGAACTGCCTAAAAATATGCAACCCACTAATCCGCCATCCGAGCGCTTTCGGCGGGCACCTTTATCCCTCACATGTGGCATTATAAACATTCTTCCCCACTCATCTTTTCAATCATGTTCCCTGTCTGCTGTTCAAACCCACCTTAAATTCCTTGCGTCACATGTTTTGTGCAATTTTCCGAACCAATCTTAACCCTATATGCGTATGCAATGTCCATGCTCCATAGTGTAATGTGTGAACTGTATAGTCTTTGTAGTAATTAGTACTTTGTATCAGTACTATTTTCAACATTGCATACCCGTACATTCACGCCGTATTGGTGTATCCAGGCGGCCTTTGTGGTTCTCACATCATATTTGTGCATCTTTCCAACGGCATATATTTGCCATGGCTAATGAAATGTTGATGATGATGAAGTTTAGTTTTCTACGATTTAAATGTGTCTATCAGCTTGATATTTGCTCGCCAGATGAAATGGGGGAATATTTTCAAAACAAAATCTGTCGCATAAATTCCTGCGAAATCAAGATCATGCGAAATCAAGCGCAATGTCAAGAGAGAGACGATGGCGTTGTTCCTACAGCTTCGAATACTTTGACTTCTTTCCGTGAAGTTAGTATCGATGAAATTCGTTGTCTTATTAGGGCCTATGGAAGCACCAAACAAGCATTGTATTCTTGATCCATGTCCAACATGGTTAGTAAAGAAGTGTGTCAATACTTTCGCTCCCATAATTACGTCAATTGTAAATCGTTCATTGAATAGTGGTGTCTTTCCAAATAAATGGAAAACTGCATCTGTTACACCATTGATAAAAGATCTGAAAAAGCATAGAACACCGGATAACTACAGATCTGTTAGTAATCTCTCTTTCATCTCGAAAATAACTGAACGTGTTGTTGTCAAACAGTTAAATGATCATGTTTCCAAAATAGACTTTGTACCGCAACTGAATTCAGCTTATAAACAAAACCACAGCACGGAAACAGTCTTATTAAAGGTTCAATCGGATCTTCTTAAAGGAATGGATGAAAGAAAGTTGAGTATTCTTGTTCTTTTGGATAATTCGGCCGCGTTTGATACAGTTTCACACCCAGAGCCACTTTCTGTTTTGCGATCAGCCGAGTTAGAAAGTATATGTATGAAATGGTTTCAATCTTATTTATCGTCAAGAAGTCAAGTTATCCGCATTGGTGGTAACATTTCTAGTTCTTATGGAATGACTCATGGGGTTCCTCAAGGAAGTTGCTTGGGGCCCATTCTGTTTGTACTGAGTAAAGCTCCCATGTATCATGTCGTTTCGAAATTTATGGATATTAACATTCGTGGATATGCTGATGATCACCAGTTGTGCATTACCTTTCCCCCTGATTATTCATCACAATTGACCGCCGTCAGAAAAATAGAAGAATGTATAACAGCTATCAGGAGTTGGATTTTTCATCACAATTTAAAAATCAATGATGATAAAACTGAGGTTATGGTTATCGGATCACGTCAACAACTTAAAAAATCCATTATTACGTCGGTGACAGTTGGGGAAATCCTGATCCCAGTAAAACAGCGGGTACGAAATCTTGGAGTGGTAATGAATCAAAATTTGACGACTGAAGATCAAGTAGCAACAATGTGCAGAAAATGTGTTTTTCATCTAAGGAGATTACAACCGATTGCGAAGTTGCTGAATACTTGAATTATTGACAACAATTATTCATGCTTTTGTTGCTTCCTCCTTGGACAATTGCAACTCACTACTCATTGGGACACCACAATGCCAACTGCACAAATTATAAATAATTCAAAACTGGGCAGCAAGACTAATATTGGATTGTAGAAAGACGGACATGCATGTAATTGAAATGATGAATAAGCTCCATTGGCTTCCTGTTCACAAACGAATTAAATACAGGGTATGTCTTCCTGTATGGAAATGCTTTCGTAGGATGGCTCCTGATTACTTAATCAAAGATCTTACGGTCTATCAACCATCACGATCTGGTCTTTGAAATCATGATGATTTGTCACTATCACAGATAAAAACATCAAATGCAACGCATGGTGATAGGAGATTTTCTGTTTTCGGAGCTATGGTATGGAATGCGTTGCCTTACAATATTCGCTCAGCAACCTCACTTGCAACTTTTAAAAAACTATTGAAAACATTCTTCTTTTGTAATGTGCTTAATGTATAGCCGCTTGAGACATTTTGTAAAGCGGGATAAAAATAAAGGAATTTTTATTATTATTATTATATCAGCATCGTTCCCGCTCAGAGATTTATTTATCAGAGAAATGTGATCATGCGAATTGATGTGTTATGCTTTTCTCATAGGTCATGAATTTCAATTTTAGCTAGTTCAAAATGAGCTAACATTTGATCGCAATGTCTTATTGGTCTTTCAATGAATTCGAAATTATTGAAAATTGTAAATGTAAACTATATTAGAGTTAACGGTTATTTAGTGCCGATCACAACCCAGAATGTTTCATTAGTGTTTATCAAAGTAGTTTTAGAAGTAAGAACAAAGCAAGTGACCATTATGAAGAAATCTAGAACTCTGACGAATTATTCGTGAATTATGAGGAAAGTTCTCGCACAGTTCTACAACGTCGAATAGAAATATCACACACGCACGTAATTTCTTCTGCAGAGGATTGATTCCTCCATGAAATGTGCTACGACATCGTTGGAACAGGTAGTAGACCTAAATCAGCAATCGTATCGGAATTTATCGTGCTAGGGCAGGGGTGCGCAAACCTTTACATTCGTCGGCCGCCGTTTCGAAGTTCGAAAGAATCACGGCCGCACTTAATATGTGTGCAAACAAAACTAGGTCAATAGCCAATCCTTTCTATATTCCACCACTCAAATTAGTTTTCCTTGATGAATACCGCAGTGAAAATCGCATAAAGGCCTACTTCGTAAAGAATGAGTTAGCAAGTTAACACACGTACGACTGACGGTCATTTTTTGACCCGAAAAGATTTTAAGCTTAAGGTGTTATTAGCACTTGAAAAGTTGAAAGCATGTTTTTGTAAGGGCAACCGAAAGCACTTTACTTAGCTACTGCAATAATTTATGAAGGAATCACGAGCCATACAAGTAGTAAGAAAACGGCGAACACCAGATAGCGCAAGATGGCCGCCATCGCTGACGTCCCCCCCTCTGGAACGGCAGAGTGTCGTGGTCGGCCGCCGTGGTGCTTCGGGTCTGAGTCCCCCCCCCCTCTGGAACGATAGAGTGTCGTGGTGGACTTGGGCGACCGCCAGGATTAGTCTTGAGGCTATAGTGTGTGATGTTTTTGGTGCAATCTGCTGAATGTTGGGTTGTAAAATGGGTTGTTTCGAGTGGAAGGAGTGGTCGGATGAGAAAACGGAGGTCGGATTCGTATTCAGCGTGAAATTCTGCATCGGTAGGGTGAGTTTCAAGGCAATCGGTGAGAAAAAATTTTCAACATTTTTCGAAAAAAGGCAGAGTTAGAATTTGGGACGTTTTGGTGTGTAGCGTCAAAACGAAGCATCGGATGAGAAAACGCAGGTCAGATTCGGATTCAGCGTGAAATTCTGCATCGCTATGGTGAGTTTCAAGTCAATCGGAGAGAAAAAATTTTCGGCTGACGTCCCCCCCCCTCTGGACAGCTTGCTTCGATTTTGGCTTCCAGTGGACGGATTTTGTCGTGCGATAGCTCGTTTGAAAGCTAAGAGTGAGACAAATTCAGTGAAAGAATCGGCTTGTTCCTATCTGTCTTCGTTTAGATGTGAGACGCCATTTAAGATTTTGGGACATTGGCGAAAAACGACAGAGTTAGAATTTGGGACGTTTTGGGCTGTAGCTTCAAAACGAAGCATCGGATGGGAAAACGGATTTCAGATTTGGAATCAGCGTGAAATTCTTTATCTGTATGGTGAGTTTCAAGTCAATCGGAGAGAAAAAATTTTCAACATTTTTCGAAAAAACGACAGAGTTAGAATTTTTTGCGATGGCTGCCTACTGTAGAGCCAAAACGAAGCATCGGATGGGAAAACGGAGGCCAGATTCGGATTCAGCGTCAAATTCTACATGGAAATGGTGTATTTCCAGCTCAATCGGAGAGAAAAAATTTTCACTGACGTCCCCCCCCCTCTGGACAGCTTGCTTCGATTTTGGCTTCCAGTGGATGGATTTTGTCGTGCGATAGCTCGTTTGAAAGCTAAGAGTGAGACAAATTCAGTGAAAGAATCGGCTTGTTCCTATCTGTCTTCGTTCAAAAGTTAGAGCGGTTACAAGATTTTAGGTCGGAGCTCGCTTACCTGAAAAAATCCTAAGTGTCAGAGTGGCTTTGTATGGGTAAAATTTTGAAAATTTTCCAAAGTGTGGAATTTCGACCTGGGACCGTCACCAAAACATTTTTCATCAAATTTTGAAATTTCACTGACGTCCCCCCCCTCTGGACAGCTTGCTTCGATTTTGGCTTCCAGTGGACGGATTTTGTCGTGCGATAGCTCGTTTGAAAGCTAAGAGTGAGACAAATTCAGTGAAAGAATCGGCTTGTTCCTATCTGTCTTCGTTTAGATGTGAGACGCCATTTAAGATTTTGGGACATTGGCGAAAAATGACAGAGTTAGAATTTGGGACGTTTTGGGCTGTAGCTTCAAAACGAAGCATCGGATGGGAAAACGGATTTCAGATTTGGAATCAGCGTGAAATTCTTTATCTGTATGGTGAGTTTCATGTCAATCGGAGAGTTTCAAGTCAATCGGCGAGAAAAATGTTCAACATTTTTCGGAAAAACGACAGAGTTAGAATTTTTGCGATGGCTGCCTACTGTAGAGCCAAAACGAAGCATCGGATGGGAAAACGGAGGCCAGATTCGGATTCAGCGTCAAATTCTTTATTGATCGTGTATTTCTAGCTCAATCGGAGCACTAGAACCGGAGATAGACGGGATTTTTAGTGTTTGGATGATGGGTATTACGTCATCAGCTGATCGCCACACACTATATAAGCTGGGAACCGACGGAGACTTGTCATTCAGACGAGAGATTGCCAACGGTAAGTCGTCTCTCTGAGCTCCGATGATAGCTTCGGACATTCCAAATTCCGAGGTTCTGTAAGAAACCGACTTAGAAAATTTCATTGCTGATATCAGCTAAGGCGTCAGACTTAGAGGTTAGCCAGGAGATGGCCTTCGTCTCCAGGCCATAAAAGACTCCAAAACTTTAAAGGCTTGTAACTTTGCTTCTACAAGTCCGTTTGACTTGATTCAAAAAAGGTTCGGTCGCTATTGACCTGCCCTAAGTGATAGACTACTTATAAAATTTCATAAGTAGTGCTAAAAAATTGAAAAATTTAAATTCGCTATTTTTGGCAATTTTCGGGGTTTTCAAACCTTCTGAATTCAACTAAGACATTTATAAAGTTGTGGGAGGCAAGCTTCGGCTTGGAATTTGCAACCTTTGTAAACAATCCACTGATTTTCATGTCAAAATCGGGGTCCGGATACCAACACAGTGATATGACGCACGCTCTGTCCGCGTGAGGTTGGATTTCTGGGCCGAGGCCTTGGAGTTGGGATAAGATCCCCTCTGAGTAATGCCTGTAACGGATTCAAAGGTTCGACACTTTCCACCAATCTCACAATTTAGCTGTATGATTATAAGAATGACTGCCAATGTCGCCTGTTAGTAATTCTATTTCATCCTTCCTTTACAGATACATAAGTTACAAAATGGGAGGCAACTCGAAATTTTTATTTAAAAAGTGTTCTTGCGGAGAAATAAAGAGGGGTGGCGAATTCAAACGCCACATTAATAAGTATAAGAATACGCCTCACTTCCACGAGGAAAGAGCCGTTATTTCCGGCTGTACAAATTGCCTGAAATTTTTGAAAGGCAAGGAGCATGAGGAATTTTACATCGCCCACGCCGAATGTCCGCTCAAAAAGGCTAACAATTATATAACATCAGATATCGGCAAAGTGATCGCACCCTTCTTCAACGAAGAAACAGTCGATCTAGACGCAGCACTACAAGAGGCTATTGCAACAATTTTGGAACCTGCTGCTTCGGCCACTACCTCATCAACAGCAGAAGAGAAGGCCCCACTAAGCGATTTGGACAGCTCAGATGACTCCGATTCTGAGGAGGTCGTCATCACTAAAAACACGGAAGAGATAGGAAAACCAACAAATCAGTCTTCCCCGAAAAAGAAAGTAATCGCACCTTCCCCAGTAAAGAAGGGGATTAAGCAGCAGATGAATAGCTGGAATAAGGATGAGCAGATTGCAAAAGTGAGCCAGGAATATGCACTCACGAAATTAAAAGATGAGCTCACTCGTTACAAAAACGAATGTTCGGCCCTTAGGGATGACAATTTCCACCTGAAGGGTCAGGTAGCCGAGATTCGGGCCCTCAAGACCCAAGTCATTAACTTAGAACCTTTCCGACAAAGGGCGCTTGCCAGCGAAAAACGAGTTGAAGAGCAGGCGACTTACATAAAATCGCTAAAAGCTCAGGAAGAGGTATCAAATTTAAAAATTGAGCAATTAAAGACTAGCCTGACTGAGAGTCAGAAGAAAGAAGAGAGACGAACAACGCTCCACATTCCCATCATCAAGAGCAGAATCGTCGACAGCGTCATCCTTGAGAGTGAGGACTTGGATGCCACATTCGAGTGCTACGAGGGAGCAATGGCGGAGATGCGCTGTCTCCATGTCTCTATAAAGCATGATGGCGAAATAAAGGAGCTGCGCCACCGGAAGCGGAAACTGCCGGCCAAATACTTACCTCAACCATCACCATCGAAGGGGTCGCGAACCGGCTAAATTTCTCTTATGGTAAGTTAATATCATCTCTATCACTTGAATATATTTTCATCTATTTTTCCTTCTATTTTCAGATACGACGAGAACGAACCATCGGCTCTCTTAAGGGCCACCATGGGGCAAGACATGATAGAACCTCCTCGCGGTTTGCCCTGGGCAGTCTTCGGACTGGCGAATACTATCATTAAGTTGAATCTGCTATCAGTCAACTTGAACGTTGCAAATGAAGTTAGGTGTAATACTTCCTTTCGACGGGCGTTCCTGTAAAGGGCGGCGGTGAAACCCGTAGCTATGTATACCGCAAGGGACATTCGGCAATGGTCAATCTTGTTAAACCTCTCTGCGTCATGTTTGCAAGTGATTGCCTCTGTCTCAACGTAGTATGCATTCGCGCCAGGGCGACATTTAGCCAACTGTCGAAGGTTGCCTAAAACTTTCCATTGCATACGTTATGAGAGCCATGAGTTCTACCTGTCTCTATCAATGAGACGAATTGATGAATGGAATGAAATGGGAGGACACTCACGCGCCACACGCAACATAACACACTTCTCTCTTCCGTAGTCAAACAAGCTCTTTACGCATGGATCGCAGTCGATTGCTATCCCAGAATCATGTAAGCTATCTTAATTTTATTTGACACTATTTCATCTATCATCATCGCCCATATGAAATGTTTTAAGATTTACAAGTTAGACTAAGCGTGCTACTATTTCCAAATGAAAAAGTATACATGGTTAAATTATTCACTAAAACCCCATTCAAGTAAGTCAGTATGAAAGCAAAGATAATACGAAATAAACATTTATTATGGCATGTATTTCAAAAGGTCTTCATCGTCAATATCGTCCCAGAGTCTGACTTCACATAGATCACAAAAACAGTTGAGCTGCTTTAAACGTTCTTCTGCAGCGTCCCTCACTTTCTCAATGTACACCCACTCCGCCACGGTTCGCGGTTGGGAGTTAGGGGTGTACCACTCCCATATTTGATGCAAGTGCGACTTGCTGGTCATCTCCATCACCCCTTCGGCATCATATTGTAAATATTTCCACCGTATGCCTGTTAAGTCGGGCAACTCCTCTTCATCGTCCTCCGATAATGATAACTTTCGTATATTGTCGAGATTGTATGTCTTCTCCACCTTCGCCTTTCTTGGTGCATTTGGTGTAACGAGCACCTTTGCTGATGTGCATGGAGAGGAGAACTCCAATGCGGTATTTGGTGTTGTTGGAGGACTTGTCATGTTGTCTTTGAAATGCTGACTTTGAATAATGATAACTTTAACATTTTTCTAATTCTTAAGTATACACAAGCAGCCAATCAGAATGAACATCCAATGAATGAAGAGAATGAAAGTATATAAGCAAAGTGACATTCATGTCATTTCATTTAATCTGTGAATCATACAAGTGACGAACGCACGATCTCTCTCTTTGACTATTATTCTGTCTGATCATATTTCATTAAAATGCTAAGTTGAAAATTTCCTCTCTCATCTCCCTCAAACGTGTGGCTAATAGCATCTTCCTCAATTTCAGGCATCAACTTCATCACCAACACCCTCCCTTCTCGAGGAAAGTTTAGAGTTGTTGAGTCAAGGTAGGTTGTAACAATACACTGAGACTTGAACAGAGATGATAGAATGATTTCTCTTTCAGGTGATGTGAGTTCTATCTCAGAACTGTCGCGACATGGCAACGAGTGGGAATGTGCTGACTGTGGGCACATCTTCACGAGGAAATGGGATCTCACCCGACACATCAAGCGAGGTGTTTGTCGACCTAAGCCGGCATCAATCTCCGAAGGTGGGGATGATTCTGTTAACGTCGTCTCCTTTTCTTGCGACTTGTGCGCTCAGTCTTTCGAGACACGTTTTGAACTATCTTCGCACAGACTTCAACATACACACACGAACGATACCTACACCAACGGTACCTCCTCTATCCGACTCACTGAAGTGTCCATAAATAATTTAGTGAGGAACTACAGATGGACTCCTCAGAAACCATTGCTAACTTTGAGGAATGGTTTCATCAAAATTCATCATTGATAGAAGCGCTCTTCAACAATTTAGACAATTTTAGGATGAAGGCGCTCATCTATCTTAAAATAAAATATGTAAAAATCGACCACCATACTGGACAAATAATAGAGAGGTTGGAGTTTCACATACCCTCCTCTCCTGCAACCGAGGTTGTAGACTATGAGTCTTGGATAAATTTTCACATCCAAGGATTAAAATTAAATATTGATAAATTTAACGAGCGCGATAGCGGTCTCATTTTTGACGGCATTGAGTCCGCCTTATTTAAAATCAGTTTATTAGGAAATCATAGTGGTCGAGGCTCCTTTAAACTTCCAAAAATTTTAAAAAACAAAACAGCAGTCATTAATGTCGATTGCGAATCGCAATGTTTTAAATATGCTGTCCTCTCCATTCTCCACTATAATGATATCAATGCGAATCGAAATCGCACATATAGCTATAGGCAGTGGGAGAATGAATTAAACTTCGATGACTGTAATAGTGACGATATAAAAATTAAAGATATAGAAAAATTTGAAAAATTGAACAACATTAAAATAGTTCTCCATGTTTGGAAAAAGGGATTGAAGGGTGTGCGCTACAACTCGCGTTCGAGTTGTTATGACCACGTTGTCAACCTTTTATTAGTAAAACA
>CAJQUW010012118.1:0-202669 GCA_907163375.1 Prostheceraeus crozeri | reverse complement strand
TAGCACTCAGGTCTCACAGACGTGTTATGTTTTCAGGATTCCACTCATGTTTTATGAATTTCTCGAATATTCTAGATTGTATTAAGTCTGAGTTAGATGGTGGTACTTGACGCTGTCAATCGTTAAATGATCGGTTATACCACGATTTATGCAGACATTCTCATTTTTTCCTGAGTTCTGATTCAACGTTATCAAAAAGAACTTGGCCAGAATTGGTGATAATTGGTTACGGGATTGATAAACAGAAAATATGAGATCAATAATGCAAGACACAGAAACAGTTTTTTCGTGTTAGATGGTTCGGAGAGATCATGGAATAAAATCTAAAAGGACATGTAATGAATAATGGGAGCATCGAACGAAATGAATCAATCAGATGAGGACAATAAGGAACAAAGCTCTCACAATAGATCTTCACTATGTTTTAGATGAGCTAGTTGTATCACAGTCGTATTACGCCAAAGGAAATTTTCAAAGTTAAGTGACATTCCTAAAAGGTTGGGGTCATTCATCAGGTGCAGAAGGAGCAGCGTAGCGTCATTTTCTCATGAGCCAGTTTTAGACAGAAATCAGGTACTGAATGAACTCCGAGTAAGTCACTCGAAGAATCGTTCACTTATTATTCCTGTATATGGAGATGTGAATCAAGGTTTACAGGGTATTGTTATAATATATTTCTAATTCCACAACAACTACCAAATATAAGCCTGCTCAACCCACATTATATTGGTGGATATGATTCACGGATAAAATCATGTCATCTGAAAGCGATTAAGTTATTTCTTTATTCAGTTGATTAAATTTCTTTGAGAGTCAACTATAGCCGTTGGCTCATAAGATTTAAAACATGCAATTTCAAAAACCATAGGTTGCGGACTACACACGTACACATGAATTCTTTCATTATTTATTTTAGATTTATTTGGCTTTGTCGTTGAACAACAGATGATAAAGAATAACTTTCTCGTGAGTTCAATGTGTAGTATCATTTTCGATGTAGTGCTTTTCCAGTACAGCTGATTGTATATCTGCTTCTTTGCTTTTGTCGTTTGAATGCTTGCTCGTGCTCGTATACATGCATCGGTACTGGATTTGCATTGGTGATAGCTTTTTGTGTAGGTTATGGGAGTCGTTCTTTTCGTCAATACTATGAACTTAAATTTCGTCGACAGCAATACGTCACTCTAGCATTCCATCATTAGAATTGCGTAAGACCTACAGTTCTACACTGCTTCATTTGGACTTATCTGCAAAAAATGGACAAATTTTAGGAAAATGGCCTCCTTCAAGTCGATTCAGCCACCTCTAAATCTCAATAATTTTGCGCAATATTTGAGATTCCTTGATTTTATATCAGGGAGACATGATTTGGGGGTTGGGAGCAAGGAAATTCCGACTTTCGATGTTTAAGGACCACCCTAATGATCACCAGCATAACCATGGCGGCTGAGAAAAAAAGAAGTTCAAGTCGTTCCTTGTGTGTGGCTAGTGAATCAAATCTTTTAAGCTCAACTCTCATCACGCATATTGACGACACATTCATCACATGATTAAAAGTGTGACTCAAGCTCATCACGCATATTGACGACGCATTCATCACATGATTAAAAGTGTGACTCAAGCTCATCACGCATATTGACGACGCATTCATCACATGATTAAAAGTGTGACTCAAGCTCATCACGCATATTAACGACGCATTCATCACATGATTAAAAGTGTGACTCAAGCTCATCACGCATATTGACGACGCATTCATCACATGATTAAAAGTGTGACTCAAGCTCATCACGCATATTGACGACGCATTCATCACATGATTAAAAGTTTGACTCAAGCTCATCACGCATATTAACGACGCATTCATCACATGATTAAAAGTGTGACTCAAGCTCATCACGCATATTGACGACGCATTCATCACATGATTAAAAGTGTGACTCAAGCTCATCACGCATATTAACGACGCATTCATCACATGATTAAAAGTGTGACTCAAGCTCATCACGCATATTAACGACGCATTCATCACATGATTAAAAGTGTGACTCAAGCTCATCACGCATATTGACGACGCATTCATCACATGATTAAAAGTATGACTCAAGCTCAAAAGAAATTACCTTGGGATATTGCTATCCAGGGTTTTTTTCGGCCAAAACTTAAGTTTGCGGAAATTGTTTTCAGTATATTATGTCCTCAAATGATAGGAAATGTTTTTGTTTATTCATTACAGCAATTCTTCATTTGCATCGACATTTGACAGTTCGACTAAATAGCTGATATAATGGAATTTAAGATATGAAGATATGTTGAAAATATGATCGATAAAAAATAGATGTTTTGCAATCCTATTTTAATGGTTACGAGATTGACAAATTATCGATAGTTAAGTAGGCTGCTTTTACTTTCAGAATGAAATGGATAAAACAAATTCCAAATATTGAACACTTATCGATCATCAACAGGAATCTTTATGATTGAACATTTTATGAAACATTGCCTGATAGACTGAAGTTATCTCCCTATTTATTAATCGAAGAATTTGAAAGACTGTATCCTATGCACAAAGGAATTCTGAAGAGATCGGAAGATGCGATCAACCAAGTCAATATCTCACGGAAGGATGGTGCCAATATACTTCTGGAATTGCAAAAGAAACTATCCACAGCTCGGACATCAGAAATATTATTTGTGAGCGTAAAAGTACGTCATGTTATTCTCTATTTAATTTATATTATGAATTTTTTAGGAGAGAGAAGTTTAACCCTCATCGACCCACCTCTCCACATATGTAGTATCGGTAATTTCAAAGTGCTGTAACTTTCATTCAAATGAACATTTTTCTCCGAAATTTGAGTTCTATGTAAGTTTTTGATCAATCATGACACCTGTAGAAGATAAAATCAAAAGCTAACTATTTCATGTCAAACATGACAAATATTCTTATTCGGTTCACCTCTCTACATATGTAGTCACATATATTTTTAATGTTACAATGGCATCGTAACTAATGCATTTTCATTATCTTCAAAGTTTGTGACACATCTCTCACTATCATACTTCTAACTACTTCACGACAATTCAGCTGGGCTGATAGACAGGCCCTGAATTATCACAGAGAAGGAGTTAGCCTATTACGTCATACATACAGGCGAGTAACTCGAAGATGACCTTTGTTACACTTCTTCGACATGATAGATGTCGCCCTTGTCAATTCTTTTCTTCTGATGGAATGCAACGGCCATACAAAATCCAGGTCAACGTTCATAAAGCAAGTCGCTTACCAACTCACAGAAGAGCAAATGCGTTCTCGATACAACAACGCAAAAATCTACATTCAAAGTTGGACAGCGTTTGATAGCATGGGAGTTCCCGCAAATGCACTTACTGGCTCCGCAACCAGTCGCAACCCAAGAAAATGTCAAGTGACAAGATGCAAGAAATCAACACGAAGATCCTGTACCACTTGCCTGCGATTTGTTCGCCATCACATCCAAAAAACATTGTGTCATGATAGCATCTAAGTGTCGACTTTTGTAAGTCCTCTGATATTTCTTTCCCTATGGATCTACGATAGACGTAACTTTATATGATTTACCAGTAATGCACAGTAAACAAGAAATTAACGTCAAGTTTTAATACATGTACTCAAAACAGTTGGCGCGTACAAAACATACATACTTCATTCGTATATTCGTATTTAGTAATGTAATCAGTAGTACATTACTACCAGCTCAGCTCTAAAACTTGCATCAATTCAGATCTTTTGAATCAATTTTACAGTACTGAATTTGTTATAATATATCAAGAGATTTATTATCATGCCTTTTTACAGTTACTTTGAGTAATTACTGGGCACTAGTGCGATTTATCGTGAAAGAATGAATCATTTTGTTTTCAACTAAAAAATTTCCAAAAACTGTATTTTTTACAATTTTTGTGTGTTTGCTCTTTTTACAGTATATTTTTGGAATTGGAAAGGCTGGAATGGATGCATTTATAAGATAATTTGATTAAAGTGATCACAAATGAGTAATAAAGCACGTATTTCCTTTGATGGAAGTAAAAAATACAGCGAAACAAAATGTGACTACATATGTAGAGAAGTGGACAGAATATGATCCGATGAGGGTTGAGATGTCACAGGATTGCTAGTTCTACTCTTATATCAGAACTCCTTAAATTATAGATGAAAATAAAAAGTAATTTCGAAATCGTTTCTTCATACTTACAGTCTCCAATTTCCCACGTAATCGTGTTTATTTTGTTGCCCCCATCTTATTTTCATTTATTGATAAGATCCGACTTAGATGATAGATCAGGAATGATTGCATTAACGATTTGTCGATAGGTGAAGTTACTGAATGATGAGCAATTAACGACATTAAATCAACGTGAGGCCGATATAGCATTCAAGATGAACGTCAGACAAAACAACTGTTTCATCTTTAAATGTCGCATAATCAAGAAGGTTGCCAAAGCCCGTCCGTCATAACAGCGTTACTACCATTTCTGGAGGCGACTATCATCCACATCATAAGACCCATGTTGTGTGTACAGAAACAATCAGTGATTACTCTCGCGCTACCTTGGTTCTGACCTTTTATTTGACTTTGTATAGAAACGCTTTATATCTGTTAGATCTGCAAATACGACGTACCCCGCTTGACAAGAGTCGTCGAAAGGCCTCGCGGATTATGCTACATTTAAAGATGAAACGGTTGTTTTGTCTGACGTTCACCTCGAATGACAATAAATGACAGAAACACACAAATGCGTTAATACGGAGATAAATTAAGTATCATTACAAATGAACAAACCAGTTGCAAGATCAAGATTATTTCATATAAATGAAATATACTATCACGGCAACAAAAACAAATGCTCCTTTTGTGTTTAAAGATCAGACATGATACGCGTTGATGCTTTTCAAACTGATAATAACATACTCGTGTACCTAAATGTAAACTTTAAACATCAGAACTTTAATGGTTCGAAAGTGTAAATCCGTTTGAAAATTTTGAATCGTTAATGCAACAAAAAAGCGTCAGAAGTGCACATATTACTACCACACGACCACGGATTTTTCAATTTCATTTTGAACTCAGTTTGAGTTTAGTCTTCTTTCATTTAGTTCATTCACCCCTTTAATGTCCTGTATATATACTTATTCAAAACTTGTCTCTCGATTTCGTCATTTTCGTAACAATAGTTCCCTTTCGATTTTTTCGGATCAATATTTACAATGTCTGTAATATCACTAAAAATCAAGAGTTAAACAAATTATATGATTTCTCCGGCTTTTGTCGGAATTCCGGCCGCACAAGTTTTAGAAAAATGCTCGTTCTGCGTAACAAAAAATATGAATTATCATTGGAATTCGTCAAAATCTATCTTCATGTCTGTGCTTGGCGCCTCATTGTCGCTCATATCGCGGTACTAGGCGCCCTTTTCCGTTTATATGGTTGTGCCCGGCGCCATGTCTGATAGGCGTCCCATTTTTTGCGGTAATTAAAACCCATTATATACGGTATAGTAAGACGGGGTAAACGCAGACTAAGATCACATGCTGTATTGTATTCTAACTTCATAAGATTTTCATGTTTCTTTTTTAGAAAATATGTATAAACAGTTAAACCCATTCGCGGGTTCTGATACTGTGTACCGTGCTAGATCTTGTTACACAGTCAAGCCTCGTTATCTCATGGTTTGCTCAGTGGAAATTATGATCGAGAAAAGTTGTGTCATATATATTGTAGATATCGGTCGGTGCTAATTACGGTACCATAGCAGAAAATTCATCTACATCAGAATTTTGCGAGAGATTACGAAGTTTGACTAGCCGCTATACTGTAGATCTCTTTTTATACTGAACAGTGTAGAACATCATAGGAAGACGGGAAAAGCAATGTGAATCAAGGGTTCGACATTATATACAAAAGTCAATGCAACGCAGCATACTGTAATAATTTAGTGCAATATGAAAGACTACTGAACATGTGCTATTTTTCATGTACCTTCATATAATACGACATATTTCAGTTATTATTATTCAAGTAATACGACTCACATGTGCCCGTATAAGTTTTCTTTGTCATTCAGCTCTCATTTACGTCCCTATGCACATTTTATTCACACAGTTTTGAATTCGCAATTTTAATCAATTTGAAGAATATTTTCTTACCTTTGCAGGGTGATCGTATCATGGAGGAAAGTAGTATGACATCTAAATATGGTCCCCAGGTAGTGGTTTCGGAGAAAACATTCACAATTAGATCAAGAACTGGTAATGTTATGATTGATTGCTTTGAGGCGTCAAAATTCCTGATGTTTGGAAATCACTTTATTGCGAGCGCTTTCGATCAGCTTCGCCGATCATTGTCAAGCTCGGATATGTTATGTGCCCACACCGATATGATGACGTTTCTCTCATTGTTGGATCAATCCTATCGGTATATTATGTCCTCGATCTGACATACCCTGCTTCATATGGATAGTTGCTGGGTGTCCTTCAGCAGCTTGTTTTGAAGGAAAATTTTCCATTCAAAACAAGTTCATCGAAGCGTTTCTTAGATAAATTTTGTTAATCTTGTCTAATTAGGCCTTGTATCATAATGAAACTGTATAATAAGAATTTTGTGATGAAAAAAGTGCTTTTATTTCAGCGTGAATCTAACGCGCAACTTACGTGAAATCTTCCTTTATCCACTAGGATACGGGAGATTTTCTACCCCTCGTATGGCGAGAGGAGTCGCTTTCGACTCCACTAAGTTTTTATGTTTAAAGCTTACTTTAGAATAATAAGAATAAGAAATATCGTAAGTGCATTTTCGTATCGTTATCATTAATATGTAAAATTAGCATAAAAATACGGGAATGCAACCTGAAGTACATGTAGATGTAGGCGCTTTTATGTACATTAAAGTAATTATAATTTCAACTAATAGCTTAAATTGAACCAAGTTATGGCTTAGATGACATTTGTCTTATCAAATACATGCTTTCATGTTACAAAACATCATTTTTACTTTCCTATGGCATTGTCTCATGCGAAGTATAATGCTTTAGTTCTATGGAAATACGTGCAGTTACATGTGGAAACAAAACTCAATAATTATCCAAGTTCAACATTGTTACGAAATTAGCAAGATTTACATGTTACAAACGTTATTTTCGAGTTTGATTTCGCACAAGTGCCGCACGTTGGACGCTTGCATGTTCGACAGAATGTTAGAGTCATATTTTGACACTGCTGCACTCGGCATTTCCTTCTTTTCTGTGTAGGCCTATCAGATAATATTTCCGGAGGACCAGGCCTGGCTGATGCAGATTGTGAATTAGCGGTACCTGCCAAATTGATTCCCACGAGTTCAACAATTAGTTGCAGCAGAAACTTGCGACGAGAAATTTCAGTCAATGTTGATTTCTTGTATATTATATGCGAGTTGATGCCGGCAATGTCTAATACATTGGCCCAAACTGCTAGAGGCCATCGTCGCGAGGCTGTGTGGCACGAATATAGGCGCGACATCTGATCAAACACGTCGACTCCAACTTTGTTACTGTTATAGAAGTTGATAACTTCTGGTGTCTTTTTCTGACCATCGGATAAATCTGCACTCACGTGTAATGACGACAACAAGCTCACAGTCTTATTAGCTTTTGGTTGATAAGAGACAAATAGACAATTTGACTCTTCGTTGTAGAAGAACTTGGAGCCAAATACGTTTCCTCTCTGTGGATCAGTCAATAATGAGCACAGTTCAAGACGTGATTTTCGAATGGTTCCCACAAGGAAAGTTTTGTGTGCAACCAACTTCCTAACAAGTTCAACAGAGGTGAAGAAGTTGTCGCACGTAATATTATATCCTTTCCCACGGATAATTTTGGTAATATCCAGGTCAATTGATTCAGCAACTGGTAGACCGTCACGATCTCGTCTGTCTTGTACTCCAAGATATGGCACTATGTTGAGAACGTACTTGGTTCTGACGTCGGTGAGGACCCAAAACTTGATCCCGTATTTATCCGGTTTGTTTGGCATAAACAAAATGTAACTGCACCGGTTCTTACAAGGTAATAACTGTTCGTTGATTTGTAAGAGAAAAGTCGCAAACATAATTCTTGTTGCAGTTCGAAACAAAACGATCAAATAGCTCACGCACAGGGGCACATTTGTCAAATCGTTCGCCTCTTTCGGACTTTTCAGTTCTGTCATCGAAGCGCAAATGTTTCAAAATTGCTTTGAATCGATCCCTAGGCATAGCTTTTCGGAATAAATCGATTTCAACGTCCTGATTCCATAAGAATTCACACGGATGGCTCTTACCATAAACACCACGGGCATATTGAAGGCCAATGAAGATCTCTAAATCACGAATTGTTATATCAAAGTCAAAATCACCAGCTCTCTCTGCTTGTTTCTTGGTGTATTTGAGGATGTCGTTCAGCATTCTATCATCAATAAATGTCTTCCATGCATCGTATGGACTAGCAACCGAGGATCGTACGGAATTTGGGACGCCCGGTTTCGCCGAGAATACATTGTGACTGGCGGTTCTTCCTATTCTGGAGTGCGGAATTTGACTTGTCCATATAGTTCCATTACGTCCAGTTACAGACGAGGCACAAGATGAAGTAGGAGTATCACTGGTTGATGTCGTTGATTGTGAAACGTTAGATGATATATTATCAAGTGAAGCTTCATTATCGGATGAAGAAACTGAATCATTGGCAGTAGGCATACCACCGGTATCGACCTTGTCATCATTAGCATCACTAGTCGTGCTTTCGTCGTCATCTGTGTCCCAATGTGAAATATTTCTTGCTGCCTGTTCGAAGCTGTAGCGACGTCGTGACATAGCCTACTACACACAAGAAGTATAATGACTCGAGAAAAACTAACAATGAACACAATCTCTGTCGGTAAGCGAATAGCTGAATGTGATTGACTATCAGTCACGCCATCATGATCGATACACACTGAGCGACCTCGACAGTTGTGTATGAACGATACGTTGTATGAGCTGTATGACACATCACCTGAGAATCAATCCTCCGATCAACTTGCATAGACAGCAGCGCGATGATCAACCTTATTGCACTCGAATAAAGACAACTTAGGTATAGGAGTCGAAAACGACTCCTCCCGTCATTAATAGGGTAACAATTTTTACTGATTGATCTCTCAGAATATGAACAGAAATATAAAATGAAACTTAACTACATGCGTACATACATGCGTCTGTTCTCAATCATTATTTTAAAAAAATTGGAGTCGAAAACGACCCGTCCGTCATTCTAGTGATAAGCAGTAACTAACGGTAAGCTAACGCATAAGTTGCACTATTCTAACGGGTAACATAAGGAACGGGTAACTAACGCCTAATCCAGGGGGTAACTAACGCCTCATTATCCGTTAGATTAGTGCAACTTAGGCGTTAGATACTAACGCCTATATTTTTTAGTGTGTAGATGACATTTTTGAATATTTAGATGCCGAAGTAGATTGCATCTTTGCCTCTTTATTGAAATTAGGATATCCTGAACTTGTCATTCAACGTTCTTTTCTCAAGGCGAAATCTTCTTTTTATAAACCGACTTCCAAAGCTGATCCTACTCCGCACTCTTCATTGATGACCATTTCCTTTGTTCCGTCTCTTAATACTAGGATTCATGCTAACCTTCGCCGTAATCTCAATTGTGATGCTAGCTTTTCTTACCCGAACAAATTGAGAGCTGTTTTGATGTCGAATGCTCCAAACAAACAATGTAGCACGCCTGGTGTTTGTCGCATCAATTGCAATAATTGTAACCATTTTTATGTTGATGAAACTGGTCGTTCATTAGCCACTAGGGTGAGTGATCACAAAGGGGATTTGAAGAATCACAATTTGAATAATGCTATTTATGTTCATTCCATCAATTGTGATCATTCTTTTGATTATGAAGATTATAAAATAATTTTTAAATGTAATGATGTCCATACTAGAAAAGTTGTAGAAAGTTCGTTTATTAGATTTTATCAGCAACAGACGGTCAATCAAAATCCATGCCTGTCTCATGTAGACAAACACGTGGCCCAACTGGTTGTTCGTGAAATCGGTCAACGCGTGTATTGTGACAGGAGTTCATCCTCGCATTTTCATTCCCATGATTCTGCTCGCTGTATGACAAGTGAAAGCTCGGGATAAATTTTTTCTTTCCTAATCATTGTGGCTTTTATTTTGAATTCTGACTACGGGTGTTATTACCTCTGATGCAATCAATCATATCAAGTGCTTACGTGTTCTATCATCGAATATAGGTCATTTCTTTATAAAGAGTTTTATGTCAGCATATTTTCACTTTCCCACTATAGCTTTCGAAGCAAGTTACATTTCAATAGAATGAGTCAATCTTTCTCGTAAATCAACAATGTGTGGAGAGTGAAGTTTCTGCTTACTTTTGCTTTGAATATGTGTGACATTCTATAAAGTCAATAATTCTGCTTTGTTCCAAGATCTTTTGTTCGATCTAGCTGGATATTTAGAATTTTAATTAACGTCGTTCTTTTCACCTCTATTTGCCTCGGTTTTCTATCGCACAATGGATCGAATAATTTGAAGATCTCTTTCAGTGACTTTTCCTAACTTTGCGATGCATTTCTCTGAGTGGTAGCTGTTTTTGTAGAACCAACTTTTTAGCCACAAGAGCCAAATGAAAAAAGAAATTGCGACCACATTTTTTCGACATCTTGAATTTTCCTCCTCTATTGATAAGAATTTTGAGTTCTAAGTTGATTTGGAACTTCTGTTGTTTGACCGTTCAAGAAATGTGGTCAGCTAATTCTATTTATTGAAACTCAGATACTTTTTACCTCGTTGGTGACTAAAATTGCGTATGTTCTCTACATACCAATAAATACAATTCAAAACCTGAACGAATTACGCAAATTTATGTAATGTTCGCCAATGTTGTTCTGAAAGATTTAGTGATATAATTATTGAAAGATAGGCTATGAATCTTTCTGATGTGATTTATACAAATATTTTTTCCAACTTTCATAATTTCGAAATCTAAAAGAATCATTGTTAGAAATTCAAAATGCTATTTATAGTAGCAAGAATCGTTTGAAATGCAAAATCGTTTACATCATCAGAAGGAGCTTGTTTTTAATAGTTCCGAATACAATTTTCATGAAATTCTGTCGGCTAGTTTACATACAATTATGAAATTTGAAAACCTGATTGCTTGACTTTTAAAATGCCATTTATAGTGACATTATCAAAAGGAAAGAAAAAATGATGTCATCATCGCATAGAACATTCCAAAATTAGGTTTGCCTTGTGATGTTTTGCCACATAAGTTGATGGTTTAGAAGATCTCAAGGGGGCGCAAATGCACACCCCCAATACTTTACCAACAAAAGCCTGAGGCAAGTGACAAAATTGGTTAGAATAACGGGAATTCCAATGACAAGTCTAAATTTGCTAAATAAACTGTAAACAGTAAACCATAAATAACTGTTAAAGTTAAAAGCTAAAATTAGTTTCACGGCTTTTTACAATCTGATATGGATGGAATTTGACTGTTGCGTCATCACTGACCATGTTGTGAAGTCATCATTTTATTTACGGATATTTACGGTGAAGTTCAACGGTTATTTTGGCTGTTTTTGGCGGTGTAAAGTTTGCAGTATGCTTCAAATTTCGGCTCTCAATGTGAAACACAAAATTTGTGCTGGCACTGGTCTTCACGTCATACACTGTAAACTGTAGACAGCAAAAAATCAGACAAAATAACAGCCAAAATGATCAGACAATTGCAACAGACAACATCAGACAATCAACGGACAAAAGTGGCTGTTCAGAGCAGACAAGATGAGACAATTATTCGCCAAAATATCAGACAATTCTGTCTACTGTTCTATAAGTATTGTTTCTCAAACTCAAAGTGTTTAAATATGATCAAACTATTAAACAACAGCTAATGATAACTAGTCACTCCTAATCACATAGGTTCTAACTCTCCTCCACTCATTCACACTCGCATTCTTATATGCTGCACATTGTGAACAACTCTTTCGTTCATTATAAACATACTTCACAAGTCCGTTGTGTCAATGTTAACTTTAAGGAAGTATACACACCCTTAAAAGCTGTAAAAAACATTGAAAAACCAAATTTAAAGGATGACATGACATCAATACGTCAAATATCCAGACATGTTATTGCCATGCCTCAAGGTGTATACAAAGAACCCTACTTATGTACAATATTGTATATTATATATTTGAAAATTATCAAGGATACCATCCAATTTCAATAAAAGTGTATATATTAGTCATAAGTAGTATGATAGGCAGTAAACGCAATAATGTAAATTAGTTCGTGCGATGAGATAAAAATTGTCTGATAAGCAGGAAATTTGTGTGATACCACGCAGTAACTGCCAAAATACTGATGTGGCTCACAACTTGTCCGATAAGTGGCTGTTTACAGTTTACAGTGTATCTTAGTTATCGTGAAGAGAAAATGTCACAACTGCTCACCCGGCTGAATCTTCTTCTTCAGGCTTTTATCCAGTTCATGTAGGATCGCCGGTTCGGACTCTCCTCCACTCGCTTCGGGCGTCCTCCTCGTCCAGATCCGCGGCTTTCATGTCCTCATCTACCAATCACACCATCTTCTCCTCTGTCTTCATCTCATCGTCCTCCCGACTTTCATATACATCACTCTGATCTCTACATAACTCTCATTTCGTCTCTGTACGTGACCAAACTATCACAGTCTTCCTTCTTTCATCTTCTGCACATCTCATGAACCTTCACCTTCTTCCTGATAACTTCGTTTCTAATCATGTCAAAGTCAATTTTCTAATCATAGCAAAGTCAAACCGCACGAAAACCGCAACATCTTTATCTCCGCCTCCTACGGATTCCTTTCCAGTCCTTTCGTGATTGCTACCGTCTCCATAGCCGGTCTTAAAATTTCCTTGTGTAGGAAATTGATTTTTGAAAGGTACTTTTTAAGATCTGTCAAATGCCCAATGTTCCCTTGGTTCAAATTTGAAGAAACGTTGCAGTAGGTATCAAAAACAGGCTGGAACTGAAGGTGACAAAAAATGAGAATATTCTGGTCTTTAACCCCAAATTCAATGAAACAGACATCAATCGAAAGGTATCATCTTGCTTGATCAGAAAATATCAATTACTTTAAAATTCAATATGATCTTCAAGGTCAAATTTGATGTCAAAGGTCAAAAACATGCAATATTTGTTGGTTGACATCAGATTCTGTTAACGTTTCGCATTTTCTTGTCAGTGAAACTTACCTATCATAATCTTATCTATATCTAAGTAAATACTTATTTATTTTTACCAAAGTATACACGAAATTTAGTACATAAAACAATATGGCACAAATTTATATGATATAGGTTTTGAATGTAAAATAGTTCTAAGGTCAAATGTAAATATAAATGTGTTGATGTATTTCATTCATCCATTTTCAAAGACAGTTCAGAAAATGCTTATTATGAAATCTATATACATTATTCTTGTATAAAACAAAATTAGGAGTACATATATACCATGGAAACACTAAGCACTATCAAAATTCAAATTATGTACACTTATCGCAGTTACGGAATATTGTTGAATGTCTTTTACAAACAAAGTTTTTGCACAAATAACACGGCCATTTTTTGTCATTTTGTTTTTCTTTGATCTTCTGTCATTGTCACCGACAAGGGCTATATATCACTATCTTCTGATTCTTCTGATTGTTCTATGAGGGCGGCAATTTCCGAAGGTGAAAGTATGCACACATTGCGAGGCATGATGCTGGCGATGACTAATTACCAAGATTCTTCAAAAGCTGTCATTATGTATTCAAGTTGTTGAAACAAACACTTCATTGTGATTGTCTAATAAAGGATGAACAATACTAAATGATAATGTATCTGAGAAACTCGCAAGTCACCGAGCGTTACGATTCACTACGCAATGTTGTGACCAACTCTGTTTGATAACACTGAATGATAATGTATCTGAGAAACTCGCAAGTCACCGAGCGTTACGATTCACTACGCAATGTTGTGACCAACTCTGTTTGATAACACTGAATGATAATGTATCTGAGAAACTCGTAAGTCACCGAGCGTTACGATTCACTACGCAATGTTGTGACCAACTCTGTTTGATAACACTGAATGATAATGTATCTGAGAAACTCGCAAGTCACCGAGCGTTACGATTCACTACGCAATGTTGTGACCAACTCTGTTTGATAACACTGAATGATAATGTATCTGAGAAACTCGTAAGTCACCGAGCGTTACGATTCACTACGCAATGTTGTGACCAACTCTGTTTGATAACACTGAATGATAATGTATCTGAGAAACTCGCAAGTCACCGAGCGTTACGATTCACTACGCAATGTTGTGACCAACTCTGTTTGATAACACTGAATGATAATGTATCTGAGAAACTCGCAAGTCACCGAGCGTTACGATTCACTACGCAATGTTGTGACCAACTCTGTTTGATAACAGTGAATGATAATGTATCTGAGAAACTCGCAATTCAATGAGCATTACGATTCACTAAGTAATGTTGTGACAAGCTTTTGTGTGTGTGTGTATCCTTAGAGACTCCCATTGAAAGTTATCAGACTCTAATTATCCATCTACACAGAAATTCGTAAAGTGACAGAGCTCAATCTCCTGTAATTCAAGTACCAGTTAGATGCATAACATAAAAATCTGTATAGTCTATCACACGTATCTTAGACTCAATAATTCAGTTATCCTTCGAAATAACTATTTTTCTTCAAAAGTACTGATCAGATTTTGCTCAAATTACGTGATAATGTGCAGAATACGTAGGAAACATTAAGTAGTAACGTTATGTGCTCAATATGTAGTAAAATTTCAAAATCGTATCTTTCTTTGATCTAGAGCTAATCAAAATTTCCACTAGGGTGGGGGGGGGGCTGAGCGCCCCACCTGTGGGGTGAAGGTTAAGCAATGCAGCAACTGCAGCGTAAATCCTAAAGTCCTATTTAAGTATGAATCTGAGGACTAAACAGAAGATACCAAAAATACCGAACTTGAAATCACATGAATACTAAAATGACGGTGCGCTGTGTTCCAGCACATCGAAGTGTGGACAACCAAACATGAAATGATCCTGCAAACCATGACCCTATGAGATTTCATTGATTTTTCTTCATAATGAACCTAAGACATCAAATCAGATCAAAAGCATTCATCGAACAAAATCTATTCCGACGGCATATACACGCGCATGCTCTTTCCACTTGAATAATGATTCTTGTAAAACTGAATCAACCGATTTGCACATTCTCGGCCTGAGCATGTTATGACTACCTTTGGCATGTGAATTGTAGTTTTTATAATCGTGCACGGTAGGGGCAGATTAGGCGTAAGGCACATGAATTCTAAGCAATAACCCAATAACCCAAAACAATAGCAATAACCCAAAAGAAAAGAATCAAATGCCTTCCTGGCAACCAAGGATGAAGGGATTGGTCTGCAGATGAATGATATCCAATTCACTTTACATGATATCACTAATTTGTTGTCAGTTCACTGATTTTTATAAACAATATGTCGAACCCACAGTGCGCACGAAACAACTTTTCGGGATTGAAAAATGTCCATTAAAACGGTTAGCATCTTTTGATGTAGTTTTCCATACTGATTCCGACAATGACATTTATAAAACCATTTAAATCGATGTTTATTGATTTCTATACATGGCAATGTGATCAATATTTGTTAAGAAAACGTTTTCTATTATTGCAAGCCTCTGTGATAAAAATGCGCAATTTATGGAAGAATCCATTGACCTGTTTATGAGTAAATCCATATTTTTTTAGCTCAAAGTCACTCACTCACTCCACGGTTTTCCGTCTTCTTTTCCTCGTGTTGCAAGGGTTGGACGTCCGCAAATGTCGATTTGGCTTGATGGCATTTCTCCACACCGTCCGATCCGAAGGATCGACGGAGGATAAATTCCATTTTCGAAGATCTTCTTTGATGTTGTCAAGCCAACGTTTCTTTGGTCGGCCTCGTGGATTCTTTCCACACTGTAAACCGTAGAACGACAATTATCCTACAAAATTACTGACAAAATCAACCGACGATTGTCACCTCCAATATCCTGCGATATCCGACGAATTTGTAGGTTCTCCACCGACATGGAAACAGATGCTTTGTATGCAAATGAACTAAACAAAAACTGTTGAATATTGATTGGTTTTTCCATTAGTGATTGCTTGACTTTTGGGCAATATGTATTATTGTGTGGCAAAACCATGATTTAATTTGACATAATTTAATTAATTACCTACATTTTTGATAAAACCTAAGCTACAATTCATTGCTATTCATTTTGTCGCTTTTTGTCAGTTATTGTAGGTGTTCAGTGACAATCATCCTACAAGAACTAACAATGACCGACAAAATAGATTTTGTAGGATAAATGTCTGCCAATTGTCAGTCAACGGTTTACATTGCAGAGAGTTCGATGGTCTGAACTTTCTTAGGCCAGTCGGCTTCATCCATGCGTTGTACATGTCCATACCAACGTAGTCTTCTCCAGCGCACACTATCTTCAAGTCGATGAATACCAAGCCTAGACCTTAGCTCATCCATAGGAACTCGATCAGATAGGCGCTTGGAGCAGATCCACCGCACCATTGCGTTATCATTACGGCACAAGCGGTTTTGCTCCTCGATGTTGATTGGCCATGTCTCGGTTGCATACAACAGAACACTTCTCACACACATGGAGTAGACATGACCTCGGCTGCTGAAGGGGATGTCTCTGTTCGTAAGTATGGGAGTGAGCTCACGAAAGTTCTTCCATGCCAGCTGAATTCTCAGTCTAGCAGCCTCACTGCAGCCACCTGATTGTCCTAACATATCACCCAGGTAACAAAATGCAGGCACAACTTCATAATCAGCATCACCAATACGAAGCTTACTAGCGGTCGGTTTAGGAGCTTGTGCAGCAACACCACGGCACTTTCTACAAGAAAAGCTAGGATCTGTCTTCAAAGAACCTTTAACTCCAGGGCATTTATGATGTATCCATCTCTTGCATCGTGCGCAGTAGATTGAATTACTACCAACCCCACGATGGCATACACCACATGGAAATTTGCCCGATTCTTTCAGCACTCGGTTTTCGGAACTCGTGCTATGCAGCATCTTCGATTTCTTTACGTTGACACGTAGTCCATACGACTCTAGACCACCTTTCCAGAGGGCAACTTTCTGTTCTAGCTCAGCCAGATTGTCGGCAGCAATGACCAGGTCATCCGCGTAGAGCATTTCCCAGGGGCATCCTATACGAAAATCACGTGAGAGCGCCTCCATAACAATAACAAATAACAAAGGGCTCAAAACGGATCCTTGATGGACTCCAACGGTAACATTAAACTCAGGACTACATTTCCCATTTATACGGACACTCGATCTAGGACACTCATACATGGACTGAACAACTCTGATTACCCACTCTTCAATACCGATTCTCATCATTGACCACCATAACACTTTGCGAGGCACTCGATCAAAGGCCTTTTCAAGGTCGACAAAGAGGAAAAATAATTCCTTCCGCTTACAGAGAAACTTTTCTTGTAGCTGCCTTAGGACAAAAATAGCATCAGTGGTACCACGTCCAGGCATAAAACCAAATTGCATGGAGTCTATATCAGCCTGCTCTCTGATAATAGGTTCAAACACCCTCTCAATGACTTTGAGGACTTGATCTTGTAACTTAAGACCTCTGTAGTTGTCTCTGTCAAGAGCATCACCCTTTCCTTTATAGCAGTTGACCAAGAAAGATAAATTCCAATCTTCAGGTACCCGACCTTCTCTGATAATGGCATTCGCAAGCTCAGCTATCCATTCAACTGCTCGATCACCACCTGCTCTGATCATCTCGACAACTATTCCTGAAGGACCAGCTGCTTTTCCATTCCTCATGTGCTTTAGTGCTTCTTCAATCTTTGTTTTATCTATATACAAAGGAGGACCAACCTTCAAATCCACTTCACGCAAGGTAACCGGATTCCAGGGGAACTCCGTGTTGAGCAGGATGTCATAATGACTGACCCAGGCACACATCTTGTCCGCGTCAGAGAAAGCAATGGTGTTGTCATCACATCTAATGCACTTCTCACCGACAACGTCCATATTTTCGCTCTTCATCTTACGTGCAAACCGAAAAACTTGATTCCTTTTATTGGCACAGTTAAGGTCACTGAACCTTTCCTTCTGAGTTTCCTTTTTAGCGAAGTATATCGTTGATTTTGCAGCGCGTTTAGCCGCAACATACGCTTCTTCCACCTTTTTTCCATTCTTTCCAAAGTTTACGTTTCTTAGTAACCGCAGCATTTACCTCATCATTCCACCACCAGGTTTCTTTTCGCTTTACAGGGCCGCCCTTCGTATAACCACAAACATCCTCACACGCCTTCCTTAGACCCGATCGCAAAGCAGTCCATAGATCACCAACCTGATCACATTTACCAGCTCGTAGCAATTCGTTAGAAACACTTTCTTCAAAAGCAGCGCGATTCGCAGGAGACTTAAGTTTCCATAACCGTAGTTTAGGCGCAACTTTTCTTTTCCTCTCGACATCTATGTTGATGTTCATATCGCACACCAGTAATTTGTGTTGAGAAACGCATTCTTCATCTCCAATGACTTTTGCATTTCTTACTAACTTCATATTACATTTCCTGACCAGGATATAATCAACCTGTGTAGATGAAGGGCCAGACTTGTAGGTTATTAACCGCGAATCTGTCTTCTCAAAGAAAGTATTGGTCACAGACAGATCAAGAGCAACACACAGGTCCAACAGACGGGCACCTTCACTATTTCTAGTGCCGAAACCATGATCACCATGAACACTCACGAAACCATCTGTAGAGTTACCTACGTGGCCATTGAAGTCCCCTCCAACTATAAGAAATTCGTTGTCGGGAACAGCAGCAAGGTTACTGATGAGTGCATCATAAAACGCATCCTTTTCTTCTTGTATCCTTCCAACTTGAGGAGCGTAAACGCTGATCACATTCATGATTTCGCGTTGGTTTGAAATCCTTAACCAAATAATCCGGTTAGAAATGCGCATAACAGAAATGACTTTGTCAACCCATTCTTCAGCAATAAAAATACCCACACCACTGAAACCGTCATCTCCTCCTTGCCAGAATAGTTTGTACTTGCTGGCTTTTCCCGTAATCATTCTCGCTGAACCTCCTCTCCATCGGGTTTCCTGCACACAGCAGAAACTAATGCATCTTCGCTCTAAAATTTCTCAGGGTAACAACATTCAAAGATGCCGCACGTAAATTATTGTGGCCATTCAGGCCCACCTTCTCTCCTCTGATCATATGTCGCATCCCAGTCTGAGGCTCCTGGGATGAACCCCTGGTCGCACCTGTCACACCAGTCCTGGGCTGCTGATGCGCCCTCCTGATCGTCCTGAGAGGGTCCGGAGGTGGCCCCCTCATATCCATCCTTTCCATAATCGACATTTGCATATTTGATTGAAGCAAGGTTTTACAGCTGGATGCCCTTCCTAACGCCAACTCCGATGTTTTACAGCTGTCGGAGAGAAGCTGTCAATGTGGATCTGGGTCCCACTACCCATCCCAGGCTTCCTGGGTTAACCGGGTTTGATAACCGCCTTCCCAGCACTCGGCGTTGCTCTGATAAGATTAGTTAAAGCAGGGTCACCACGGGCAGGTTCTAGAGCACCAGACCCCCCTAGGTTCCCCAAGGTTCCTATTTATTGATTATTTTCCGCTGGGCAGGGTCGGCCGTCCGAATTGTCGCCATCCAAGAGGTCCGGTCTTCCGCGTCGGCTCCTATGAGTTGCAACTCCTCCATGTCCTTCTTTACGTTGTCCCTCCACCTCTTCCTTGGTCTGCCTCTTGGTCTTCTGCTTGTTACTTTCTTGACCGGGTTGGAATCGTCCATTCGTTTCACATCACCAAGCCAACACAGTCTTGTCTCGCGCACCTTCTCCATTACCATTGCCAGTGGTTTCAAATGTTCTCGGAATGTCACACATCTGATCATTCGCAACATCCGCATTCTCCAGCATGCTCTCCTCCAGTTTACCAACTGTCCAGCATTCGGCTCCATACAGTAGCACGAGTCTTATCATCGCCTTGTATATTTTCGTCTTCAACTTTGTACTAATACGTTTATCACATATGATTGGTTTCAGCTCCGTCCACTTAGCCCATGCTCTAGTGATTCTTGCTTGTACTACAGTGCTCCAGCCGCCCTTTTCGTGAAGAGTGGCTCTTAGATATTTGAACCTTTCCACTTTGCAATGGAACACCTTGACGATCTGCTATACATCGATGTCAGACGCATTTTAACAAACATAGCGAATGGCGCCAACAACACTGATTACGTAGAGTTGGCATGAACATCAATATTGCAATAATGCCAAGAAAACATCCATCATAATTACGATATCGTAAGATCAGAATTTTGTTTCAAATCACGCACATCACGCAAATGTGGGTTATTATTAATGCTTTTCGAGATGGGGTCACTCATCAGTGTGTCACAAGGTTGATGATTTCGCTTTCAAGTTGTATTGTTCACCTTTCCTGAAGGTCTTCTTTCTTCCTTTCTATATGGGTAGTACAATTTTTGCAGGTCACGTTTTAAGATATTTACGTATTTGCTCACATTCATGCTATGTTGTTGATAAGATCAAAATCACATGTCAATATTTACAAAAAGAGGCCATCTTTTATGTGATGTAAGAAGATGCATGAAAAAACTTCAACGTAAGCATTTTTCACTCCTGCTAAAGTTTGGCTGATGAGCCCCTTGTACTCTTGCTTGTTTTAGTGTTGCTATGTCCCGTTTCATTTGTATAGTTTTGTTTCTGCTTTTGTCGGTGTGAAGTTTTGAGAATACGTGTGTACAGCCCAGTGAACGCTTAATGAGTCCTTTTCAAGACTATCTTACATTTCATATATACAAATAATTTCTAGATCTTATTATATGTGTTGTCCACACGTTAGCGGACTTCAGTTACAATTATTATCGAGGATTGGCATGTATGTTTACATGCAATGATAGATGATAGGAAGTCAAACAAATGAAAAGAGGCGATGTTAATATGGATGGACAACAGGTAAGCCGTCAGGCTTATTATCATGCAATGAAATATATATGTAAAACTTATATGAGCTTTTTGTTCATGGAAAGTATACAAATAAGTTAATTGCATGTTATGCATATTCATTGCAAATCGTTAGAGTAGGCAATTACATTTTAGTACAAGGGATTACAAGCAAGCTATAATGAAGATGCCGTTGTCTGCATAGTACATTACTCTCGTATTGGTTAAGACATTATTTTCAATTTTAGATCTGTCGTTGTCCTTGCGAACGATGACGAAGGCGCAAACGAAATTCAGACGGTCTACAGGAGACAGAAAGGGTCTAGTGGCAAGGTTCCTGTGAACTGTCCAGTCAAGCAATGTAATGTCGGAATGGAAGGTGTTGATCCCATCATCTTGCCCATCAGTTGAAGAAACGATCAAATGACGAAGATGGGAAGTTATGAAGATGATGCGGTCAATATCCTAATTGCATTCATTTGAGTTACAGAATATCTTCGACTGACTATTTTCCCATCAGTTGATAATGAATGAAATTATAACCAAATCTTTGTTGATCGCTCTTGAAAATGTTGCATTATTTTGATTCACATAATACCATGATTTTTGTAATTTTATAAGGACATGAGTTGACATGCACATTGCTCCATACATAACATGCATCTAATAAATTTGATAAGACATTTAGTGACATCTACTGACTCGGAATAGGAGGAAAAATGTATTCATGAACAAAATCTAAATTTTACCCTTACCGACGACGGGGTCACCAGTGAGCCTAATGTAGTAAGTAAATTAAATTAAAAGTAATTAGTGTAGTAAGTGAATGTGTAACAATATGAATAAGTTATCTTACTCCTTCAACATCTACATGAGTGAGAAAAATTGATAAAATTCCATTCCTGTTTCTTATAGTCGTTAAAAGGTTAATGCGGTATAGCAAATGTAATATTACGTCTGGAGAACAGTGAATCATTTTTAAGTTACGAAGACCATACAATATTTTTTACAATAGTTGAAACCTACTCATCCCACGTCACGTTGGAAGAAAGCGTGTTGCCAAGTAAGCAAACAGATTTTACATTTAGAGGTGGTGACTTAACTGAGGAGGAAATAATAGCACAAGCACACAGTTAATTAACGTTTCTGTCAACAGAATTTCACTTTGTTTTCAAAGCTATGGAAGCAAGTTACATTTCAATAGAACGAGTGAATCCTATTCTTTAAATCAAATAAACCATGTCATGAGTTGAATTTGTCCAAGTTTGAAACTTGATATTTGAAGAGTTGTTGAGGACACGCACAACATGCTCAGAAATTGTGATTTATTCTCGGATTTCACATTGTCCCTTACGGAATGTATCATCAATTTTCATGATATTTTAAAAACCAGATGGCATTAAAAATATCATTATCATATTATCATGAACTCCCATGATATTGTGGCTTCAAAATGTCATGGGAGCTAATGACAGTAACATGATGATATTTCTGATGATGTGGTTTCAGAAAAAATCCGTTCTGTCACTGTCAATTATGAAATTAGAGATATGGGCTTCTGACACGTCATGAACCAACTCCAGCAGAACAAAAAAAATACTTCAATGATAATTTCAGTATTTACAATAATCACACTGAGCTGCATGCATGTCAAGCTTGAATTTTGTGAAACATTAGATAATCTCGGAATTCAAATGCAAAGAAATACAAATCTGAATACCTTGCCAGATATCTCACACACTGAAATGATCAATAAAGTTTACAGAAATTGTATTCACAATTAAGGAAAATGTAGATGCGGATCAATGTAGGAAAATGACGGGCAGAATTAAAAATAAGAGTAAATAAAAGATCCAGACGAGCTAAAAAGTCTCCTTCGTATTTTAATTGAATTATTCCAAATATCATTATTACGGGATATATTGTTGCTGCCTTTTTACCGCATTACATCAAAGGTAGAGAGCCAATAATAAATGTGTTGATGAAAGAAAGTTTGACAGATCTCTAGTAATTGAATCATCAATTCTGTATGAAATAATCTATACGATAATTTTCGATAATTTACGACAAAAAAAGAACCGTCATTTTCGAACACTTACTGTATTATTCTGAAAACTTCAGAAACACTTTACATTTCCTTTGGTTCCACAAATGGCAAATCCATGCTATGAATTATGTTCAGACAAGCAGAAAATGTCACAAATGAGCGCGAAGGAGCACAAGAAAAATACCGTAAGCATCAAAACTGAAATTGGAGGTCGCATCGCTTGTCTCCTGCCGTCCTGGAACTTCTGTGACTTCTTTGGATGATATCTTTTCGGGGACACTAGGTTTCAATACTAGATGCACTTCACCTGAAAATTCAACATGCCTGTTTCAACTCTGTCAAAGATGGGAATAGAAATTGAAGTTGGAACATGTAGTTGCATTGAATTTCTATTAACATTTCAGACAGTTTCAGACTAGCCATCTTATTGAATTCTACAGACGCCTCACTTTACATTTTCAATATATCACAAGTTAGATTTAAGATCACAACCAAATATACACGAGAAAAATAATATGAAGTTTACGAGAAATCATGCAATAACGCCGGCGTTTTTATACATCTGACAGTTACTGCAGGGAATGAGGCAACGTAGGCAGAAACTCATATTTCAAGGGTCTCCGAATGGAGAGAAGTATACATCACGCAGACGTATTGGCGCCTCGCGGAATTCCTAATCAACTGTATAATCAGTGCACACCAAGATCACTGACGCAATCATGAAAATGCATCATGCAGATCATGCGCATGATAACCATGTGTGTATGGACACTGCATGCGTATTTATGCGAACATTTTGTAAGTTTACCGTATGTACACTAGGGGTGGCCGTAAAAAACTCTTTTTTGAATTTTTTATTTTCCCTATCATATTTTTTTGACAAATTATGCCAATATGACCATTACATTTTCAAATCGAAAATTAAATGATATTTGACCCCCGCACATTCAAATTTTGAATTCCAAATTTTGATTTTATTCAAATATTTGAATATTTTTGAAATTACCTTGAAGAAAGTTTTCCCTGGGTCCAAAGTGTTCAATTACATGTAAACAAACTTCCTTGCAAATATGATTAGTTTTATACACGTTTAACCCCAGCACCAGAGCTTCAAAATTCATATATTTTCTGTATTTTAACCATTTTTAGTCTTTTATCGTGTAATTAATGACAGTACAAAACGCACTACTTAACTTTTCCTTGTCATAGAGTAAGTGTCGAATGAGCGTCAAGAGAAATGTGAACTTAATCCTAAGTCATTTGACCCCAGCACATCACACATGAAAATGTATAAGTTTTGAACTGAGTGTTTAACTATATTGAACACAGTGACATAAGTGCATTAGTTTATAACAGTTATTAGTTAAAATCACGCTTACTTTTAAAGGAAGGCATAACACTTCGACTTGACAAAGTTGTGCGCATATATCCATCACGGCGCAGGGCTCCAGAAACTTTTAGCGACACTTTAGAAAGGCACTGAATTATAGCTTCGACATTTTGAGAATGACATGGAAAATCAAAAACCATGGGACCACCGTCTTTCATTATACGCAAGATGTTGAGTGGAATAGCTCGAACAACCGCCGGCTGATAAAGCATTTCATTTTGTCGAATCATGTCATCATAATTTGATTCACGACAAGTTATGGCAGGATTCTTGTATGTCCGAACTTCAGGCACATCAGGATCAAGACGAATGGCTCGATCATTACGGATTATATCATATGCTTTCATTCTGATTTTTAAATTCTCTTCCGATAGCATACTGTAGAGACGAGAATATTTTCGCTATGCGCATAATACGCATTTTGTTTGAGAACTGGAAATACCACTGACTTTTCATCTGCAGTAAGTAAACTGTTACAGAGTGAAACTAGTTTTAAAAAATGCTTAGCACCATGATGAATCAATTCATTCTTTTTAATGCAAAACCAGATTGGAACGTAGATATGAACAATATAAAATGAGATACGCTTAAGTGCAACTGATGGTGCTCGAACCGAAACATAATAGCGTAATATTCGTGATGCAGTAGTCAGCCATCGCGAGTGATTTACTGGTCCCGGCTTCAATTTTTTTCAATCTTTCTGATACTGAGCCATTCATTACTGCATAAGTGATCTCCAAAATGTGTCTCTGATCATTAGAGAGTTTTGAAATAACTGATTCTGGTACAGAAGGAAAATTGGAATTTTTGATTGCTTCAAAACTTACCGGTTCCATTTCGTGGCAAGTCTGAATTTCCTTTCCAATGGGTCCCGAAAAACTGCTAGCACCAGTTGTTGGTCCATCCATGGCAATTATTAAATGGCGCAGTGGTAATTCGTTTATATGAAGTAGACAGACTGCATGCTGAAGAGGTCTTCTCAGTTTCTTCTCGAGCAAAGTGATTACACCATTTCTCCAGCCTGTATTTACGTTTGTCCCGTCACATCCAACTGAAAAAAATATGAAAGTAATGAGAGTGACGAACAGCTTAATCGAAAAAAATATAATAATGAGACGAATTATCCTAGGTGTATACATTATATGTAGTTTCCTAAGATTCATGCCGATACAAAACCAAAAATATCATACTCTTGCAAATGATAACTTAAATTTGTTATCTCAGCTTCTAATTTCACTTACGAAAGTGTAATGTAAGCATAAGTGTAAATAAACATAAATAGTTAAATTCATATTACCGATTTATACAGTAATCCTTTAGAAAATTTGTTGAAGTAATTTGTAAATTAGAATGTTAAAGACCGACGACTATCTTTACAACTGGGCATACCGGTAATAATGAAACGGAAAATTGTCCAACTTACCCAGTTGAAGATTGTTTAGATCGATGCCATTCTCGTCGAAATAGTCCGTAATAGAATTCACAATACTATTCGCAGTCCCAGATACAAGCGAAACATGACCAATGTATTTCGTGCCAGGTTCAGAAATTAAAACAAAATGCTCTTCTTTTGTTATATACTTTCCATCAATCAAGGTGTCGTCTTTTCGCCCATCAAAATATAAGGCTTTTATTTTTTCCTCATCAGATCCTGGGGGCAAATTTTCTCGGGACATTTTTCTTTCACGACGGATCTTATTGCGATCTACTATCTTGTCATGCCCAATATCCTGAAGAGTTGCTGAACAAAGAGCTGCCGCAGCTGTGTCGCTTATCAAATATCGGTCAGCAATCATTGACACCTTTTGTAAATTTCTACCTCTTGGAAGTGATGTTGATACACATGGATTTTCTGGCAATTCGAAATCCTCATCTTGAGATTCAGGTAAAGTGTGTTTTTCATATTCTTCAAACCCTTCTTCAAATTCTTCATTAATGACAAACGATGACGATGAGAGAGCCTTTTCTTTTGTGTCGCATTCTTTAGCAATTCTTATGTTTCTCTTCATCCTTCTTTGTGTTTCATTTCTGTCAACAATCGATATAACCATTTTTCTTTTGCTTCGCTGATCACATAGAAATTCCCACTCACATTCGGGAACTTTGACAGTTCCAGGATATGTACAAGTTACTCTCGACTTGCATTTACATGCTGAAATGTCGAGTAGTTTTGAAAGATCATTTTTGTACGCTTCAAATTTTCTGATAACTTTTTCACTATTGCGTCTTTCGACAGGTATCTTTTTCAGTTTTTGCTAGTGTCGAATATATCTTTGATTCTTGCTCCAAGTCTCGTTTCTGAAGTTACAGTTGGTATTCCTTCCTTCTCCCAAATTTGCATTACTCTTCGTGCACAACTTCTTGCTTCATTATCAGTATTTGTTGTACCATTTGTTTTCTGTTCGCGTAGATACATCAAGTGCCGCATGCAGTCTAAAGCAGTTGGAAGTACATTAGCATTATCAATTCGTAATTCCGCTGATTTCCCAAAGAATTCGTAGATACATTGCGATCGTAACATAATTCCTCAAGTAAAGAAATAATTCAAGTAAATTGCCAGGTCTCGCTAGTTACCAAACCTTATTTGATATAAGTTACTGCGTTAGTCACGTCTTCACGACAACTCGAAATGCCAAGTCAAAGTTAGTGTTACGTAATAACATCTGTTGTTTTTAATTCGGTGGTATCGCATCGTGTTACAAATGAAATCCTTTGATCTTACATATTATCCTACTTTATAATCATGTCAACTGAACCATTCAGGTCTGCTTTTGTTGATGATTGTCAATATTATTCGTAAATGTCAATTAGACAAATGCAAAACAAAATATTTTATTCAGACATGAAGTTGCAATGTTGACCTTTTGGAAGACAGAAGTTGTGAATAAAACGATCACCTGTTAAACGAATGGATTTAACAGACCAATATTCGTATATCAAACGTTATATCAACATCAGCGTTGAATTCTTATTTCTGAATGAATACTTATGAAGAGAATTCTGCTCAAATAGTTTCAATTTTCATGTGTGATGTGCTGGGGTCAAATGACTTAGGATTAAGTTCACATTTCTCTCGACGCTCATTCGACACTTACTCATTAATTCTATGACAAGGAAAAGTTAAGTAGTACGTTTTGTACTGTCATTAATTACACGATAAAAGACTAAAAATGGTTAAAATACAGAAAATATATGAATTTTGAAGCTCTGGTGCTGGGGTTAAACGTGTATAAAACTAATCATATTTGCAAGGAAGTTTGTTTACATGTAATTGAACACTTTGGACCCAGGGAAAACTTTCTTCAAGGTAATTTCAAAAATATTCAAATATTTGAATAAAATCAAAATTTGGAATTCAAAATTTGAATGTGCGGGGGTCAAATATCATTTAATTTTCGATTTGAAAATGTAATGGTCATATTGGCATAATTTGTCAAAAAAATATGATAGGGAAAATTAAAAATTCAAAAAAAAAGTTCTTTACGGCCACCCCTAATGTACACGTGTAAGCTGTTTGTACTGCTGATATACGGCATACGTGTGAGATAATATTAAAGAATCACGGGTAGGAGTGAATTCTCCAACCTTTGTACTATTTGACGATTTATAAACTTCGTGAGTTGCATGGCTATTAGATTGATTTAATCGGTCAGTGCCAAAATGACATCATGTGATGTGATTGACAAGTAGGAATGAAGTAGGTCTTCACGAATTGTATGTAGAACCAAACAGCTTTACTAAGGAACCATAGACTTGGCGAAAGTTTTTACATTTAGGTTTACATACGAAAGTAGCACAGTAGATGGAATTAAATATTCGATTCAGTGTTTACCACAAGATATGATGAGGAAAATAGAAAATCTTTGAGTTTGCAAGTTATGCATTTAAAGGATTTTAAAAGTCAAAGTTATCTTTCGTCACTTTTTAATTTATGCATGGTGATTGACAGGATGGCGGCCATTATCCGATCTTCAAATTTCGGATTCTCCTGGGCAATTTCGTCAAATTCTCTGGCTCTTTTTTAAATATCGACCAATTTTGTTTTTCCAGTTATATAGTCGGAGTAGTTTTATTCCTTTATTTTCAATGATTACACCATCATTTGAGCTGCAGTACCTACCAGGCAACCACCATATTTCATCAGGAAAAGAGGGACTTTGCTACGACGCTGTATTGCCACTTGATTGCATTCGATTAGAAAGAAATGTCATTATATAGGAATTTTCGGGTGTATATAAATTATCATTATGTTTGTCGAGAATTGTTTTCTGCGTGGAATATGACTTGTCTCTTTAAATTAAAGCCTATGATGCAGGCAACACGGTGAGCGACTTTCATTAAATAAGTGTCAATTTGAATGTTCATGTGTTATTTTTACTTAGTTATTGATGTTCGTGGACAGAAGAGTTTCAGCTCTTCGATTCATTTCTCAAGTTCTCCAACTTTGCTGACAAAGGCTGTGCAGCTGATCCAGAAAATTATCATTTTCTTCGTGCCTTTTCTTTTCCTCATGCCGTGGTAGGTTTTCTTTTGTTTCAAAAATGAAACATACAGTAGCTACATGTATTAAATGCACTTATGGTTTGGCAATGTTCTAGATGATATATTCATAGACGAGATAGATAGGAATGGGCTTCAACTTCAAGAAATAGTCTCTCAATTCAGACACGGTCTAGATTGAAATATGAAGATAAAGTCTTATCTTAGCAAAGAGTATACGGCAAAACGGACCGACAAAAAATCATAGTTTTCAGGTTTTTGTGTTTCTTGAAATGCTTACATGTAATTTCGTAATTAATTCGCAAAATGACACAGCATGTCACTATTACCAGGTTTTATTTATTATATCTTGGTATATATCTTTTTTCTTGGTATATTTACATTACAAGAAATATTTACAACTGCATTTTGTCATCTCGACTTTGGCTTCTCGCTGTTTCCCCTGGGCAGGGCTTCTTCTGAGCATAATATTTGCTAATTTTTCAGTCCTAACTAAACTTGACATTATCTCCACTCATTTCTTTTTGGAAATAATTTGTTTGGTAATATATAACGGAAGAAGCAAAATTTTAATTATATACACAGCACCTGTCACATGTTTAAAGACAATTTCACTGAGTTTTCTGCTCAATATTTTCCTTAAGAAGTAATAGCCTTCTCTTGAAAGATTCATGCGAACTTCAACCGTGCGCAGTGAAACTATCCAGGCTTTGTCCTTTGTTGCATCATTTTGTCGCATTTGAGGATGAAAAATATTTAATTAGGAAAATTTTGTTAACGATAATTCTGTAGTGCAATAAATAGAAGAAAACTATTCAACAAATATTTGACTGCTGAGCAACATGCCTATGAAACTATAAATCAATGGTGATTGTGACGAATTATCTTCGATTTTCTATATCTATCCTGCAATTATGGCTAGCATAATTACTATAGTTTTCTATAGTTTTCTACTATATATTTCTAGTATAATGATGAACAGCATAGAATGATAGCAATACATAGACGGTTATTAGAAAGCATAGAAGGCATTTTGCAGCAATGAGGAAGGTAGCATCTTCTAGAGGGTATAATTTTTTAAGGTATTTGAACGACATTCCATGAAACAAATCCATATGAAGACAGTCAGGAAACTTCATTCCCGCAGTGTTGTATTTTTCTTTCCGGAACTTGTCAGTCATGAAACATGAAGTAAGTTGAGGACCCTCGTACAATGTGAATCTTGTGCAAAACAAATGCCTGCAATTTAGGGCAGAATTTCTGTAAAGCACAGAAAATATGTGCATAACATGATCGTATCTGTGCTTGCAAAATGTCTGCAAAATAATAGGAAAGAGGGAAATAAGAGATTCAAAGCACAAATTCTCATCATTCTTAAGAAAGATGAAGAAAGTTAACTGACAGATTGCATACGACCAAATTTGTGTGTTTAATAAGAAAGCGATTTATCTTTAGCTTTACCTTGGTAATTAACTTTAATCAATTTTGTTTTTAATGATTTCTCATCATTGTTTAAACTTATTAGTGATTTATGATTTCTATGGTGTGCAACAATTTAGATGCTTGTGCATTTTTCACACCGGTGTAATGCCTGAAGCAGAACCGGTCGAAAGGCCTCGCATGCGCTTTGCGTTGCTTTTTATTTTCAAATTATGCAAAGGATCAAACTTCGTTCATGAAATGGAAAGAGTCAATTGCTCTATGGTGTGAATTTAAAGGAACAGAAGTCCATCCGCCTAAGACCAATATAAGTTTGCTCTATTGCTTGGACATATTTTGAGCTTTTTTACCCATTCGTCTTTCTAAGTCATGGTGCGTGCATTCGTTCTCATGTGATGGCTTTTCATGTAGTTGCTCTTTCATATCCGCCTTGTCTATTTGTATGAAATCTGTAGGCATTATCCCACAAAAACATCAGATTTAAAAATCTCTTCTCATGAACTATGAACAAGTGCTACATCTTGCTTTGCCATCGTCATGTTTTGCTACTCTTCGGTCCACTTTAGCTTTCGGCAAGAGAGAGTGCAACTGTTTTGGTGCGTACGAGTATTTGAATTTGCGAATCAGTTTCATGAGCTTGCATGTAAATTTGCACAATTCTCTATGCTGTAAACTGTAATATCCGTTAATATCCGTTAAAGTTAACAGATAAATATATTTTCACGGTAAATATCCTAAAAGCAGACTTTATCTGACATGAACGAAATTTAACGTTATCACTCATCATGTTGTAGCGTCATCATTTTAGCAGATATTTACGGATATTTTGTGTGAAGATCAACAGTTATTTTAGCTGCTTTTGGTTAGTTTACAGTCTATTGTACTAAACGTTCTATGGTGTCGCTGAAGTGTGTTTAACGATCAAGAAACAAACTTTTTGGAAAACGAACTCGCTTTACAATCATGATATGAGTGCTAGCAGGAATTGCCATGTTCAGTTTGTGACATGAATTCATTCATCCTTCGCTTACAGATTTGAATGTTATAAAGTCAAAAAAAGAGTAGCCGTGAATCAAACAAAATATTGTACAAAATTGTTAAGGACTTCGCAGAAAATGTAAAAATTGTGGTATCGAGACGAAACTCTTAGGAAATTCAGTTCTATTGCTAACGTGTGGTTGGCAAAGCGATTTGATCCAATATCTTTCATTTTACTTCAGAAATGTGCTCACAGGAAAGTCAACATTACCTGCAAAGGAACTTCATTAGTCGTTCTATCAGCGAACAATTCTATTGGAACGAAATTGGAACAAATTATTTTCAACAAATAACATTTCTGACTTGCTTATGTATGGCATGTTCGGCTCTTACAGCATTCACTTCACATTTGGTGGACTCAAAGAAATGGCAATGCGCGCAATTATCATTATTGCATTATGTGCAATCTGCACCGTAGAAAGCCGTGGTGAGTACATTTCTTGTATATACATTTGCTATTCGCAGCTTTTCCATTTCGGATTCATTATGAGCATCATTTCAAAATTGCATAATGTATATTGCTCAAAGTTGTGTACTTTTTAAAGTTTTGCATGATGTCATAGACTTACGTTTAACCCCGGAAAGGCCATTGCGTCATTGGTGACCCATGAAGGAGATACAGTCCGAGGGAACAAATCTCCAGCAATGACGATGGATTTTTGGATTTTTTTCTATCTAAACATGGTTTGCGATCTGGTAGTCAACATACTAACAGAAAATATTGAATGAACTTTCGATTTGTTTCATTTAACCCGTAAGGAAATATGCGTGAATCAAATTTTGGCTCGCTTTCCTATGTGCCTTTGAGGAAAAATGATTATTTTTATGTTGCATGGCATTTCGTAAAACTAGACCTGGCATGTAGACGAACAATGTTCAAAAGTATGCATATACCAAATGAGAACCTTCTACACCTGATCTTTATTGTAGGAGAGGTTCTTAGATATTGTTGGGTAACCTGTGACTCATTGGGTTACGGTGGTAAAAAAGTGATTGTCGTCATAGCAGACAAAACTGTTATTTGAGTTTAAAAATGTAATTTCCTTGTGTTTGTGACTATTGGATGTTGTAGCAACTTAGTGCATGCTATTTACAAAAAGTAAATGTCAGGTTGACACTCACAGTACAAGTAGGCCTACTGCGTCACAGGTTTTGAATTCAAACAGTACAATGTTTTGTGAACAAGCGATGAATTGAATGAAAATTTGGTGTGTATCATGACGCATTTAATTGTTCATGAAGGGACGCCACTACTTCTTAGTTTTGAACACCGCAAAACCGTTTTGATGGTGATAGACGTAGTTTTCTGAGTAGTTTATGAGCAGTACATGTATTTTCGATGTACTAAATCAGCCACAAGTGGTGGGAGTATTGTAGAACAACAAGTCTATTGTCATTTTATTCCCGATAATATCATTTTAGTTAAGTCATAATGCAGAAATAAACAATTTCGAAGATCATCAATGAATTTTTCTTTGATCACAATTTCCGGGGTTTCACTACCACGAAAGCCCAATGGTTCACCGGTGACCCATGCATAAATTGGTACTTAAATATTTTCAAATTTCCAGCTATCGCTTCATTGAAATCAGTGTGAGAAAACAAGCAATTTTTGAGAGTATCAATGATTTTATGCCATTATTTCTTGTACCGAGTTTTCCGGGGTTAATGGATGCGAATACAATATTACAAGTTTGACCCATGTCAATATCTTAGTACTCATTGTAAACTGTAATCAACCAAATAACCGACAATTTGTCAGCCATAATGATCAGATCAATTGCAACAGACAGCATGAGACAATGAACAAACAAAAGTGGCTTTTCAGAGCAGACAAGATGAGACAATTATTTGCAAATATATCAGATAATTCTGTCTACTTTTCTATAAGTACACTGTAAACTGTGAACAGCCACTTATCGGACAATTTATGAGCCACATCAGTATTTTGGCAGTTACTGTGTATTATCACACAAATTTCCTGCTTATCAGACAATTTTTGTCTCATCGCACGAACTAATTTACATTATTGCGTTTACTGCCTATCATACTACTTATGACTAATATATACACTTTTATTGAAATTGGATGGTATCCTTGATAATTTTCAATTATAGAATATACAATGTTGTAAATAAGTAGGGTTCTTTGTACACAACTTGAAGCATGGCAATAACAGGTCTGGATATTTGACGCATTGATGTTATCTTTTAATTCTGGTTTTACAATGTTTTTTACAGCTTTTATTGGAAATAATAGAGATAGAAATAATTTTATTTGTGAGACAATTTAAAATCACAAAGGTTCATCGGCTTTCGCATAAGTGAGAAAGTTAAAGTTAACATTGCTTGGTAATATCAAAGGGTAGAATTATAATCTATAAAGCAGTTATTGATGTGTGCAGTAACAAAGGGAATGAACGTTGAAAAAGTCCGCTTAGTGCAATAGCTTGGCTAAATTAGTCTCCCAGTTCGATGAGATCGTTGTGGGATGATATCATGCAAGGAGTGGTGACAATCATCCATGGCTTTTTCGAATAGGCGGACTGCAGCTTCAATACACCGATCTCGAAGGCATTTGAATTTGCCACATATACAGTATATTCAATCGAAGATTTGACTCAACAAATTAATCTGTGTGCTCGTTTCTGCAAGCGATTTAGATTTTCTTCAAGACGAGTGGGAAGCACAACGATTGCTTTGGAACCATACTCTAGCACAGATCTAATGAGACCAAAATAGACAGTTTTGAGGTCGTTGTCGGACAAGATTGGTCGCAATATTCGCATAGCGTACATTTTCCTCGAAGCACATCTCACAGAAGTCTCAATGTGAGTATCCCACTTTAGGCGGTCGTTAATTGTTAATACAAGGATTCTAGCTTCACTCACGACCATCATACCTGGAATTGCAACAGGTCCTACAAGAGATGATTTTGTTATAAACATAGTTTTGCTGTTTCGGATGTTAAGTCTCAGTCCTTTATCGGCAGACCACGAAACCATGTTATTATGCTCAGAAATTACATTTGAATCGCCCGACATTTCAACTGGGATCGCAAAAGTAATGTCGTCAATGTATTTCATAATGAAGGGGGACTGATGAGCTTTACGGAGATCTGACGCCACAAGGCAAAAAAGTACAGGCCCGAGAACAGAGGCACTGAGGCACTCCTGACGTCACCGGGATTGACCTACATACTACGTTCTTGATACGAGTAGCTTGGTGGCGATTCGTAAGATAATCTGCTGTCCACGCAATGAAATCTGCAGGGCACTTCAAATCTATAAGTCACTGTATGACAAAATGATGTCCAAGTGAATCGAAGGCCTTCGAATAATCGTATAGAAGCAATTGTACTCCTGCAATTCCCTTTTTATCGATTGCCTTCGTCACAAAATCAAGAAGCTGAATAATTGCGCAGGTTGTTGATGATCCAGGTTTCGAGCCGATTTGAGGATTCCCAAAATGCTTGATAATCAATGGTCGCAGGCTAGAATTCAAAATGAAGTGTTCAAGAATTTTTGATGGGACGGGAAGGGATATTGGTCTGAGGTCGCTGACAGACGGTCGTGATATTTTCGGAATTGGAATGATGTGACTTAACTTCCACGGCGTTGGAAAACGACAATGCAACACCGATAAAGTGAAATATGGGCGAGGGGACCAGCAAGAACAGAGGCAGCATACTTGTAAATACGCGTAGGAACACCATCACTCCCAGCAGCCTTGTTGCCATCTAGACCTCGAAGTTTTCTTTCAACCTCATCAACCGTAATTACCACATCCCAAGTGGCTGCTGTAGCTGATGGTTCAGATGATATTCGAAGCTCACGATCATCCTTTTCAGAAAAGAAGCTCTTAAATGTCACATTAATATGCTCTGCAGCAGTTTGAATGGATGGGAAGCTAGAATAAAGCTGTTCTATTGAACAATCGCGTTTTGAGCCGATAACAGAATTTGTCGTTCTCCATAGATCAACAGAACTCCTGGCTGCTCTCCGAGACCAATTAACCTTGGCTTTACATATAGCTGATTTAGATTTCGCTTTCCAGTATTCATATCTCTCAAAATTCTTTGCACAATAAGCGTCCCATCGTTTTTGTATCGCAAGCTTTGCAAAAGGGATAATCCAAGGTTTGTCTGAGTTGGTCATCAGTACATTGGATTTTGGGATACAAGTTTCGATGCACCACTGCAAGTATTCATGAAAAAGAGCACATTTTTCGTCAAGGTATAGGTTTGAAAGATAAAAAGGGGTCCAGTTTATGTTGAGGAAAGTCACAAGACGATCAAGATTGTGTGGTCGAAGATCATACGTCGTGCGATAGTGCGAATTGGCAGGTGATGAGAAGAATTTGGGAGAGAGATAGACGGAGTTGTGGTCTGAGGTAGATATTGGGGCTCAAACAAGGGAAACGAGGCATGACGAAATCATGAGAAGGTCAAGCGTTGCGGTACCCCTTGTAGGCTCCATTACGAGGCTCACAAGATCTAAGTTGTCCTCAATATCCCTCGTGGGTAGTCTGTTGAAATCGCCACACACCACCAAATCAAAATTTGCGTAAACCGAAAGCGTTGAATCGCATGCTTGAATAAGTTCGTTCTTGTTTATAGAGTTCTTCCTGGAAAGTAACTCCGTCTCAGTCATCGCAAGTATATCTTTTGGATTTGCCATACAGAAGAACAAAAGAAAATACTAGGGTGGAGAATCGAACCTGTCACGTTGAGTTGAAAGTCAAGACCTTCGCACACTCGGCTATGTAGGACACTCTTTCGTAGCAGTCGGAGCTAATATAAGAATTCTACTGTTGTTGTGACGTGGTAGCCTTCATGTGACCAACGCATGGAACTATCACCAGCAGACCGATGTAACACAACTCACCACGGTCGAAGCAAAGAAGGCGAAAAATGCCAAGAGCGGGCAAGCCAGCTGACTAAGGTAAATTCCAATTACAGAATGAGCTAGACGGAGATAAATGGATTACACAGATGCAAAAAACGATGAAATTTGGCCGCTGGAGACTAGAGAACGACAAAAACTGACAGAGAGATCAGAGACACAACGGAGCGACGTCTGCACACTACGACTGCTGATAAAAAAGGGTCTATATAAGGGTCTATATTCTTCCTTAAAGTTAACATTGACACAACAGACTTATATATGTTCATAATGAACAAAAGAGTTGCTCATAGTGTGCATATAAGAATGCGAGTGTGAATGAGGGGAGCAGAGGTAGAACCTATGTGATTAGGAGTGACTAGTTACCATTAGCTGTTGTGAAATAGTTTGATCATATTTAAACACTTTGAGTTTGAGAGACAATACTTATAGAACAGTAGACAGAATTGTCTGATATTTTGGCGAATAATTGTCTCATATTGTCTGCTCTGAACAGCCACTTTTGGCTGTTGATTGTCTGATGTTGTCTGCTGCAATTGTCTGATCATTTTGGCTGTTATTTTGTCTGATTTTTTGCTGTCTACAGTTTACAGTGTAGTGCTTATCTCAGGAAACTATTTGAAAAAACTGACATGTGAATGTGGGAGGGTTAAACTGACCGCTATCCAAACCATTTGACAAAATTCAAAACAGAATACACTAAATGAAATTTCTAATAAAGACGAGTCAGAAAACCATGACAATAAGGGAAAAGAAGTAGATAGAACGTTGAGATTAGAAATCCCAATATATATTAGTAAATATGTACTTTCTAATCAGACAATCAACAGCCAAAAGTGTCTGTTCAGAGCAGACAAGATGAGACAATTATTCGCCAAAATATCAGACAATTCTGTCTACTGTTCTATAAGTATTGTCTCTCAAACTCAGTGTGTTTAAATCTGATCAAACTATTCAACTTCAGCAAATGGTAACTAGTAACTCCTAATCACGTAGGTTCTACCTCTGCTCCCCTCATTCACACTCGCATTCTTATATGCACCCTTTGAAAAAATCAGATACTTTACAAGTCTATTGTATCAATGTTAACTTTAAGGAAGTATACAGACCCTTAAAAGCTGTAAAAAACATTGTAAAACCAGAATTAAAAGATAACATCAATACGTCAAATATCCAGACCTGTTATTGCCATGCCTCAAGGTGTATACAAAGAACCCTACATATTTATAACATTGTATATTCTATAATTGAAAATTATCAAGGATACCATCCAATTTCAATAAAAGTGTATATATTAGTCATAAGTAGTATGATAGGCAGTAAACGCAATAATGTAAATTAGTTCGTGCGATGAGACAAAAATTGTCTGATAAGGAGGAAATTTGTGTGATAACACGCAGTAACTGCCAAAATACTGATGTGGCTCACAAATTGTCCGATAAGTGGCTGTTCACAGTTCACAGTTTACAGCGCTTAGTACCATCAGAGCGGGCAGACTACAGAATTTGCGAATCAACTTAAAAATCAAAATTCCTATCAATGAAGAGGCGAAAATCCAAAATGTCGATGAAGTGTGATCGTGCATTTTTTTCATGTGGCCCCTGTGGCTAAAATATTGGGTCTGCAGAAAACAGCAACTCCTCAGAGGAAGTCAATACAAAGTTAGGAAAAGTCACTCAAGCAATTCTTCGTTAGTAGTTAGAATTGCGGACGCACTGATAGTGGATACGAACATGGATAGGAACATGTGTTCCGAATTGCCAATGCGAACATGTTCCGAATTGCGAATGCGAACATGGATATGAACATGTTCCGAATTACGAATGGATGCGAACATGGATAGGAACAGGTAAATAGGAACCGCGTTCCGATTGATAGGCGAATTGAGATCATACTCAATTATTCGGAACGCCTTATTCCGAAATTGAATTAGAGTATGTGAATTAGAATAGGGATGCGAACATCTATTTCGGTACTTAAACAGGTGTTTTTTTTGAGACTGCTTGCTCAAATGCGACAATTGTGGCCATTGTGACTATGATGACAATTTTATTTATTTTCATAACTAGGTTAAGTTATAAATACGTGGAAGTTGCTTGATGGTTAGTTACCCAATTTCATGGATTGTTGCAAGAGACCTTGGTTATTCGCTAAAGGCTATAGAAACTGTTACAAATCTAAATGAAAATATCAAAGCTGGTGACTTAGTTGAACGACTAATGGATCTGGATGAGCATGCCATGAATTACAATTTGGATCGTAGTTGGATAGAAGATTTCTCAATGCTACATTATAAAGACAGTGAAATTAGGAGGATGAAATTGGAACTTTCTGAAACGGAGATAAAAAAAGTGAAACCTTCAATTGATTTATCAAAATGTTCTAACAATGAAAGTGACTTCAGAAAGAAATTAGAAACAGAGACGTTTAAACTATTATGTGAACGGAACTGCATTAGGTGTTTTGAACGGGAAAAATCCCTTCTCTTCTTACCATGTTCTCATTTTGTCATGTGTTCTACATGCTATATACCCTTGGAAACTACATTTTGTCCCCTTTGTGATGAAGAAATAATTTCAACAGTCACTGTATATCGTTCATGATGAGTCATCATGCGTGTCTGTGATTGGTTGCTATTGTGCAGCTTTTGTATATAAGGTTATCACACTTCTATTACAACCATACTTGTTGAGGATTGTAGACATTAATAAACATGCCATTTACCACGATCATTCCTGTTTCAATTATTCACAAAGACAATCTGTTTACTAGCAAGATTTTCTACTCTGCAAATGATGTTATTGGTTACAAAGCTGATCTCATAGATCTGATGGAGGATATTGTCACATTCTATCATTGTGAAGATGATATTGAACTTCAGAAACTCTTAATGAGGATATTGACCAATGCCCTTACGCGAGTACTACGATTTTGGCTCGATGAAGTGTTCAAGCCTCTGAGTTTGACGGAAGCTATTCCACAGAGTTCTCGTTGCTATTGTGAAATGAGAACACGGAAATTGAGGACTTGTTTGCATGATATAATCGCATTTAGCCACTATGATGAAAATGGTGGTAAATTCAAGGTGGACATGTTTACCGGACCCCCGTCGATGAGCGTCAATGTGGCAGTGCAAGATGACCGGGACATAATCAAGTTTAGAGCATACTATGCTAACCTTTTAAAAGTCTTCGCTTCAAAACCATGCTGTTCATGCTGTCCTCTATCAAAGGATTTAATGTGTAATATAGAACAGCTTATAACTGCAACGACTCAGACTTTGAGTGATGTTGATGACTACGACCTACCATCTGTTACCGTTTGACTTTGTTGCATGGAACTAAGCAAAAATGCGTATTTTCATAAATGCTTTGCTTTTAACACAATAAAAATGACTGCAAAACGAAAGGCATCTTTTTCTCGGAAGAATGGTTCTTTTAGACCTTCAAGTCAGTTTAAGAAGGCGTTGCGAAAGTTAAACAGCATGCGAAACAATAAAGTTAAGTGCAAATTAATTCAAAACTCAAGTGAGGATTTCATCAGTGATTTGGCTTTTGCAATACACAAATGCCTCCCAATATACAAACCTTTATTGAGTACTGATTCTCTAAACAGCATTAGAAAATTTTCAAATCCAAGAAGCAGTGACATGAAAAGGCGGAACTTAGTTCAGCGTGGAGGTGGTAGGTTTTTGAATATGTTGAATGATATTGGAAACAGCATTTACAATGTACTCAACAGTCCACTAGGGAAAGTTGTAGCAGGTGCCGCAGTGTTGCTGTAGACGACGAATCATGGATTGACACGTCATCATTGATTGATGACTCATGTGAATATATATATAAGAGAGACGCGCTTGTACTCTTTAATCACTTTCAAGCTATCATTCATCGCTGACGGTTGAAAAGCTCCGAATAAGTACAACATTGAATTATGTCTCAAAAAATGTTTATAGTTAGAGAGGAGAGCGACTCATTTGAACGTGATCTCTTTAAATTCCGACCGACAAGGAAGGTTCAAGGGATTGGAAATACCTTTTACTTCCAAACGTTGAGCTATGGTGACGATGGTTTCTACCTTCAAGTTCCATTTTTCCACAGTAATGGTATGTCTTCATCTGGTTATAGCAACATGAGACAAATGCGAGTAACCTTTCCGAAATGGCAGCAGATGATACTCAAAACCATCGACTCTTTGGCGAAGGAATGCGTTGTGTTGCCCGAAAGTGCTCCTACACATTGGAGGAAGGCGTTAGAGGAAGGAAGTGGCTATAAGGATTTACCCGAGTTCGATACGCTGTTCTTGAAATTGTCCGATCACTTTCAAGCATTCGATCTACTTGGAAATACAATGGAGTGTGATGATCTGAAGCGCGGACGATACATGGGTTTAATACACGTCAACGGTCTATACATTGGTGCTCACGGCTCAACCGGAAAAGTGGCATCGTTACAAATGAAAGTTCTACAGTTGGTTTATGAGCCAATGCCGATTGATAAGTGTCTAATCACAATCGATAAATCTACTTCAAAAGATGGGAAGGATGTTGAAGAAAGCAAAAAGCGGGGACGGAAATCCAAGGAAGGGAGTGTTAAGTTGAAATTGAAACGCCAAGATGCTCAAATTGACGCGAGAAGTTACTTTAATGCTGACATTGATGAGGAAACACAAACGCCGTGAATGTGAAATGAAAGTTTCTAAATGTAAATAAAGTTGTTATGGAACATGACTTGTTTTATTCTAAGCAAAATGGTGGGTGTTGGTCTTTAAAGCTTTTGAAATTTCAGGATGACAGATTTTCGCCTATTCACTGATCGCACAATGTGTGTGGCCGGACCAAGTCAGTCCGGTAAAACTATTTTTGTAACTCAATTACTACAATTTAGAAATGAGATGTTTAATAAAGAAATTAAAAGTGTTAAATGATGTTATGGCATATTTCAACCACAACTACATTCTGCACTTCGCCATAAAGGTTATGATGTGAAGCAAGGGTTACCGACAACTGAAGACATCAAAGCAGGTGACTTACTAGTATTAGATGATCTATTACGTGAAAGCAAATCTTCAAAGGATGTAACTGAAATGTTCATTCAAACTGCACATCATAGGGAAGCTTTTATTATCTATATCACCCAAAACATTTTTGATGGAGGGAAAGAGCAAAGAACTAGGACTTTGAATACACATTATTTGGCAATATTTAAAAATCCAAGAGACAGCAGTCAGATACATGATCTCAGTAGACAGATATTACCTCAACAACCTAAAGTTCTTTCAAAAATATATGAAGATGTTACTAAGAAACCACATGGCTATCTATTTATTGATCTAACCCAGGAATGTCCGGAACGACGTCGATTTCGAACAAATATCATACCTAATTCCGCTGAACCAATGACAGTTTTCTCGGTTCACAGCTAGTTTTAAGCAATGTACTTTGTTGCCTTATTATTATTACAAACATGTCGTATTCAAAGATGGTAGTCATTCCTCAAGAGGAGTATATACAATTTACTACATAACAAAGTGCACAGGAAGTCAAAAATATAGATCAACCTATTACGAATCAACTTAAGGAACTAACACAAAAGGATATGGAAATTCAGAAGAATAAGGATCCCTATCGACGAATGCAGTTAGCAGCTGAAAACATTGATGAGAGGCGACAGATTCGTGATAAGTTGCGACGATTTATAACCTTGTCAACACCTCGACCATATCGTGTGCGCGCTGAGCGATTATTTGACTTCATTGATTCACATGTGAAGTTCAATGAGAGAGGGGAGATAATAGATGAAACAACTGGTGATGTTATTAGAAATAGTCACATAGATGACCTTCTGCAATATGCTGTTAGAGATGTAAGGCGAAAACTAGGTGCACCACAAGGGTGGTCATATTTTCAGAAAATTTTATCTGATCAAAATGTACCACACAATATTATTGGAGGACCGACTGTGAATGAGTTGGACAAGGGTCACTTACAAGATGAAACAAAAAGTAAAACACCCACGATGGCGGTCAAGCGAGAGCTTCATGATCCCGATGATCTTCAACCAAAAAGAGCTACTAGGCGCTCAATGCGTGTTGGAAAGGATTATAGTAAATATTAAGCAAATATAAATTAAGCTTTGCTTCTCTCATATCATGTCGCTACAAAAGTTTTGCTGCTGTTTGAAATCTGCGCTCGAAGGTAAAGGAGAAGAGGGAATAGAGGTTGATATCAATTGTGTTAGCAGTTGCTGTGGGAGTAATACGCGTGCAAATCAGAACAAAGACGATGAGTACAGCAGTGAAACTCAGAAAGATTTATTACGACTTAAATCACCCCGCAAGTTTCAGTCGTCCGGAGGTTCTAGCTCGTGCAGCAGGTGCGGGGATAGAGAAAGTCAAGAAGTGGTTAAGGAGTCAACCGACTTACACTCTTCACAAAAATGCGAGAAAGCGGTTTCCAACGAGAAAATATGTTGTTAACAATATAGATAGTCAATGGCAAGCGGACTTGGCTGACATGCAACAGATATCACAGTACAATGATGGCTATAAATACATCTTAACCGTAATAGACATTTTATCTCGCTATGCTTGGGCACGTGCGCTGAAATCTAAACGAGGACCAGAAGTTGAAGCGGCTTTTCAGAGCATTTTCGATGAGGGGCGTGTTCCGCAAAGAATACAGACCGATCAAGGGATGGAATTCGAAAACTCTCATGTTCGAAGTCTCCTTAAAAGTCATAATGTGGAATTGTTTAGTGTCAAAAGTGCTTATAAAGCTGCCATAGTTGAGAGGTTCAATCGCACACTGAAGACAAAAATATGGCGCTATTTCACTGCAAAAAATACACATGTTTGGATAGGTGAGCTGCAGAAATTTGTTAAGAATTACAATGAAAGCTACCATCGAATCATTAAGATGAAACCTGTCGATGTTACCCCAGATAATGCGATGGATGTATGGCTTCGATTGTATGATAAGAAAGCGAAAAACATTTCCAATGAAAAGAAAATAAATGTTGGTGATAGAGTTCGGATTTCAAAGGTTAAGTCTACATTTGAGAAGGGGTATCTACCTAATTGGACTGAAGAAGAATTTTTTGTAGATGAAGTAAATACAAAATTTAGACCCACCATGTATAAATTAATAGATTACCATGGCAATCCAATTGAAGGAAAATTTTACTCTTATGAATTGCAAGTAGTAGACAGAAGTGAAGAGGTGTATATGATTGACAAAATAATTAGGAAGAAAGGTCTTGGGAATCAAAGGAAATATCTAGTTAAATGGAAGGGATATCCTGATTCATTCAATAGCTGGATAACGCACCAGGATCTACAAAATGTGGAGGTGGGAGACACTCGTAACTTTTAAGCTAATATAACATGTGACTTCTTACATATATGAGGTCAACATGTCTACTAACTTCAATATCATTCTTCCAAGCAATAGCAACCCCAAGATATTCCCAAGTAACAAACCATCTCTCTACTCTGTTGAATTCGCTAATCCAATTACTCTGCATGGACCCCATGAAGTTGCTCTAACTGAAATTACTTATTACAACGATATCAGTTTGCTAAAGAACAACTATTTTGAATTACATAAAGAAGTACGAGAGAAGGATGATTGCTTTCGCATATTTCAAAATAGTCTACATGGTACGTGGGCTTTTCATCATCTAACTTTACATCCGTTTTCAACATCTTTACCATCTGTCCAAAACATGATTAAACTTCAAAAGGCATTTGCAACGTCAACTTTTGATTCTAAGGTTCCCACAATGAGCTTGCAAGATACAGAAAAGGAAATCGGTAGAATGTTTGAACGAATAAATGATCTCTTCAAGCTGACTTTGAATAAATTCTACAAACCAGTCATAAAGGGGTCAACAAAATTGATGAAGGAAGGGAAGCATGTTCTTCTTGTATTAGGTAAGGATTTGAGTCATACTTTTGGGTATTCCAGAACAACTTTCTCATCAAGGTATTGGTACATTGGACGTGGGTGGAATTCGGAGAGGAAAGTCACTGATTTTCAATGTAGAATTGTGCCATTGTATGCATTACAAAAAAAGAGCATCTGAGTAAAAAATCAATTTGAGGTCATTAGAAGTGTTGAAGACTTTGCAAGAAAGTTTCAAGGATCAGTGCCAGAAACGTTAATGACTTGTGAATATAAGAAAGAGAAAGTAACTTTATTTACTGTTGAAACGGAGGCAGAATTTATTGTTTTTACTAAAAAGACACCATTGGAAAAGTCTGAGTCCGCTGTTATTGAATTCGGATCTGAAATGATTGGGATGTTTAAGGGTCTTGAAAGCGCACCTTGTTTGACAGAGTTAAATGATACATTCAAGGTTCAATTGTCCTCTTCTAAACTCAAAGCATCAACAAATGCTTCATGGGATATCCACGTATACAGCGAAGACATATTGGGTGATGAATTGTCTACTTCCAGTGAACTTGTAAAAAGAGTTAATTTGAACATTGAAAGCTTGAAAACGCCATCTGAATTATGTACAAAGTTAAATGAGTTTGGTGTAGATTACCTTGATGCAGATGAATATCACTTTTCTTATGATCCACATAAGAAACGCATGATTCTAAAGTTAGTAAAGAACTCTCTTATCAAGCTGGATAGCGTGTTAACGTCCACATTGGGATTCTCAAAATCAACTATTTATGAAGGCACATCAATAGGCGATACAGCCCCATCACTAGAGCGTGATATAAGTAACTTATACGTCTATTGTAACATTATTGAATATACAAGGGTTGGCGACATTGAGGTTCCACTTCTGCGCACATTTCCTCTCTCATCCGTAAGGAAGCAACTAATCAATCGAGAATTTATTAACACGATGTATGTACCAATGAGCAGAAATGTCATCAATAGAATTGACATATCAATTCATGATGATACAGGTGAAGTAGTACCTTTCTGTGGTGGTGTTACTGTTTTAACACTACACATCAGGACACGAGATTAAGGCTTTACGCTATTGTGGGATCTATAATTATCTACAGGACATAATGTCAGGCATTTACAGTGGTCCATCCTATCAGAGCGGCTATCCCGTGTTTGCTGGAGGTAGACGACAAGTTGGAGGAGGCATATTCGGTGCACTAAGACGTATGGTTCTCCCAACACTCAAAAAGTATGGCGTACCATTCATGAAGCGGGTTGGAAACAGAGCTTTAGACTTTGGTGCAAATGTTGCAGCTGATGCACTTCAAGGTGAGGATATCGGTGAATCTATGAAAATGCGCGCGCAGCAATCTGCCATAGACGAGACGTACAGTTCGGAAGAAGCGTAGGAAGTCAAGACAAGTTGGATCCGGTCGAGTTACTAAGCAAAGACGCAGGAAAAGTAAAAAGCCGACTAGAGCAGCACGTTCTAAATCTAGACGTCGTGTGAAAGCAAGAAAGCGCAAACGAAATTCCACTGCGACTGGAAACAAGTCAAAACGAAGGAAGACAACATATTTGTAGAGCTAATACGATGCAGAGTATCAATTCGGCTTTGTGTTTCTTCGATTCTCCCCCTCATCAAACAGACATCATCTCCTCAACAATTGTAGACATAGTCCCCACAACAAATATCGATGGTAACCAACAGCCTATTCAGTTTGATATACCTGCTAATCCTCAAGATTATATTGACTATCAATCCATTGATTTAGAATTGTGTATACAAATTAAGAAGACTGATGGTACCAATATTGATTCAACTAAGGATAAAGTGGGATTGACAAATCTTCCTATTGCCAGTCTATTCTCAGATGTGTATTTAATATTGAATGACAAACAGATTGAAGGAGGGGATCGAGCATATCCCTATGGAGCATACATAAATACAATGACGCAATTTCAGAAGCAAGCTAAACAGTCACACTTGCAAGTTGCCGGCTGGTATGATGATCAGCAAGGGAAATTTGATGAGGTTTCAAATGGAGGTTTAAAAAAACGAATAGAATTGACAGCAGATTCAAAGGAATTAAACTTGAAAGGACCTGTCTATCTTGATTTCCTTCGTCAATCTAGATATCTACTATCACAGGTTAACATGCAAATAAAATTTATTCGTGCAAATCCTGAGTTCGCGTTAATGGCTTTTGGAGCTACAAACTATCAAATCAACATAAGTAGTGCCGTGCTCAATGTAAGGAGAGTAACAATGAACCCGTCAGTCATCAACGAGCATGCGACAGGATTGAGGAAAAGCAATGCAATATATCCAGTTAATCACAGTGTGTTAACAAACTTCACAATTGGTGCGGGATCATCCTCTCATGCCTACCCAAATCTTTTTCCCACTGCGATGCCGAAGGCGGTGTATATCACATTTGTGGAAAATGAGTCATTTATTGGTGCTTTTGAAAAGAATCCATTTAATTTCCAACACTTTAACGTTAGTAAACTAGCACTCTATCAGGATGGAAAATTTGTTGCTTGCAAAGCTTATGAGCCTAATTTTAAAGAGGGTAAATTTGCACGTGAATATGGTTCTACTTTCACTGCACTGAGCATGTTTAACACTAGAAAGACCGGAGGTGTCATTTGACACTTCCTGATGCATCACAGCGTTGAAACTCGTCAAGTATTGTGTTTTGAGTAATGTTTTTCGGAACCCAGGAATGGAATTGCTCAAATATCGGAACACTATCGATAAATTTTCTTCAAGTATTCTAGTTTTGGCCGGACACATTTATATACCGAGAAAGACCAGCAGGTATCATTTGACACCTTTGTGTTATCTGATAGAGATTCACTACTCCAGTATCATCAAATGTTCGTGTGTTGCTCAGATTTTTCACGCTTATAATGTGTGAATGCAACGACAGACAAAGCTTGCTTACACTCGCGACTTATGCCTGTATCACACAGTTCATACACCGCATTGTCCTTCAATTCATGCACCACGTTCCCAGTCTATCATCGATCTCAGGTCGCACGGTCTCAGCTAACAATCCATCTCTATGGAATAACGCATGACGGTATGATTCATGAAATGAAAGTAACAAAACAGCCAGAGCTCGTGTTCGATTTCATTCCTACATTGAATGCGGTTCTGAGTTACAGCAATGTCACGCCTGAGACGGTATGCTGCAGATAGAGCCCTTCAGTTGCTGTTAGCCAGTGATGACGAGAACAGTGCCAGTGAAACAGATGACATTATTGATAATACTATACAACGCATGGAAGAACAAGTTGAAGACGAAAGTTATTCATCATCAGAATCAGAGGAAGAGTCGGAAGTTATCAGCCAAGGTGCAATGATAAATGGTAATTACAAATCGCGGGATGGAAGTGAGTGGCTAGCAACAACAACTTCTGACAGGCCTATTCGTCCAACAGTAGCATCAAACATTGTTCGAACTACACCTGGACCAACTACGTTCGCGAAACGAACCGTTCGTGATTGTGTTAGTGCATTTTTGAGAATATTCGACGAATCATGCATGCGCAAAGTTTACCAATATACCCTATCCCACATTCAGACAACTAACGACAGTGAATTCTCAATAGACTTAGCAGATATCTACTCATTTGTTGGACTCCTTTTTTCTCGGGGAGTATTTCTTGCGAAAAATGAGCCTCTGTTTTCTCTTTGGTCTAATGAATTTGGTCGAAAGCTATTCACTGACACTATGTCACGTAACAAATTCAAATTCATTATGAAGCATATTCGTTTTGATGAACAAAGCACCCGATCACAACGCCGCCTGTATGATAGATTTTGTGCGATTCGTGAACTATGGACTCGATTCGTGGAGAACTCACAAGCATCGTACCAACCTTCGTTTCATATGACAGTAGATGAGCAGTTATTTCCAATGAAGACGCGCTGTCCATTTCTACAATTTATGCCCAATAAGCCGGATAAATTCGGAGCAAAATTTTGGATTTTAGCCGATGCTGAATCTCGGTATATTTACAACGCTTTCCCATATCTTGGCAGGGAACTTACTCAGAATCGCGGAGGAATGCAATTGGGAGAATTTGTTACATTGAAACTACTGGAACCATACTTCGGTGGTGGATATAATGTGACTGTCGATAGCTTCTTCACCAGCCTGTCTCTTTCCGAAAAGCTGTTTCGAGAAAGCATCACGCTGGTGGGAACAATGAAAAAATCCAGGAGGGAAATTCCTAATGAACTTCAGCACGACAAAAAGCGACAAGTCAATTCAGTCGTTGGTGCAAAACATGCTTCATCAAATGCCATCATAATTTCGTACAAAGTCAAAAGTAATAAGTCGGTCATCATGCTTTCGACGATGCATACTGGCACTTCGATGGATGGAAACAAACCCGAAATTGTAAAATTTTATAACCGAACAAAAGCCGGGGTAGATTCGGTTGATCAAATGGCACGTATGTATTCCACAAAGTCAGCATCACGACGTTGGCCACTTCAAATATTTTTTAATTTGTTGGACTTAGCAGCGATCAACGCATACACACTTCATCGCGAGATCACAGGATCTACCACAAGTCGGCGGGATTTCATTCTAGAATTGACGAAAGGGCTAATTGACATGAGTCGCCCTCCTCCTTTACCTCGATCAGAGCCTTTACCTGCTCCTAAGAAAGAGCGTCCGAATAAGCGGAAAAAATGCCGCCTCTGCAACAAAAATTGCACAAGTAACCGCTGTACAAAATGTGACAGGTACGTGTGCGGTCCATGCACTATTATTACTTGTAAGGACTGTTTTGAGTAGTTTTCCAATCATCGAAAAACTTTTATTCGGTCTGTAATCAGTTTTTATGTATGATATATGAGCAATTACAAAATTTTTAGAGGATGAATTAACTCCTTTTTATCATATATTCGAGCTGGAATAGAAAATATATTAATTTCATTCATTTATTTATTACAAGAATATTAAGTGTCAATTGACACTTACCGGTCTTTCTAGGTATAAATATTTTCCGGTCTTTCTAGTGTTAACACAGATGATTCAAATGGAATTACAATGGATATGTATAAAAATGGTTACTTCTTCATTATATACAATCTCACAGCAGATGCAGATCTAGGCGGTGAAAGCGTAGGAGTTACAAAGCCTGGTAATCTACGACTAGAGGTGTCATTTGAGTCGACTTTGAAGAAAACAATTACTTGCCTCATTTATGCTATCTATGATAGAAAAGTTGAAATAACGAGAATGCGAGACGTAACTGTCAGCTATCAGAGATGAGTAACTTAAGCAACATACAAATCTTGAGGAAAATGGGAAATGCTCATCCCTACTCCAAGTCAATATTTCTTGATGTCTTTTCTAGAGATAATTTACCTAATTCAATTCCTTTCTATCCTTGTTCGCTTATCATCAATACGGACAGCAACAATCTTCCTGGTAAACATTGGGTTGCAGTGTACATCAATCGCTATAAAGTGGCTGAATATTTTGACTCTCTTAATCTACCTCGCTTACATGACATTGCACTATGGATGAATAGGTTCTCCTGGACGATTAAGAAAGTTACATCGTTTCCACTTCAAAGCAATGTATCTCTCATGTGCGGCGGTTATGTGCTATATTTCGTCAACGAGAGACCATTGAAAAATAACTGCAAAAGTGTTTTACAACTTTTTTCGAAAGACTGCCATAAAAATGATGTAATTCTTACAAAGTATATTGAAACTGTTTTGTAATAAAGTTTTATTTTATATGTAAATATCCTTGTTTTATGTTTCAAATCGATAGGTTTAGAGGGAAAGCAAAACATGTTTACATTTCAATATGTATTTACAAATGTACAGTTCTTTTCTAAATATTTACATAGCTACAATGTAGATTTCACAAATATTTTTCTCAAATCACATAGGATGGGAGGAACATCATTTATGTCTTTAATGCCGGTTATCACAATCTTTCCATTATGGAATACATGAACATGATATGGGTGCCAGTTAGTCATCTGTGCTGCTGGAAATAGTTCCACTTCATAAGTGAGATTATTTGATGATGTGACTTTACGAAAGTCATAATGATAGTTCAATTCACATAACACAGTCATTGTCTTCACTTCCCATTCAGATAATGAGTCACTAAGTAAATTTTCCAACGTAGAATGTAGATATGGTAGATCACCATCAGTGAAGCCACCAACACACTGGATTGTTCCATTTGGAAAGAATAGGATAGTCACATATTTATCCTTACTCTGTATCCTCCATGTTAACATTGAGGGTCTTCCCAGATGTAGATTCGTTGTCGGCTTCATCTTGTGTTTTATTAATAACCATTGCTTTCGATTGGGAATGTTCCGCTCGATTTCTTGAAGATTGAGTTTTGAGTTTACTTTTGTAGTTAACATGCGATTCACGACTTCCATCCGCTTGATGTCCTCCATCCTTAATGAATGAAATCATATGTGGTAGTATCTCTTTTGTAAAGTTTCTCCATGTGACGTCACTGAAACGGAAAAATCGATAGTCAATATCTTCTCTCTTTGGTGAACAGACGTATAGCTTGACGGTAGAGTCACACTTTATCCATACCTTTTGATCGAGGGGAATCTTCATCCGTGTCTTATGGTTGTCAATCAGATCAGCGAAGTCTTTCAGTGAAGATAATGCGTCAAGGCTAATGCAAACGCCACGATGTTTTCCACCACTATTTGTTATTAAGTGACGAAAGACTACTTTCTTAGAATTTGTTATGTGAATGCTTTGTGAGTCATTTAATTTCCATGTTCTAATGTAATGAGGCATGTTTTCAAATATAAACCTAAATTTATTTGTTTGCATAAAGCTTGCTATTTTACATCTCAACATATCGGAATGATGTTGAGTGCTACGTCTTCAATTCATAGTAGGACTACCTATGTTTTAGTAATTATTTCTACACATCGGATGTAGAAATTTCATTTTATATTTAATCTACCTATATATTATTAAGCATGACTACGCAGAAATGTAGTGATTGGTTAGTTTACTTAGATAAATTTCTTAAACTTCTACGTCACCTGTAGCAGGAAGGCATCTCCTTCTCTTTGAAGGTGGGGGAAGACCTAACCTATAGTGTCCATATGGTAGAGATAGATTTTATTTAACCAACAGCGCTTATCCTCCCAAAGTGAAAGTCCTCGCTTTCTAAATGATTTTGTAGTGACTACGTGATTTGTTGAATTTATAATTGTCATTTCCTCATTTGTATCTTTCTCACTGTAGTACACAGTCCTATAATCATTATGTTGTAATTTTTTAACTGCAGCTCTCTGCACTCCTTTTGCCCGCTTGATGCTATCACAAGTTGAATCTAGATATTTCATTGAATACATTTTTGGTTTTAGCAAGATCATTTCCTCAAGCAACTTTCCCGCACACTCATCCTTAAAACAACCTAATCTGGCTCTGTTTGTTACTGAGTATAGTCGGTGATGACTGTCATAGTTTGAAGAGTCAAATTTTTCACCAAAATATAGCAGTACATCCTCCAAGCTGACAGATGGTGAGGTGTACAAACATAGGAAAAAACTATCGGTATCACCTCCACAAAGCCGCGTTCTATTTATCAGTGGACATCTTTTCAAATCATTGTAGTATAACTGGTACATTTCCAATTTGCTATAGTCAAGTACCGCCTGACCAACATAAATCAATTTATTCAACATTATTGAAGGTTTATACATTTCCATACCAACTAGATCTTCATCAAATATCTTATGCTGTACATAGAGAGGATGATTTGATAATTTTCGACATTGTTCCACGCTGTTTAATAATTTGAATTTTCTCCTTCGTCTTACATTTTCCATTGTTTTACCATATAAAGAATTATTTTTCAACTTATAAAATGACTCTTCAAAGTTGGTACTTGATTGAGCTCTCTTTTGTGAATTCATATCAATGTACGTTCTCAGCCATGGCTTTTGTGTGAACTTTATACCGTTGTGAATTTCTGTGATTTTCATACCCATGGATAAATAAAATTTTAATATTGAATAGTGTACAACATAATTTTCACTATTAAATTGATGAAGCAAGAGTTTCTTAGTTGAAATGAATTTAGTGTCTGGTCTTATTTTCCTATGTAAATCCTTCATATAAGTTGAGAACATATTTTGCTCTACGATCTGCATCTCTGGCGCTAATGTGAAATCGGCAGTGTCATCATGTATGTTTGCAGGATATTCTAAGTTCAAATCAAAAATATAGCCAATTTCACCATCATCATCGATAGCTTGTATATTTTCTTCGTTTAGAAAATAGCTTACTTCACTATCACTCAACCATTTAAAATTTGAATGTGGTAGACTGTTAGTGAGCGAAGAACCGTAAAGGTTATTGACATCAATGTAAGATAAGTGAAGACTTTCATTTGTATTATTTTGTAATTCCGAAATGCGTGCACGTGCTCTGTGAATGTTCGTAAAAGTCATTCCACCCCTTATTCCCCTTTCGAAGAGATTATACATACTTTCGTCTTGTATGTAGTGTGGAGGATCATTAGATGTCAAATTTAAAGCTGAAGTAAAGCTAAGATGTGGAAGGCTAACAAAATGGACAGGATCTACTTCATCTTCACTTTGACTTAGTGACCTAAAAACTTCAAAAATATCTGTCAGTAATAATACATCCAGTTTCAAATATGCAAGCATGTAATCACCAAAATTGTTACAATTGAAAGCAAACCACGCATTACTAGCGTGCTTATATTCTTCATCTGAACAATGTTCACGAGTGAGATCATTATAAAATTCACATTGTGGTGGCAGACATTTTTCTGTCAATGTATTTAGACTTTTGAAATAACAGTAGGGAAACACTCCCTTTTGATAAAGAATATCATCTGTTAACAGGGGAAATTCATTTCTTAGTTTTTCTACATGTTCATAAACTTGCAATCCTCTTGCTAACTCACTCAATGATGCACTAAAAAATTGATAAGAATCTAAGAATTTTAACTTGAAGTAGATTGTTTTTCCTTTGTATTCGTTTACAGGGACGCTGGCGGATAGAGTTATATACTTTTCAGCTGTTGCTGCTACTACTTCCAATTTCCATGACTTCTTCTTTCCAATTGCTTTATAGCAAACGATATGACTATCATAATTCTTAAAATTATGGAAGAAGATGGGTAGTTCCCGCATATTTAGTTTTAATCGAAGATTGCATTCACTGCATATTGTTTGTCTATATCTGCCTGTTAAATGGTCGTGATCTCTTACTTTTATGCAATCATCACTAAATACAGCTTTACATTTATTACAATTTTTTACATTTTTATGTTTTTCTTCTTCATCAGAAGAAAGAGACATTGGTTGCCGGCTTATTGCACGCTGATTATCATATAAGTTTTGAGCTATATTTTCTAGGTGATCCAAGAAGTCCATAATACAATTCTCTCCTTTGAAGACATAATATTTGTTTTCAAATCTGGACTGGAGAGCTTTATGCCAAACATGATAAACACCAACTGCTGCCGGTTTGTGTACTTTATTATCGATGTAGCACTCTATATCTGCATAAACAACTAAAGGAGGACTTAATTGATATTCCATGCTACTTGTGCTTACCTCTAGTTGTTTAGGCATTCTTTCTATTTGTGCCTTTCCACGAACACAAAATTGATAATGTCGCTCCAAAGTTGTCTTATATGTAAACGATTGGGTACATCGATCGCAGAAATGTTTATATCTTCTATTTATTTTTCTATATAATCTTGATAGTTTTCTGATTCCACAAAAGTGTGCACGTTCATTGTTTATAATTAGTAGTATATTCACAGTTCGCTTACCAATAAAGTTGCTGCTATATCGAACACCTTTTAGTCCTTTTTCGTAAAGGTGAATGTTGATTTTAATGTCATTATTTTTCTCAAACTTAGGAATATCTTTAATTGATACGGGTGTAGAGATGTCATTCATATTTAGTTCAGATGTCCATTTACTATATGATTTTATCTCATTCCTAGAATATGATACATCATTGTAATGTAGCATTGATAGAACTGAATACAAGAAACAGTCATTTGCATTTGAATGTACATTAATTACAGCCTTCGAATCTTTCAAACTCTTTGGTAGATTAAATACTTCTCCACCAGAAAGTAATGGACTAGTAATAACATTGAATTCTATATTTAGTATTTCATCTATAACCCAATTGCTACCCTTATTTGCAAAAGCTTCAATATGACTTGAGAGACTATTTAAGTTATCTTAGAACCATGTATCATAGTCATAAATATAGTTTGTGGATGATGAAGTAAAGTGTGCGGGAAACGTTTCATCTTCCTGAGGATTTGATCGCACATAACGAATTTGTGCTACCAGACGACCACGTAGTTGAAAATTTTCTAGAAGGTTTCTCACTAAGTTCTCTAATATAGATCGCATACTTAATAAAAAGGAAGTTATATCTACTGTGTGTACTGATGGTGTGATGTCGTATACACGAGCATGACCGTTGAGCGCGCTTTCGCTGAGACTTACAGTTCCATGATTATTTTGAATATTCATCTCACTATTTGTATTATGCATATTCATATGCTGACGGAATTTGCTTATAGAATTATACGTTTCACCACAGCGGGAGCAGCATTGCATAAAGATCAAACTATTATTTGAAGCGCTGATTGGTACTTGTCTAGACGTTGATTCAGCAGTACTAGATTCGGGTATTTCACTATCATTAGCTGGGATACTTCGAGGATTTGAATTTAAATTACAATTACTTGGTTGCTTATCACAGACTAGATTGTGTCGCTTTAGAAAATCCTGTCATTTCGTTTCATATGGACACTTCCTACACTGATAAGTTTTTCCTAACTTACAAAACTTTTCATGGCGTTGCAAATTACCATTAAGAGTAAACGTTTTTCCACATTTAGAACAGACAACCATGTTTATTAAACTGGTGAGGATTATAATTTTGCAGACTATATATATTTTTATCATCCTATGACGTCACAACGATTACTAGCCAATGACATTTGTTCCAATCTACGATGAAATAAGAAGACAGGACTTGTAACAACTTCTTTTTCCATTTAAAGTCAAAACAAAAAGTAAAAGTAGAAAGTTTACATTTTTTCACACTTGACCCTGTCGCTGTGCGACAGTTTAATATGGTGGCACTGCTCACAGCAGTCGGTCGTGTCCTCCATGTGAGACAGCCTCACTCTTGTGAATTCCCCATCGCGAAACACTAAGTGCATCAGCGTCTCACGCTCAAACTGTCGACCACCTCTGGCTACAGAGGAGGACAATAGTAAGTTTGACTGTGTTAAATTTCTAACGGACACAATCAAACCCCTATTCTCCTCCCTGAGCTTACTTTCTCTCTCCTCAGCCATCTTCAGGCGTTGCTGGTACAGTTTTAACCTCTCTTCTAGCCGCTCATCATTCTCGGATGTATCGTCTAGGTCGACATTGTATTGTTGTAGTAAAGGAGCAGGAATAGAGACTGGAGCAGGAACAGGGATCGGAGTAGGAGCAGGAACAGGGATCGGAGTAGGAGCAGGATCAGGGATCGGAGTAGGAGCAGGAACAGAGATTGGAGCAGGAGCAGGATCAGGAAAGGGGACCGGAGTAGGAGCAGGAGTTCGGTATTGAAGGATCGGTGTAGGGGCAGCTGAACGCTGCAAGTTGGCGACGCACGGATTCGGGAGAATGATATCTCTTGTGATGCGAAATCACACATATCCTGAAATGAGAAGAAATAATTGTTCACTATCTATATGTCCTTATAATGAGGATAGAGCACTACAGTTCTAACAAAATTGTGAAAATCGTACCTCAGGAGTCAACGGTGAAAAATTGTCCTGAATCGAATTATTTTGAAAATAGATATCACTGTTATAATTTTAGAACAGCATTTATCAAGAGAAATCATGAGATTTAGTTATTAATTATTAAATTCGGTACTTACAAGGGAATGCCTTGCTTCATCCTCATCAGAAGATGTGGGCGACGAGGTGGTTGATGTTGAAGAGGACGAGGTGGTCGATGTTGAAGATTCGCTACTCTCGTCTGAATCCTCCCTCTCATCGGATGAGGACTCCCGTATTGTATAGGGACGCTCCTCATTATCCTCAACGGAAGTTGTAGTCGCAGGTGTTGAGGCGACGCTATTAACCCTGGTCTTTTTCAGGGATAAGGATCTCATTACCTGAAACGGTAGAAAAAGATAGAAGAATAATTGAGTAAATGCATTATGTATGATACATTAAGTGGTGAGAGGAACTTATAATAACGACTATAACAGCTGTACTTACGGGACGTGGGCTACTTGTTTCTTCTACCACACGCATCTTCGTTAACGGTGGCAGAATTTTAAACAGCTGTAAAGAGAAATAACATATTATTTTACATCAAAGGTGATTAATTTTTATCAACATGACTTACAGTTCTCACTTGAGGTAACTTTTTGACAATCTTTGTCTTTTTCTTCGCTTGAGACCTCGGACACTGAAATGTTTTAAAAATTGAATTTACTTCATACATAGCGAAACAAATGTTCTTAACATTATTCATTTTTTTATTTTAAATTTAGCATGTGCAGTTATCAGTACTCACCTCTAAATCACTGGATGACGAGTCACTGTCCAGGAATTCTCTTGACTTGAATTTTCTTTTTGTGGGGGGTTTTGTTGGGGGTTTTGAGGGTTCTGCGCATTGACTTAGAACTCCTTCTGCAGCCCTATCCTCCTTCGCGAACAGTCTAGCCAATTTATTTCTTTCGGCTTTCGAGGTCAGGTTAACTCCACCCCTGCCATTCTCCTGCGCACAGGTAGCATGCCGGATGATGAAGGCTTTGGACTTTTCGTCGTTGGCCATTTTTGTGCTTCGCACGTAGGCTCTGCAGGTGAGGCAGTAGACATAAGTGCAGCCCTCCTTGAAATTACAATCTTTATGCCCACTCTTGTTGGCATGACGCACCGGTTGTTTACAAGTTTCACAGTAGTGGAAAATTAATCTTTGACGTGCAATGGTTGCTTGACGAACCATTTCTGTAAGTCATGGAAAACGTTTGTCATTACATTGTCTGTTAGCAAATATGAACTCATTTAAGTAACTATTGTATAAATATTGGAAAGTAATTCTACAGTCATTAATTTTCTGACAGAGATATATATTTTTCGAGATAGAAACCGAAAGTCGAAATGTTGAATTTATCTTGAAAAGGGTTGTTTACATATTAACATGAAATTGAAATCAGCTGATGTATTATTATTTTATTTTATTTCGAAATGAAATCATAGAAACGGAACTGTTGTTTTGAAAAAGATAAACATTTCTGACTTTGGTTAAACAACTTTTAATTTGTAAATGGTCCACAGACTATCACTTTGAAAACAAAATTAGCATTTGAATTATTTACAAATTTGAAGCACACTTTGGAAATGTTTATCTTTATTTAAACATTTCATCATATAAGCTTGTGTGCTTTATAGGTTTTGAAAATGTTATAATTAATTATGAAAATTAATAATTCTGTTTAATAATATAACATATAGTGTTCCTAACTTAAGATCCAGCCACATGTTTTAAACTATCTGGTTATAAGAACTTAGTAATGTTCCTACTCCCAAACTATAGAAAGTAGTGAATAGAAGAATGTAGAACTCACTTCAGAATTGCAGTTATAAATAGATAAAACGGAGAGACGGAGAACGAGGTCTGCTATGCACACAGAATAATTCAAAAATGAGTGAAGAACGGAGCTCTACAACTTCTTTATATATGATTCTAACAAAGGAACCATGAACAAAGACCGGATGGCATCATAACATCACATTGTTATAGAAAAACAAACTGTTGAATTCAAACAAAACTAAACAGCTGATATATTTTAATGATGAAATAGAAAAGTGCCATCAAAGTCTTTGATGCTAGAGTGGTACATGTAACCGCGAAGTTAAGCCAATTAACATGTGATGAAGATGGATTCCCTGCAGTTCTAAACATTTAAAATTCTACTTAAGTTAAGGATTTCATCTAAATTCAAATAATAAAGAAAAAGTCATTAAGTTTTAAGAAGTTAAATCCAGACTGCATCATAAAACGCGCAAAAATCGAAATTTGAATTTCGCGCCAAATTTCGTAAAATCAAATTTCGCGCCAAATTTTGAAAATCAAATTTTGCGCCAAATTTAAATTTAATGGCATCTAGGGTTAGGGTTAGGGTTAAGGTTAGGGTTAGGGTTAGGGTTAAGGTTAGGGTTAGGGTTAGGGTTAGGGTTAGGGTTAGGTTTAGGGTTAGGGAAGCAAGAAGAGTATCTATGGCACCCGGAACCCATGGGTAAATAAATTTTCGAGTGCGCGAAGCGCAAGAGAAAATTTATTTACCCTATAATCCGAAAAATTTTGAGGCCCCCCCCCGCCTTGTATGAAGTGTATGAAGTGTATGAAGTGTATGAAGTGTATGAAGTGTATGAAGTGTATGAAGGTCAAAGGTCAAGGTCAAGTCAAAGGTCAAGTTCATGTGGAAGTTTATGCATTATAGTCATTTCGAGTGATCAAACTTTAACTTTGAAAATTTTGAAAAACTTGAAAAATTAGTTATTTTTGAGAAAAACTTAGAATTTTTCCAGTTGCATACACTTGCATACAACAGGGATTTCTTCATCGAATGGGTACATACCTTATATCATTCGAATGCTCTTTTCATGCTGATTCTAATGGTGTATTGTATGACACATGTATGACACCATCCGAAGCAGCTATAGCCCTTTGAAAGATAGATAGAATTTAGTTGAGAAACTTAGAAATTGAAATCATAAATTTTTCTTAAAAAAGATTTTTTTTAAAAAAGAAGCGGGAGGTGTTGTGGTACGTTCCATTTTTAATGTGATTAGAATAATATAGATAAAATAGCTATGGTACTTGAGGATTAGAACCTTTGATAAGAATTGGTACACAACTAGGACATATATACTTTTCTAACAAAGGAATTCCCAACAGCCAATCAGAGAGGTTCCGATTTTCCCTAAAGGGATATATAAGGATGTAATTGTTCCAATTAAGCAAGTTCTAATCCTCGTGACTTGAGTAGACATTAAGAATCTATTACGAATCTATTTCATGATGAGTACCCAGAAACAACTGTTCTGTTACCAAAATGAAAGCCAAGTAATTATGGGTGGATCGTTGGATGCGAAGGTTAATTTGTGTTGCGGATGCAAAGTGGAACTCTGGAAGACTTTAACAGTGACAGCACTTCAAAGGAGAAAAGGACTGTCGGCGAAGTGTCCTATACACGAGTGTGATCACGACTTCACAAACAATGCAACATTCCTCGAATGGGCTGAGGACTTCTTGAAGTTAACAGAGTCCCCCGAGGGACGTGACTTACCTTCTTTCATTTTTTATGGTTAATTACACTTACATTGTAAACCTCCTGTTTTCATTTCGCAAATTCTGTAAATCGGATTCTGATTAGTAAATAATAGAACATTCATAACATAATTTCTGATCTGTAAACGCATTATGAAAATAAATAAAATTGTCATCATAGTCACAATGGCCACAATTGTCGCATTTGAGCAAGCAGTCTCAAAACAAACACCTGTTTAAGTACCGAAATAGATGTTCGCATCCCTATTCTAATTCACATACTCTAATTCAATTTCGGAATAAGGCGTTCCGAATCATTGAGTATGATCTCAATTCGCCTATCAATCGGAACGCGGTTCCTATTTACCTGTTCCTATCCATGTTCGCATCCATTCGCAATTCGGAACATGTTCATATCCATGTTCGCATTCGCAATTCGGAACATGTTCGCATTGGCAATTCGGAACACATGTTCCTATCCATGTTCGTATCCACTATCAGTGCGTCCGCAATTCTAACTACTTTCGTTCCGGCGTCAGATGAAAAAACCGAGCGGTCCACCTTTGAGGCATATGGGGTTAACCGCAGATATCGTCAATTTGACGGGTAACTTGAAATTTGTTAATTTGACATCTCGACCCTAATTTGTTTCCTTAAAGTTCATGACGGGTTGATTTTGAGTATATTGATTGTTGAGTACATCCACTACCCTCTGACTTAGAGGATTTTGCCCGAGCGCGTGCGTTCCATATCTTGGAAAGAATGACCTCAGACCATTTGATATTTCCTTAGCAAACTACGTGGTTTCTAGACTAATGGAACCACACTTCAACTGTGGCTACAATGTGGCGGCCGCTAGCTATTTACATCATTTGATGTTGCATCAACTCTGCTACAGAAAAAAGTTACCATTGTTAGTACTGTACAGAAAAGCAGGAGAGAACTGCCCAAAGCCTTGTCAAAAATTGAGAAAGAATCGCGTCGATATGATTCAAAATCTCTTAGACTCGAATTCAAAAATTGTTCCTCACAATCTACAAAATTAGGCAACTAATTCGGTTTCTGCTCTGACCACGATGCACTTGTCTTGTCAATTTGCAAGCACCGAAAAGAAACTGCTTGATACCGCTGGATATTAGAATACCACAAAACATAGCGTTGACATGTATGGCGTTTGACAGTATATGATCAGAATGCATACAAGGAAAGTTGAAACACGACGTTGGCCAATGCACGTCTTTTATATCTTGCTCGATATTTGAAGCATAAATTCATGGACATTATTTCAGCTGTCCACAGGAAAATGTTCTTCGTCGAGATTATCTATTAGCTTTGGGTGAACAGCTCTGTGATATCCTTACCAGCAACCGTGACTCAGCGAGCTCTACAGCATCGACTTCAACAAATGATGCATATTTGTTAGGAAAACGAAAGCACCGTCAGTTGCACAATCACAAAAACAGGATCTTGGTCCTTTGAAATAGTTATTTGGGAAATAGATACATAAAAGACAGCAACTAAATTTAAAGTAATAATAGTCACAATACATAGTACTACTAGATATTGCCGTCAAATTTGAGGTATACAAAAAACTCCGCGGTTCTAGTGTGAAGTTCGTTCGGTGAATCGAACATTTTAAAAAGCTATCTTGAAGACCTTCTTGAACTATAGCCGAAAAATATTTTATTTCGCTGTCAAGATTGTCGTGCAACAGTCAATAAAAGCTTCAAACTCTTGAAACCTGGTTCTCTGGCTTTCATAATTAATATTTTGCAAAGTTCAATGCAAACCTTTTAGAGCATTAGAAAACTTCAAATGGTGCTATTGACTTTGAAACATGCTTAAACAGGCCTCTTCTAATTTATTTTCCCAATCCTTGTAAGTGACTGTCATCACATTTGCCCCTCATGTCTGCATGACGATTCTAATGGAGTTCTTAAAACTATAGATGACACCAGAAATTATGAAAACATCCAACAAAAAATGGAAATAAATTATGATGCCTAGACATATTTACAGATTAAAGGATGCCCTATGGGGGCTCATTTTGCTCCGCCTTTTGCGATCATTTACATGAATGCAATTGAAACCATAGCTCTTGATAACTTAGATAAAAATTTAGGTACTGTACCTTTAATTTACAAGCCGTATATCGATGATATAATCTTGGGACCATATCCAAAAAGTGAAGAGTTTTTTCAGGATATATTACATCTCTTTAATTCAGCAAACAATAACATCAATTTCACAATTGAAATTTCTGAAAACCATTACTTGAATTTTTTGGATATAGGTATTTCCGTAAGTCAGAGATTGCGGTATAAATGGTTCAGTAAATCCTGTCATTCTGGAATTACGATGCGTAAAGATAGTTGGTTGCCAAATCACATAAAATATAATTTTGTACTCAGTAGTATTAAATATGTGCATGATCGTTGTTCGGATACTTCCTTAGAGTCAGTCAATGTAATGAAAAAACGTCTGTATGAAAATGGATTTAAGCCTAACTCAATTACACCAAAATCAAAATCCAATACTAAAAGTAATGAAAATCAAATTAACCTTTGTGTTGATTTCATTAGTGATAGCTACTTAAGAAAAATTAATAAACTGGTCAGTAAGTATGAACTTCCTGTTCGTGTTACCTGCAAACCCGGTCAAACTTTAGTTAATAGCATAAATACTATTGAAAACAAAAACAAATGTAATTGTAAACTGTGCAAGGATATTGGACCTAAATATATGTGTAGCGATAAATACATTGTGTATAATTTTGAATGTAAAATTTGTCATAAAAATTATATTGGTCAAACTTTCCGACCTTTAAAGTTACGGCATGATGAACACAGACGTAGTTTGAACTGTCAAGATTGTAAAAGTGCACTATCTGAACATAGTTTGACTGACCATGCCGATAAAATGATGAACATCGATAAATTCCAGCTTTCTGTCCTAAATAAACAAAAGAATTCGATGCAAACTAAAATGGCCGAAGCACGCTTCATAGCGTTGAACAAGCCACAAATCAACCGCAAACATGAATTGATCTAACGAGTCGTCACTGCCTAATCATTTTTATATTTAAGCTAACTTTGCCTGTTCATTTACTTACCCCTTGATACTGTCCACCGTGACGAAACGCGTCGGGGAACTTTATTTATTTTTAAAAAATAAAAAAATCGTCTAAATTGAGGGAGAGCTATATTTTTGTTTACATCGTGGAAAATTGAATAATGAACCTCCCGTATAAGACAACAAAAGATCTGGTTATTCTATGATATAGCCGTGATTTCAAAGAGTTTTATTTCGTGACATAGAAATGTAAAGTAAATTGAACTGACAAGTGTAATAGAATAATATTATCATTATTGGAAAATATTATCAATCCCTATATAGACAATCATGACATTAATTTTTGTATTGTGTCCACACTCAAATTTATGGTTATTCAATGAGATTTATCTGAAGTTGAAGCAAATTTAATGAACAAAAAGCATGAATATTGACCAATAAGTATTTAAAATATTTTTCGGGTACTTTAGTACTGCAATCAATACAAAAAGTACATGCATCTCTTGCTTGTAGCTTTTTTTTATCTCATTCATGACTATGTGGAGAAGATGGGTACGAGTAACAGACGTCCAACATTTGTCATCCCAAAGCTTCTTGACATTTTTTTTCGATACACTTACTAATTCATTATCTTCTTTTTCATCGTTGCACAATATACTGGCACGACATTTTGAACCGTTGGTGAGTTGGGTGTATCAAGTATATCAAAAAAGTCTTCATTTTCCTGCAAAATTCTTCCAATGCTCGAAGATTAGAAGAGAAATCTGAATGTGATTCATAACGTTGTCCCAACAAGTGTCGCAGAAATTCGTAGCTTGAATTCAACCCGTGAAATTCATTGAACTTAGACCACCATTGACGAGTAATACAGGCAGCCTTCAAGGATATCGGAAGTTTTTCTGACGTATTTAACCAGCTCAGCACAACATTTGGTGAAATGCCAAAATTCTTTACTCTCTGCGCAAGTGCCTTCAAATGCATTCATTCACCAATACGGTGTTTAAGCGATGCTCGAAGCATTGATATCTGAAAAGTAAGAAAACAGTAGTAATTGGTTAATTCATCATTCAAAAGGACGAATTATTCGATATCATGAATTATCCGGTGTTTTCATTCAAAATTACAATTAGGGACACATCTACGACAAAACAGCTAAGTACCTTATATTATCAAACATGCATACCGCTATAGCAGTTTAATCTTGATTCAACAATATTGATAAAATGTCTTAATTAACCATGTCCTGGGGGTCTTTTCTGAAAGAATAAGCTTCTTGTGAGACTGATATTTGTTGACTTTCGATATTTATGTCTACTTTCTATGCGAATCACTATGAGTGCATCCATATTCCTAGAGCTCATTAGAAAAACGATAAATAACGTTAGGGGTTCAGGGAATTTCAGATGCTAATAATCCGGCCGAGTTATTACCGGATTTGGAAATAGTATTGATCTACTTCAAGCAATGCGAAATAAAAATGTGCATTTTTAGGCTCCATCCCGAGTGACTCTATTGTATGGGATTCCCATACAAAATTTTCTATGGTATTTTTGGACCCTTTTTAATGGGACTGAAAGGGGATTTCTATGGGGTTCCCCTTAAAATCCCTTATGAATCCCATATGATATCCCATAGAAATCCTTTTCATTCTCAGTGCAAAAAACCCTTTCAAACTCATGGAGAAATCCCTTATAGCATTCCCATAAAGTTATGTTATAGGAATTTCATAGGCAAATTAAAAAAGCCTTCGATTTCCTTAGATAAAAGTAGTTACATTTGAGACTCCCCGAAATTAATACGATAATTAAATTGAAGAAAAAGTGCAACATTTCCGCATGATATGTATTATGTGTATTCAGGACAAATTTTGTTTTTTCAGTAATTCCGCTTCAGTATGTAACTTTTTGCGCACAATTGACTCTGTTTCAGCTTTCACTTTGCCATACCGATCGGCACCGAAACCTGAAAATAATGAAACGAGAGATTGAATGAAATACATGCACTATCCACTATAGTATACGGTATGACATTCATATGACATAGCTACATAATTATCGTAATTTTCTGTGAACGGTCTTATTCAAGTGATTCGTTGAGACAGCTGTTGTTGTTGTTGATTTCGCATATCACCTAAAATCCTCTCCAGATATAGGGCCTATTGGATTTTCAGATTATACTACTTGTATGTACATGTTCATGCACCACAGTGAAGTTGAAAATCGCTAATTACGTAGTACAAAAATTTCATCCGGCTATTTTGGAAAAAAATGAAATGATAAAAAAACAAGTAGACCTAGTATGAAAAGAATGAATGTTTCAATGTAGAATGCATATCGGTCTATCAATGCAATGTGAAATTGTATAAACACCAGCAAGAATAAATTAATGTATGAAAACCAAAAAGCTTCCCATGAAAGCGATTTAAAAAGCTTCTAATTTAATGCACAGTACTGCTGCCGTCCAAAGATAAAATAACATAACTGACATTTTGATGGTTGTCATTTGAAACAATCTTCTCTTTTTGTGTTGCATTTTGATTTTGTTTATGTCTGATACTAAAATATACGAGTACATTTGTTGCATTGAATACAGGTGCACAAATTGAATTTTTATCTGAAAGTGAGGTACAAAACTGTAAATTACCAATAATATCAGTTATGTTATTTTACTTTTGGATGTCAGACTGTACATGTAAGTATAATCAAAGCAATGTGTATTTCGTAAATTACCGTTATACATGTACTAAAAATACGGTATAAAAGGAAAATATATGCCGTATAATAAAAAATGCAAGTATACATGTATGCCCGCTCTATGACTGTGGCTTCACTAGATAGGAATAAGATAATATACTGTTATACGATGGCTATGCGTGGCTGCGCACAAGAATCCCTCAGTTTCGCTTCGGGATCAGTAGATTCAATTTTTGTAGTCAAAATATTCATCGTCCACGCATACACATCGTACGGTGCAACAGTATTCTACCATGGTATCATCTAAGATAACTTGAGATATAATTAATGTATGAGTACGGCTTATAATCATTGTTTTTTATGTTATTCAGTAAACTGTAATTACCGGTATCCGTATGTAGGCCTAATGGATCGATTAAATGAGAACATTCATTGTGAGGCATTATAGAAAGATCAAATTGATCTCATAAAATTAATTTTTGATATTTGATCGTTATACTGATTCGACAAAAGTGTTCAAGAGCACTCAGAACTTTAGACAGTTGTTTCAGGCACGGTATCCATTTTACGGTATACCTAACCTACATTGTTGAACAGCTCATCGAACTCACCGTTCCAATTTCAACATTATCCTCTTAAGGAGACATTCTTTGCTTTTTGAAACCAAAAGATCATCAGTGTTGGATGAAATGCTTGCAAGAGGATTGCGATTGGGAGTAGAAGACGTGGGATATCTGCTTGCCGATTCCTCCTCATCAGTCGTTTCCATCCTGAAATCCTGGAAAGAATAAGACAATTAATTTACAGTTGCCTACATGTAGGCCAATGGCATTTTTCTAAACGCCCGATAGGCCTAACAATTGTATACACGAATAATGATTTAACTAACACAATTTTTGAATGCAGTAATTTCATCATGTAGCAATTTAATATGTGTGTAGAGTAACATTTACTGAACTTACAAGTGCAAAAGCCAAAATAAGACCAAGTATCGAATAAAGCTTACTGTGTCAGGTTTGAAATCAATTGATTTTGCAGCAGACACAATTTCTTCAAGCCTTTCGACTATAGGATGCAGTCGATTGACATCTGTAAAAAATAGATTTGCGTGATTACATGTAGGCTTAGATTGTAGAGCAACAACAGGTAACCTATCAAATTATTTTCAAACATGCTAATTTCATAGTATTTTCAAACAGCTCATCAGTGGGTGTACAGTATTGGCCTAGTCTATTTTCATAACGGGTCTGAAACTTTTTCGACGCGAAGCTTAGAAAAAAGAAAGTGCGTTATACAACATAGCATACCGGCATGCAAAATGTTTACAATGTTACCGTAGTAATCTTACTTGTAATTGCATACAGCTTAGACTAGAAAAAGTTAAGTATGTTCACAAATATCATTAAATATTTGCATGTTATTCAAAGATACCCGTCCTCATTTGAAGTATTGATTTCAATGTGTTTATATTCCGATTTCTAAGCGTCCAATCCTTACCAATAATTGCACGTATGCTCTGACAAGTAATAAACACTGCAGCAGTGTCAGTGCTGCATAGATTTGCACTGATATAAATTTCTAAAAAATATTTAACAAAGAAATACATGGCTTGATATAGCATTCACTTTGCGATTATTGCCCTCGAAATACATGCATACATTGTCTTATACATTATATAATATATTATAGGCCTATATAATATGTCTTATATATAAATTCCGTTCATAACACAGTTGAACAAAATTATTATCAAACTGTATGCAAGTTGATAGTTACTCATTTAGCTAATTCTATTGACTTTTCATGTTAAAGCTATTTAATGCTTCTATTCCTTCTGTGGAGTTCAGAATGAAATCAAAAAGCCATTGAAAAAATGAGCGTAAGACGTCAAACATACCTATTTTATTCTTGTGCTTTTTTATGCACAGTAAATTGAAAAATACATCTACAAAGTTATCAAAAGATTAGTATTAAGGATTATAAGATTAGTATAAGATTAGTTTAAATGGTTAGGAAACAGAAATCTGTTGTCATCTTTCCCATAGAATATTTTTCATTGAGCATAACAACTAAAATTCTGACTTTTTGAAATATGCTGATTGCCTGATTTGAAAATGACATATGCGTGAGTCACGCATAATCGATAACAGGTCATCACATCGATTTAGAACGGTTACTGGACTAGAGGGAAATCAAAACTCAGAAACAGCATACCAAAGGAGATTAACCATCTTTTACAACGAAATTCTGTCGAAATACTTTACTGTCGCTGAAATCCAATAGCATTAATTTTTTTGAAACAAGAATGGTTATTCATGATTGAATAGACTGTAATCGTGATGTGTTTTGAAATTACAACATGAATCTTGCAAGCCTGGAAATTGTCTATCTATTAATGTGATATGTCTTGATTTATATAGACCCAGTACAGTATAGGTCGGTGTGAGTCTATGTGTCAGCATTGATAGTAACTTTAATTGGCGAAAACCTTTGCAGTTCATTGTATACTATTACCAATTCAGACAAGTATTTGATTATACCGATAAAAATTCGTACACCAAAATTCTAAAAGCCAATGCAAAATAGCGCGAAAATTTCCTACTTTGCTTATTTGTAGAATTGAATACTTATTATTATGCTACTCTGAATAATGTTTTACCGTAAATCCTTCCTTCACTTCTTCTGAGCTTCCATATTGCAAGAAAAGTGTCAATTTTAGAGACAATTTGATGTGATTTGTCAGACATCTTACAAGATTCAAATTTAAGTCATAGACATAGGAGAATGCATAGACGCCTAGATATTTATGCATATAGATATTATGCAAATATCTAGGCGTCTATGGAGAATGTAACTCTTTGACTGGGAGCCTTTTTTATGTGCCAAAAGCTGTTATTCTAGTTCAACCGAGATATCTCACATATCAACAAACCTTGATATTTGAAAATGAATACATCGCCCGTAGTGAAGATATCATGATTATAAATTACACATTATTGGCAATCTATATATAACATGATCAAATCAATTTGAGTTTTAAGAGAATGTTTGAGGGTTTCTATGGGACCAAACGTTCCCAATTATTTCTATACGGTCGGTTTACGATGTACATGTATGTAGAAAATTAAATATAATATTTACGATAATAGTCCATTAGTCGAATGCAAGAAATTACTACTGAGATCAAAGATGCGGAGAGTCGACGGTAATTAACGACGATATAAAGGATGCGAAGAAACAGATAAATCAGACCAGTTTCTCACCAGTAGCAAGTCACTAAACTGCTGATGAGTCTGATATTTAACCTTCCAAAATTATTCAAAATCAAAGTAGGCCTAAAAAATCCTAGATTATTTACGCATTGGGACTCTGGGCAAATCGTCTGCGCGGAATAGCATTTTCACGTATAGGCTAAACATACAAAGCGCGTTGCTGTGATGAGTCGGTAGAAATAATGTTTTTAAGGGACTCTTTGTACGAATGCGTTTCACTGATAGGAATAGAGAACAAATCTAAGCCTGATTATTGATTATCCGAAAAATTCATTTGATAAGTACACGGTGCGGTTAGCCAAATTTGCCATAACGATGATTACAAAGCAATCTCGAACATCCCATTATTGAAATTTTACTGAAACGTTTTTATTAATCTTAGACAGGAACTATCTACGATTCAATCGCCAGTCGTTGAGTATCAACACTATGTAAAATTGTCTAAATTACAGTTAAAGAAATAGTATTGCTATACGAAAGCAACTGACCTGCAAATTCACTTGAAGTCCTATGACTGAAAATCAAGCGAGAATCTATTAAATGTTACGGCCAAAATTACCTGGATAGTGCTTGGAACCGGAAGTGTGCAGTCGGACGAAAACATGTCACAAATCCAAAATGCGAAGTTATCCCTATCATTGACCTCTGAACGACATTGGGAAAAACCTACAGACGAAGAAAGTTACGTAAACGCTACAATGATGGGTGAATCTGACTCAACAAATCAGAGGCTAGGAATAACTATTCTAGACATGTGGATGAACAGAGGCGGTATGATAATTCTGAAATAAACGGCAGATAAAATAAAGAATGTAGGAGAGAGAATAAGACTTACTCTAAGGAATGGAAGTACAATCTTGAGCAAATTTTCTCAGCAAATTGAATAAAGAATGTAAGAGAGAGAAAAGAATTGAAATTGTAATTGTAGTCCTTAAGAGTACTAGTTAACGTTTACTCCGAGCAGTAATAAACATGTTAAGTTAAGAAAGATTAAGATTGGCATACGAGGTCGTCAGCAAAAGGACCAGGATAAGATTCACGCTTTCGGCCTATACCTTTTGTAGCGTTCAGAGTCATCCTAGCTGGGCCCTCTGGCCAACAGTTAACTAAATTGTTATCAAAAAAGAAAACATTAAGCAAGAAGATAAATATTTACAGAATATCTGGTAAGAAGGAAAATTATATCAACCTAAAATTCAAATAAATTCAAATCAAAGATGCGAAAAATCAACCCATTTTATGAAAAACAAGAGTTAATCAATTGACGAGCAGAAAGCAAACCAAATTTACTTAAAAGATGGTGGTGCTTGTGTAAAGCTTTCTCCGCGTTCAAGCGAAGCTCACTTTAATAATAACGTCTATTAACGAGCAAAGTGACCGTCTTTGACGTTTTCTCCTCAAAGTCTTTGAGTTGTGAGCAGATACGAGCGTACCTGAATATCTGGCTGCAGAAAACTTTAAAGTCTATCTTGTGAGGCATGGTATTTTCCGGGAAAAAAAGAAGAGTTACGTTAAAATTAAGATCGTCAATTTTGTGGTATACCGAAGTGGTTACACCAGAATCACACACGTTAATTTTAACGTCTAAGTAGTCAATAATTTCATTGTTATTACCACATCGATTGGCTTCCAAGTCAATGAGGTAAATCTGGGGTATTAACTTATCTAAGAATTTGTAGTTAACTATACAAAAATCATCAATATACATGTACCTAGAAGTATTCGAGAGGAGCCTTGCAAGTCCAATTTTATCACCGCGAATTAAATTAGTCATAAAATTGTACTCGCAGTGAAAAAAGAAGAGGTCCGCTAGAAGAGGGCCATGTCAATTGCCACCCATAGGGATTCCCTTATACTGTCTGAAGACAAATCCTCCAAAAGTGATATACGCCTCTTATGTAATAAACTTAACAGCAGCTTTGAACAAATCTTTCGTGAAAGTAATAACCACTATATCTAATGTTTGAAAGAAAACTTTTTGTCGTAACCAATGCACATAAATTTCTTACTGAAAATTATGTCTAACAAAGCAAAAATATGATTGCTGGCTTCTATTTGCTTCAGATTAGTATATAGTGTAGAAAAATCAAACACCTAAAGATCAAAAATATTTTTATTTCCTATCTTTTTGAGGAATTCGATACTTGAACGGACACTCCAAAAGCAATTATTTCCGCTATTATTGCGAGTCACTAGGATCGAGTCACAATAATTCTTAAGATGCTGACGGATAATCGCCAGTCCCATGTTAATGACAACAGATAGCTGTTTCGTGCTACCCCCAAGAACCGGTTCAAGAAATTACAATGAAAAGATAAGGACAACAGACATTTTGGTCCTATAAACAAACTTGAAATACAATTTTTCTACATCATTCACTCTTTCACTGCACACTAACTCACCGTCTTCGAAGTTCACCAACAAATGAATGACGATGTCGATTGATTGTATTCAAAATACTAACGTTTTTCGATATCGACGCTCTTAAATAATAACGTCATAGATATCCGTCGTCTGGCGAAATCGAGGTCGGTTGAAGCCTTGTGAATGAATCATCACGTCATCACTGACGATATATTAAAACGTGAGAAATTACTTCTCTGAAGTTTGCTATTAAGATCCTGTTCTGGTCAATTATATTTCTCTGGTGTGTCCTATTGAGATCCTATCAAGAATAGAGCTATTACTGATGTCCCTACAAAACCTGCCGGGATTCTACTATAGGAAATGGTGGGTTTCACAGGTTATGGTAGGAAACATATAGGATTCTTGCCAGATAAGTAGGATTCGAATCAGTACATGTACCAAAGGATAGTAAATTACATAATTACATTTTAAAGTTATTCCAGCAAATCATTGCGGGATTAGTTTTCTAGGAAACCAAAACAAATCATTTGGTTTTCCAAACAACCAGTGAAAAACCAAAACTGTTACAGTGGGAATGATAATGGCCTATGTGAAGGTCCTAAAACAGCAGGCCCATAGATAATTGTCTGAAGTTTTCTGGTCCCCACAGGATAAAGTCTGTATGCCATCATTGAATCTTGTTCTACGTGTAGGTCTAGAGTCCATCGCGTCCATTTTCACAGTGTAGTCGATTATACACTGTATATGTGAGCGATTGGCCCACACTGTTAATGATCGAAATCGATGTATGTAATCAAAACCTTGCAAGTCATCCATAAAGATCTGTGAGACCGGTTTGATTTCGATTGATAGGCATTAATTTTGATTAATCCCTTTCATATTCTACATAAGGAATCCTTTGATGAGAATCGTGGATTCTAGGGGATTCAGTTGTATGGGATTGTAAGGGATTCCATATAATCCCCAAGAAACCCATATGATCCTATTTGCATCGTGAATGGGATCATATGGGATCCCTTACAATCCCATATATTCCCTTAAAAACCCATAGAAAAGAGTCACTCGGGATGTCACAAAATAACAGAAGCTAACGCTAGAAAAATTTGGTTATCGAGTTGGTTGAATTAAATTGGACTTCGAGTCAAATCATCTGAAGAACACTTCTGTGAAAAAGACACTCGATCTGAAGATGTACAAATTCTGATGCATGTTATTCTGTGGTAGATATCACCTACCACTGGCCGATGTTGATAATTTATTAAGTATACTGTAAATCGCTGGATACGAAAATTACATACAAACATATACCAAAATTACATACAATTTGAAACTAACATCTGATACGAGATTCTCGTATGTTTATAGAGATCTGGTATATTTTTCATACCAAATCTCATTTACCTTCGTATGTGATTGGTATGTGATTGGTGATTCTATCTGTGATTGGATGTTTTACACTGAAATACGAATTGTTGGTATGCTTTATATACGAGACCCGATGCAAATTCATCCTTATTCGTATGCATCTGGTATCCATTTGGTATGTGCAGCTTTAAGTTACATAGCAAAAAAATGTATATATTACATACTACTGTCAAATAACTTCTTTCAGTAATACCAGTCGCGAATATTTTTTGCTTGATAGAGTGATATTTAACTAGATTTGATTTATTGTGAATTACCATAGTGGCCAAAATATTAGCCCACCCTTAGATTTACCTAAAGTATAAAGCGATACGATTAAGCGTCTTCTGTCGTGTTCTTTTCATTTGAATACGATATCTATGATTTCATAAATGAGTCATTAATGATGGTCTGATGCAGTGAAATCTGTTTACTTCGATTTGACGTGATCACAGATTTGAATTTCGAATTTTTGAATCAGAATGGAAATGATTCAGAATTCCACTTTTCGTTCATTTCTTCGCATTATGGGTTGCAAGAAAGACATCACAGACTTTTGTCGAGGACAGATAAGTGCATATGCCAAAATGAATCTATCTCATGCTGACATTGCACGTCGATTAAAGATTTCACGGCGATCTGTGAAGAGACACTTGGATCGAGAATCATTGGGGCCACCGGTAACCAACAATCGCTATCTTTCCGGCAGGAAGAGGTGTACGACCGATAGAGAGGACAGATTCATCAAGTCTCTTGTTACCAAAGACCCTACAAAGCCATCTGCAAACATCGCTCACGCTGCATCAGAACTTAACATCTCCGTGAGTGATCGCACTATCCGTCGTAGATTAACAGATGATTTCAATCTACCAGCAAGGAGACCTTCAAAGAAACCGTTATTAACAGAGAAACAGAGACTGGCTCGAATCAAGTTCTGTAATCTTCACAAGGATAAATCGCCGGACTGGTGGGAGAATGTGATGTTTACTGATGAATCTACATTTCAACAAGTTCGAAGCTGCGGATATAACTACATTCGAAGACCACCGAACCGAAGGTACGATCCGAAATTTACGATCAAAACCGTGAAACATCCTCCGTCAATCATGTGTTGGGGCGCCATTACTGCCAAAGGTCGGGCTGGTATTGCATTCCTGGAGAAAGGGAAACGACTAAATTCTCAAGGTTATATCGGAATTCTCGATGAGAAAGTGAAATTGCACATGAATATCCATGGAGTGACTTACTTTCAACAAGACTCCGCACCCTGTCACGTATCAAAAGTGACTAAAAGGTGGTTCGTCGATAATCAAGTTCAACTACTGGAAAACTGGCCGGCGAATTCCCCGGATCTCAATGTCATCGAGAATTGCTGGTCTGTAATGAAGTCAAAAGTCAATCTTCATTGTCCTTCTTCCGAAAGTGATCTTCTTCGGATTTTGAAATCTGTTTGGATCTCCGAAATATCTCCGGAATACTGTCGGCGATTGGTAAGATCCATGCCATCGCGCATCCAAGCTGTCCTTGATATCAGAGGTTATCCTACCAAATATTGATTCTAGTGATCTTCTTACATCATGTTTCTATGAAATAGATTGTTTTCGAATTCAATAAATGATAGTGATGGATATTTTTTGAGTTTTAGTTCCAAATGAGACGGAAACCAAAAACATGATATTTCAGTGGGTGGGCTAATATTTTGGCCACTATGGTATATGCCCGCGAGATTGTCGTTGTTGCTACTTGTCTAGCAACATTAACAGGACGTTTGGTCAGCTCTACTTTAAGAGCCAAGTTGATTAACGTCAATTCATTTAAACGATATCTTTCGAGCAATCATGTTGACTTATATATCTCAAACATAACTATTTTTGCGTTCATGAATTATAATGTGTATTTATTTTGGATTGATAATAAGCTTAGTTCCAAAATTACATAATGCATAATTGTTGATGGTCAAATACTTATTGATTATTTATGAAATGCCTCGGACTTACATGTATTAAAATCGAATTCAGTATTGTTAGTTTGACTATAAAATGTCATTATCTCACTACTTACAAAACAGTAGTAACATTAGTGCGATCTTTATTGACAAAAAGCCTTAAATCAACATACTTTAGACATCATTGATGCTTTCTTTTAACATTGTGCTGGTATGGTTTTCGTATGTAAAGCATACCACATTTGAAATAACATACGAAAAGCATACAAATATATACCAAGAGAATACAGAAATATACCAAAAAAATATTTTGGTATGAATCCTTCGTATGTGATTGGTATTGAGCGATTTACAGTGTATACAGACAGTTGAACGACAAAATATTAATACCAGTAATTGTGACAATATCACTGTTTACTTATTATTATATCACTAAGACGCGAAAATGTTCATAATTGTGTGTCACCAGTGATTCACGCAATTGATTTATGAAAACATTTATGCCATGAAAGCTAAAATGTGGAGCTAATGATATTACATTGTAATTTCACACATTCTAATTTATCGTTGCTACATTTTCATAAATATTTCAGAAGATTAAATGTTTAAGCTATTTGCTAGTATTAAAATTACGACTACCTTTTTCAACTGAATGCTTTTTGGGCAGAGGCATTAATTCAGGGAAGAAATTACAGCAACGAATTGCTTGTTGTTACGATGTGAGGATTTTAGCAATTTTGAACAATTGTTTCAGATGGGTAAATCGGAAGGGAAAATATAGTTCGATGACGGCATTGCATAAGTGGCTATGACGAATTATTAATCGATTAGTACTGTAAACAAAATAAAAATGCACTTAAATATTTCACATTCATTCAAAATATGTGTGCTTAGATGCACCAAACATACAGTAAAACAAAGTATCGGCAATTAAGCATATTTGTGAATCATCTGTTCGAGACAAAAATATATTTTGAAGTGCGTGTTCACTCGGCAACGGTCTATCCCAAAAATTCAGCATAAAGATCATCCACCAGTTGAGGCATTTGAAATTCAAATTTTGAATTCGATGGAGCAGTGTATAATCTACTAGCAGTATTGTAATATACTTTGAACCACAGACTCTTCACTTGAACCATCTGATTTACGTGTACTATTCGAAATGTGCTAACTCGATTGATTGCGGTATAGAATGAATACATGTAGTTTATCATGGCTACTTATAATTACTATATTCAAATTTGAATCATTCATGACACTTGCCACATCTGATTTTTCAAAGGACATGCAAAATGTGATCCCACATCTGCTGTGACAGGACGTCATCAATCAGAATATCAAAATCGGAAAGTATAGAAGTGACCTGCACCGAAATGTTCCCAGAAGAATGAAAAGTGAGAAATTATTGACGAAGAGATTATATCCCACTTCTTACTGATCCAAAAGGCTGCTGACACGTTGAGATAAGATCGGCGTGTTATCCAACCACATATCAGTAGTGAGTGTTGGATCGTTCTCAAAGTTTTACCAAGATCATTTTGCAAAATGTTGTACTCGGTCTCTTCTTTTCTTTGTTACGGATTGGCGTCCATACAAAATTTCAGCAACGTCAACGTTTCTACATTTCGCACCAACATCAACCAAAGTTTGTGCGAGACACTTGAAGCCTTTTTCCTCAACTGCGCTAAGCGAGTGGATGCCACTAACAACGAAGCGAGTCTCAGCCAGAACAAGTCGTGTGACAAATTATCAGGACGTTTCAAAGATGCTTGGCGATCTTCTGAGTTTGTTTTGCTGCAGCAGAGGTTTTGCCAGCATCAGTGGGGGTTTTCGACGCTCTCTGAGAACACAAATTCAAATGCTTCCGTAAAGATGCTACACCGACATTCTCAGCTTTCCGTTCTCACATCGCTTATGTGTACGCTGATCATGGCTACAGTTTAGGCAATCTGTCCAGGCTGGCATGAACAAGTATGTGTATTTGACGTCCGATGAATTTTGTGACTCTTCTAAAGATATATCTCTGTATTCCACCAGTTGAAATTCTGTCCATACATCGGCGGTAGAGGATCCTTCCGTCGTTTCGTTCATAATCAGGCGAGCGATATCATTTCTAATTGACAATTTGAAATCTTTGCCGCCTATCCGATCAGCGATTTCATCTTTGCATTTACGTAGCAGTCCCCACAAACTCGTAGGGAGCATATTCGCGAGACTTCAACAGCATAATCATGAGTGAGTGAAAGTCAGTGCGTCAAGATAAAAGATTTGAAGTGTTTCTCAAATCACGATCGCTAATCACAGGTTGTCTATTGTTATAGCTCTTTCATCTTGGTGTTCCTATGCCAAGAACAGTCACCTGTCAAGAATTCTCCACTTATGGCTACACCCGATCTGATGAAAAAAGCACATGATCAAAGTACAGTGAAAAGCGTAGACGTTTATTTCAACTCGTTGTATATATTTGAAAATGTCTTGACTAAAGAGCATATTTTGTTGATAGGGAAATTATTAATAATCAAATTATTCTTGACTCTTCCCTATCAACAAAATCTTTGTAGTTTTGTCCAATATAAAAACGTTGATATAATCGCATGCCTAACTGAACGTCAATGACAGCGACTGTCTTTAAGTCAAGGACTCTGTACGACAAGTGCTATTTCTGAAAAAGGAAGGGAACGGAATAACACTGGTATGGCCGGTTACATCTCTGGGGTGCACCGTGCACAACCCTAGTTTTTACTGCCGTATTCTCCTGCGAATTTTTGCATACGACGAACTTCTGAATCAAACGAAATATATAGATATAGCTTGCGTAATAATACTAGATATCAGCATTTTGTGGTCTGATTTTTGTAATCTACTTTTTCTTGTAAAGTTAAATAATCTTTCTTGCTCACAAAGGCACCCACATGAATCTGAGATCCATTCTGGGAACCATTTGCACTCTTTGATATATACATGTAGAAAGATTATTTTAAAAGCAAGGGTTGACTCCCAATGTACATGTACATAAAACTAAAATCCAAACATTTGAATCCAAAATTAAAAATGGATTACTCAATGAGTGCCGATGCATTTCGTTGACTCTAGTGAACTTTCAGGGCACTGAAACGAATGTTTATTGAAATCATTAAGCTTGCAAATTCAAAATACACAAAATAACAAGACATGGGACAAATAATTAACTAAAGAGGAATTCAATGATGGATGAAATATCTTAATAGACTTTTTGTATTTTGTATTGCCAAAACTGCATTGATTATTGCCAAAATAGGTAATCTATTTCCTTATTACTCCAACATATCTTTGTTCTATATTATGACTTCATTGATTGATGATTTTCAAACGCTTGATAAATACTAGTATCATGAAATGCTTTAGCATTTTTCATGACATGCTGCTATACCTGTCGTTTTTCTATATTCAGAAATTGAAAAACATCCACCTTTGAATTAGTTCCTTCATCTGCGATCTAAACATATGGCTCAAAGGCAAAGTGTATCTACCGTTCATGAAGAGTGGCTAATAGTCGCGTGCGAAAGTGTAATTCAATTTTCGAGCCCGCATTTTCTTTTTCAGAAGATGGTCTATGCATAGGCCTACTTGACATATTAAAAAAATTCAGTCTTCTCAATTCACAGACAATGACTATGAAAAATATCTGAAACAATTCTGAATATAAATGCATGTTTCCTCTCTGGATAGAGATTTCACAGAGGTTTCGGCCTTCGATGCCAACATATCAGCGACTCTGAGTTGGACTTTGACAATGTCAGAAGTAGGCCTATAAATTCAATGATGGGAAACCTTTTTTAATTGCCGCTAATTACATGTAAGTTATAAGATATCAAAAGACGGATTTTCCTTACTTCATTCCAAGATATGAAAATAGGGCAGTACCCTTTCTGTAGGTCTTCTAATAACAATAAACACATATAAACAAATCAATGGTAAATATTGAGGATCAAAAGTATAACGTCCAAGTACAAGGAAATCACTCTTGTCAATAATCAATGCAGTTTTGGCCATATTAAATGCAAAAAGATATAATAGCTATTTTTTGAGAAAGGAAATACCAACTTTTACTCCCGTGAAATTTTATTTTTTGACTTGATTTTAACGATTTTACTCATTTTGTAGAGGCTCCCAGACATCAAATACTGAAATCATGTGACTCACTTCAACTTTTATGTCGATGCTGATATTCTGAACTCAATCATGTTTCAAATGTACGAAAATTGGGGTTTCTCAATCCATAGATAATACTTGAATTTATCATTCAGGGACTATATCATTATTTTGGTAGTCTCCAGCTAATCATAACTTGTTTATTTCTATGATTTTTTGCGCAAGAGCTTACAAAGGAGAAGCTAATTGCGGGAGGAAAAGTCATTTTTGTGATCCCGGTATTTTTTTTCCTCCCGGCAGTTTACGTAGAAGAGATATCTTTTCTCTCCCATACGAAATGAAAATTGAGGTTCTTTAGCCTCTCTGAAATGTCTTTCCGTCACAATTCACTGCTTTTTCACATTCTATAGATTCACAACATTTACATCGGTTCTCCCCACATTTTTGAACGCCCATTATCCTTGTTTATCTTGCTGATGTGATATGAGACAAAATAATGTACGGCTTTTGAAACTTTTCAAAGACGTTCATGCTAAACGATAATGGTTGGATGATTTTTCCAAAAATATCAGGATTTTTGTTTGTTGCAATTTTATATGAAGTGATTGTTCTTTTGTACTTTCTCTTCACTTATCTTTTGTGTTTGATGATATTACTTACTTTCTTGCAACAAGTAGCTATTTTATGCATATATTTTCACTTTTGCATCTTGTGTCTTACACTGCAGTAGAGTGAATGGCTATCTGTGAATTGTGATCTCTGGCTAGTTCTACAGTCAGTTCTCTGATGATGGCCGGCAGTGTTGGTCGTAAGATCTCGGCAATTTGAAGAAAAGAAGTGACGTTTTGTCTTAAGGCTGACATCAGCAATACTGGGGTTTTCACCAATTGCGAAGAATGATCTTTTTGTTCATTCTTTATCATTTATAATGCTTTCAAATGAATTCACTCGATAAAGTGCTTCGTCAACTAGATAAGAAGGGTATTTCAAGTAAAGGAACCGTTTTTTCACTTTATGTATATGTACTGTCATTTTTCTTCATTTGATGCAATAATTCTTATTCGTCGTGCCAAATTGTAAAAGATAGTTCTTAAAATATCCTTAGGCGCATGCTAAGAGGTTGTTCATCTTAGATAGACAAACTATCTTCTTTTGATCATACTGTTTCATACCATCAATATTCCTCTTCGTTTTCTACCAAATTTTATTCTAAAATTCTCCACAGTGGCCATTTACTACCATGGGAAGTTATGTTCCATTGTAGCTCAAAGTCTATCTCCTGAAGTCCGAATATCTATGAACCCATTGTATCTGTCGTCTCATGATCACCGTAGAGGCCATTAATTTTCTTAAAAAACAGATTTCGCAATAACTGTTATCCAGATTATTATGTTCAAAAATACATCAACTGAGATAAACCCATACAAGAACAAAAATTCAAAATAACACGAAAAACAACATTTATCTTCGTATTCCATTCATAAACTGAACACAACCTCGCGATCTCCGCAATGAAATGAAAAGGTTGACGATTGTCACTATCATTCCAATACTTGTCGGCCCAAGACCTCTATCGCAGCGATTGAAATTTAAAAATACAATTTACCATGTCACAAAAATTGCAACTGCAACGACTAAAACATCTGTTTTGTGAAATGTTGCTTGCCTGGTTGAATGCAATGAATATTAGGATTCTTGTGGGTGAATCACAGTGCATTCTTCGAAGAAAGATAAATCATCATTTGAATAAAGATGACAGTAATGTTTGCGGACACTTTGTACAAAAATATCCAATTATTGAAAAAAATAAAAAATTCAATATTTTAACCCATTAGTTCCAAATGGTAGATTTTTCTAGCACGTCAATTTTTAAGAAGTTTATATAGGTTTCAGGCTTAAGAAACAGATACACATTATATACTCGCTTTAGATGCTATGTCATTAAAAATTTCTATAGCTTAAATGACAATTTCATCATTTTGTGACAGCGTGCGATTTTGCAATACGTACTTGCATTCGTGATTTCAATTTTTGTTTTTATATTTGATGCACAAATATCATCATGATATGTTGGTAACCTTCTGCCAATAATAGTATATTTTGATTGATTATTATATGTTTTCTTCTGCTGGAACGGTCAAATGGCAATGTGAACTCGCATAGCAGTGAAATACAGATTGATTAGTTAGAGGTAGAAGTTGCAACATTTGTTACTTGCAACACAAACTCAATATTCAGTGTTCGACCAAAAGAGACTGAATTTGATATTGTTAGCTATTGATAGCACAATGCAGACAGCTGAAGAAAGCGTGAGAATTTTGTCATGGCTATAGATATCGACAAATTTGAATTTTCAAGCACGTTTATATGATCAAAAGCTATGATCTTCCGGCACTTTATTCACATTCTCTGCCCCATGATGAAGTCAAACAAACATTGGAACAAATGACTGGATGAAATTGGAGTGAGGATATCGTTATTTTGCCGCCGATCGACGATAGTGTAACAAAATCGGATAACGAGGAATTTCCATCTATCAGTCATCTACCTGCCACAACATTGAACACAGAAATCGAAATTTTTCATGATATTGACCACGATTATCATCCTCCAGAATCCGACGCTACTGATCCTTCCACGACAAAACGACGCAAAAAACTATTCGCAGACGGAATAATTCAGACTCGCCGACATTTCTCCCACCGCGGAGATGCGAAAAATTCAATGTAGCTTTACATCCAAAATACTTCAAGCTGTTTCATACTCAGTAACAGACAACATTTCGCAGACAAATTCAAGAATTATCGATAAAGTATGATTATTTTGTAGATTACACGTTTACATAAACACTCTATGTTTAATTTCGGAGCATTTAAATGTTGGCTTCATATTCAATATTGAACACTAGATAACGATTCAACCTGGATCTGAATCACTAAATCAGAAGAGTAAAAGTAAATGCAGCCAAAATTAGTATGCCAGTGACCACAGTAAAAATTGGCTTTAATTTTTCAGTAATTGTCCTTCATGGCTCATATCCACTATTTAACACATTGATAGACCTAAAAGAACATTGCAGCTAAATCTAAGACAAAAAAATCCGTCACTAGTGGGTAATTTGAACTATGTATTTTAGAAATTTCAAATTCAGATTGTGCTACATTTTGTAATAGTGATTTACCCCAATCGCCCCTAAAAAAGTAGAATAATACAAAAATGACTCGGCATGATGACAGTGATTTCATCAAGATGGAGCAATGCATACTGTCAAACGTGACAGCTAGTAGCAGCTAATTGAAGCCAATGAGGAGCGATGCGCTGAACCGATGCCATTAAAGGCATGATCCTAGAATTCGCAGGCTCATTTTGCGATATCAGATGACGATTTCAGCGACTGGAACGAATTCACGTCGCAATTTGGCACGTTGGATGATGCAAGTTTTGATTCTTCTGCTACGAATGCTTGGTTTAATTGCGTAATAGAAGATTGTCTATACCTACACATGTGACATTCTTTTCTTTGATAATCTCATCGTTTGGATCATAGGAAGCATATGAAGTGTAGGATGAAACATAAGAATATTTAGGAAATACAAAGACACTTTGCGTCGATCATTTTAAGAAATGATGTAAGCATCTTTGTTTAGTCTAAGATTATCGACATAACAAGTAAACTTAATATTTCATTATGTGATTCATTATTGTTAAAACAGATAAATCGAGAGTAGATATATCATTGGACTTAGATACACAAAATCAAGCTTTAATGTAATTCCAAAAAAACACGATCTAGAACAAACAATGATAGTTTTTTCTGTTTTCTATTATATCAATGAATTTGTAGAAATTTCGTGAATTCTCTACCGAGCGCCCTATTTTCGTGAATTTTGTGCAGAGCGCACTTTTTATACAGAGAGCCTTGATTTTTTTATAATGTACAAAGCGCCCGAGTTTTAAGTAATCGCGTGTATCAAGCGCCCCAATAATAATAACAATAAGCGTTTATTTCGAGAACAAATAGATACAGCACACGAAATCTCCAATAGAAATCGGGCAGATTGATAGAACTAACATGTACATCATGAAGAGATAAGTTACTGAAGTGAGAAAATCAAATCAAATTGTTGTAGCACATGGAACACGATAACACAAATTTATTTAGTCTTCGCATGGTTTTTACGTGAGGAAGAATCAGTTTTTACTGCATTTTGATGAAGGATGAAGGAGTTGATGTGGGATATGATTCGATTCGCTCAGTCCTTGGTGAAACAGGCACATGAAGCACAGTACAGCACATGTAGAACATCGAACAATCATCACAAGTACTAACCTAAACAACATGAATTGTGCGAGAGGTTTTTTACACAGGAACTTGGGCTTTCAGCTTTGGACAATACCTGGATTAAGGAAAACGAGACACATAATTAATTAGTGAACGTATGATGGAGCTAGAGAGTAGAATGAACTAATCATGAGTCTTTAAAAACACGTAAAATGTAAAGGTGTTTTGATCCATTTGATGACACATGCAAAATGATCTGACCAATTCAGATTGCTGTCGAAAATAAGTCCCAAAATCTAAAGACAACCAACAGTTTGAAAATCATAGACCCGCTGAAGAAGAACTGTTGCTTTGTCTTTATGTACGAGTATAAACATTCTATGGTTTGAACACGAAGAATTTAAATGCAAGACTTCTCTATAAAAAGTGAAAAATCCTTTACCACCTTTTTGAAAACAGGAACTGTAAGTCTTATTTGACGGCATATTTTACGAGATTCACGCTCGGATTTAGTGGTCCGTAAATCAATATATATAAATACAAAGGAAATAGAAAATGCCCTACCAATGAACCTTGTGGAAATCAATAGGAAACACCTGCCACAGAACTTAACACTTCTCCCAATTTCACTCGCTGTTGGATATTACACAAATAGCTGTTGATCCAATTTATAAAGCTTTGCGGCAACATCTGCGGATGCCAAATTTTGCGGAAGCAGATGAGGATGAATTTTGAAGAAACAAATGGGCATTGTTGACTTTTGCTGACTTGATATGGATGAAGAATCTCAGCTGTGAATCATCTTGAGTGAGAGATTTGATGAGCGAGTTGACGTTTGTGAATAGATTTGAAGATTCTATGATAGCTGATGAGGACGTGCGGATGTGAAATGTTTTGAATTTTCCTGATTCGTGTGATTCTATCCCCGACCGATTACCACCTTCTGAATCACTTCTTAACTAATTGGAAAATAGAGGATTCTGTCTCAGTTAGAATAAAACCTTTCCTCAAATGTCTGAAAGTTCACTTTTGCGTTGAAGAGAATTTGATATTTTGAAGATGAGGAACTGTGAAATTGTTTGAAAATGAAGTTGTCTGAGGGATTTCCTTTCTGTTTCAGGTGTCAGGTTAGTGCATCCATTGTACTCCCGCACTAATGAAAACGCTCCCGTATTCTATACATACACTGACGTGCAAATTGACTTGCCGCCCGGATTGTATCGCTACGAGTATTTCAGAAACCAGCTCTCCAAAGTTCTTTTCTCCGGCATTTTCATGAATGCGTGTATCGCAAACATCTGGCAGCTGCGAGGAAGGATGCACGGGAAACCTGTCACCCGGGTGATGGTCGGGAAAGTACGTAAGTATTATGACGCCTACGGGAATGGATACTCACTGTCTGAAGTAACTGCGTTTTCGATATCGACTAAAAGGATTGGCATCTTGATGGCTGGAGGGCCGGGGAAGACGATCATGCTCGTAACTTTTAAAAGATGCCACAAATGAGGAGTTTCTCATTCCCCCTAAATTGACTCATGTGTAGAAAAAACACTGGACCAATTATTGACAGAAGTTCATCAAATTGTAAAATTAATTAAATTTTAATCATTTTCCTAATAAATTAGAAAAGTAACTACATGTATGTGCTCAAATGTTTTGAAGCGTTTTCAAGTTTTCACTGTACTGAACAATGAAGAAATAGACCAAGTTCTAAGCAATTGATGCGTTTTGATTTCACCAGCAATAAAGTCGTGCGTATCCGCTATACAAGACATATCGTGCAATATAGTAGTAGTAGTGTATATTTTCAAATATTGATAATCACAAGCAATCACATACAAAACTGTCACATAAAGTCCCCAAAAGTGGTGTCCAGCTCGCCATGACCTTCAAGTGCAGACAACCTGCACTTGAAGCAGTACCAAATTAGTAACCTGGTCTGCTCGCGTGTCAATTCAATGGGTAGTGACTGCCTTCCAGCCAAATCACTGAAGTAGATAAAACCAACGATCAACTGTGATGAACTATGATCATGAAATCAATAGATTCTTGCGGTGCTGTCGGCTATTGAATGAAACTTTCATATGACAACCGAAGAGTGTCAGGCACTCCGCCTTCTAGTCGAATTGCAAAACTTTTGGAGTGCCCCTCGTACAGAATAGAAAATGTTTTAACCAAATAAGATAATCAAGTGGAAAAACATACGAATATAAGATCGTTGCTCAAGGTAAAAGTGAGTTTAAAGGTCTTTGGGAACGAGAGAAAAGAAAAAATAACTTTTGTGTGTGAGGTGGTCGTTTAGGAACCAAATGATGCAAAGGAACCAACTGATGAGTCTCAGAACATATCAATAAACTGACTGCAGCTCTATGAAAAGGATTTGACAAATCAGGGAAAGCATCACAGCTGCATGATGAGTCACAAATCAAGCGATGACTGCACTTTTGAAATCGCTCAAACTTATGTAGGAGAGTCACAGGTAGAGCTCCATAAACGGTAGACGCATACAAGAAAAGTGAAGTTGTGATGGAGTGATAAACAATGATCAAATCATTTAATGACAGAATCCATCCAAGACATCAGTAGTAACCCCATCCCAGGCGCAAGGACAAAATGCGAAATGCTGAGTCATCATGCTGACTCAGCCCCCCCCCTCTGGAAGGAAGTCGCCAAGAATGTGTTGGGAGGAATGGGTCCGAGAGGAGGAAACAGGTCCCCCCCTCTGGAAGGAAGGAAGGAAGGAAGAGTGATGAGGTAAAGGGGTGGAATCTCGGAAGGGTAGAGTTGAAAAAGGCGGGTGTTGGTGGTTTTGGGATGAGAAAGTCCATGTTTCGGTAGGAAGGAGGTCTCGGATGGGAAAATGGAGTGCAGATTCGGACTCTACGTGAAATTTTGGGTCTAGAAACGTCTTCCCAACTCAATCGGAGAGAAAAAGTGCTGACCCCTCCCCCTCGGCAACGATCTTCAAACTTTGGTGGTAGACATCGTAGAAAGTCGTGCAATAGCTCGTTTGAAAGCTGGGAGTGAGACAAATTCAGTGGAAAACATGGCTTATTCGTATCTGCCTTCGTTTAGAGGTGAGATGTTATTGAAAATTTTGGACATTGACGAAAAAACGACAGAGTTAGAATGTTTATGAAAATCGCTCTAGTGGGTGAAGCAAGCCTCCGACGGGAAATTTTGCAGCGTCAGCGTCAAATTCTGCTTCGGCATGGTAAATTTGAAAGCCATCGGAGAGAAAAAATGTTTCATCATTTTTCCGAAAAACGAGTTAGAATTTTTGCGATTGCTGTGGGCTGTAGAGCCAAAACGAAGCATCGGATGGGAAAATGGAGGGCAGATTCGGATTCAGCGTCAAATTCTACATGGAAATGGTGAATTTCCAGCTCCATCGGAGCACTAGAACCGGAGATAGACGGGTTTTTAGTGTTTGGATGATGGGTATTACGTCATCAGCTGATCGCCACACACTATATAAGCGGGAACCGACAGAGACTTTTCATTTACAGGAGAGCGATTGTCAAAGGTAGGTCGTTCTCTGAGCTCCGATGATAGCTTCGGACATTCCAAATTCCGGGTTTCTGTAAGAAACCGACTTAGAAAATTTCATTGCTGAAGTCAGCTGAGGCGTCAGACTTAGAGGTTCGCCAGGAGATGGCCTTCGTCTCCAGGCCATAAAAGACTCCAAAACTTTAAAGGCTTGCAACTTTGCTTCTACAAGTCCGTTTGACTTGATTCAAAAAAGGTTCGGTCGCTATTGACCTGCTCTAAGCGATAGACTACTTATAAATTTTCATAAGTAGTACTAAAAAGTTGAAAAATTTAAATTCACTAGTTTTGGAGGTTTTCTGGGGTTTTCGACCCTGCTGAAGTCAATGAAAGCATTTTTGATGATTTCTGAGCCAGTCTTCTCATGGTATAAGCGGCTTTTCACTGAAAGCGAGCAAGATACGGAGAGGTTGCTGTAATATTCCACTGACAGGGTGTGCCTTCGGGACGGCGGACGATGCCGTAGTGATAAGTGTTGCAAGGGAGTGTGTCATAGTTTAGACCGAAACCGCTGAGGCAATTCATGGACCAAAACACGGTAACGCTCGCGACAAATTAATGATCATTTAGTTGAATTATAAGTTGGTACAAGACATTTATACACTCTAGTGATCTTTTAATGTATGGAAAATTAATTTCATACCTCTGTCTTTCGGATCACGTCATTTAAAGAACTTTGAATGATTGTGTCATGACTTGCCAATCTCTTAAAGTTGGTAACGCTCGCGACATGAAAAAATCACCTAACTCTTGATACATGTGTAATTTTCAATATTCTATCGAACATTTTTTTTCTGTGTTATTCTTCTATTCATTTTCAGATTTTAGGGAGTAATAGCTAATGCGAAAATGATGCTTTTCAACCAAATGTTTCTTTTAAGGCTCAGCAACTTCTAGATGATAGGTAACGCTCGCGACAGAGAAAAGGTAACGCTCGCGACACTTTTTTTCCTCAATATATGCTGCGGCTCAGGATGCTAGATTTTGAATAATTGGATATAATTACATATTTTATGACATCTGTCATACATTGTTAGACTTCGCAGACCTTTTCGTTATCGATTTTTTAGTATCGAAATCAAAGAATAATAAGGTGATCAAGCCAAGAAAATGAATCAAGACAGTCAAAAGTATTATTAAGTTAACATATACTTTATGTGATTATTCCAGCAAATACACTTAAGATCATTGTACATGTACATGTACATTACTCATACAATTAAGAAGGGAATAATCTAGTAAAAACATTCCCAACAAAGTTGAATGAAAAACACGAATTTCTGCAAGAAGACCTAGTGCAATCAATTGTTGATGATGCGATGCTTTACACCTGTATGCTCATCAGAATCACTGTAAACCTTAGCTACCACGCATCCGTCCTCAACAGATGAAAAATGATTAAATTTTTGAACACCTGAAATACAGTTAACATTTTGAAAGCGAAACTCTACTTCCTTTTTCAATCTCAAAATTAAATCACTCGGAATTATTTTGACCGTAATCCGACCACCTGTATTTGCGTCGGCGAATGATTTCAGATCGTTTATTACTTTTCCACGACGCATACTGGAATGCGCTGCCTGCTTCATGCAGCCTCCGATTCCATCCACAGCACCCTTGCCGTGATAAGATGCAAAGAAGTTCCATATAACGTCAATACCAAAGGCCTTGTTAAAAACCTCGATTGTAGAGAGCGTATACTTGTTCTTAAACTGGCTCGCAGCTCCATCGCTCCATATCTGAACTTTGTCGCCGGACGAAATCAGTCCACTCCACTTTAGATCTCGAATAATTGTCTTGAGGAACGCATAGACAGCAAATTTGCAGTGATCAAGGTCGTCACTGAGTATCGCATATGACTTCACCGTATCGCCGAACCAGAACACTGCTGTGAAGATAGTAATTTGTTTCTTATTCCAATGTGCTGATTGGATTTCATTTTGTTGGGAAAAAGAATAATTTTCTGAAAAGTCAACTTGAAGCATCTTCTCTCCACCTGATCGTTGCTTTTCGAACGCTGAGTGCTGCTGATTGATAAAGATGTGCCACAATAAAGTCTTTGAATTCTCGTTCACGGATGCACAAACATCTTTGACCGATGCTTCACATTTCAGTTTCTCAATGCGGGTATCCCTGGTACCATCAGCTTACTTCCACTGGTAGAAAGATATTTGCTGTTGTTCATTCTCCTCAGATGCCATCAGTTCCCTGGCGCTACATGCCTTGCATGTCCGAATCATACAAGATTCCGATGTACGAGAACAGGTAATCAATCTGACGTAATCTGAAGCCCTTGGAGGTCCCTCGAAGTCTTGTAAGAAGTCTGTCAAGACAGATAACTTCAGTCGAAGGTTTTCATGAATTACACAAACACATACGTTGTGAGGAATTTCAGATGCATAACGAATGAAGGTCGGACGCATCTTTTGGAAAGAAGTCAATCCGATCTTGACCTCAGAATTTTCTTCGCAGAAGATGGCATGAGCCTCTTTGATAGTCATCAAAAGATGTCTAAGTTGCTTGCGTTGACGTTTACCATCGATGACAAACATTCGACTGTCCTTCATTCCAGGAGAAACTCGAGATATCTTATCAGACAAGTAGAATTTTTCGACTGATACTCGTAGTTCATGGGAAAGTCCCTTCTTTTCACGCTTGTTACTGTCACTGGGATCACACTGCATCGTTTTCACGCCTACTTTTGCAGCCAAGAGGTTGACTACCAGTTTCTGCTTATTTGGAGACCGAGGTAAAACTCTCACAACCTTACGGATACATCGTGCTCGGCTTTGCACCGACGAAAAGCTGTTTTCAAGATTATCTTTAGTTTGGAGTAAACGTCGATTTCGTTCAGTCTTTCTAAGATTCCTTTGCCTCTCTCTGTCGTAGGCTCTGACAGCATCACACCTTTTAATTCGCTGTCGATATATCTTGTGTCTTTGCTTTTCTTTTTCACGATAGATTTCGGAGGCCTTCTTACGTTCGCGATAACGACTTTGCTTCTCCGCGGCACTTAGAGGCATATTTGAACAGAGTCAGAGACGAACTAGAAGCACGCAGTTGACAAACGAAGTAAAACTGATGTCAGTGCACGGTTTCTTATCCTATACCTACATATGTCGAAGTTATCGGTAGTCACGTGACTACGTGAGTAATTTTCTATGGTCTACGCAAAGCTATCGTCGACTGTCAGCCTAATTCTTAGCGTGAGAATTTATCTCAAATTCTCATCTCTGTGGTAATAACATCCATGAATCTGACTGAAGATATCTAATGATATCTTACTTTCTGCTGCAATCATCAACTAAAAATGATGAATAAGAAACGGAGTGTAAAAGTAACGCTCGCGACACATTTTCAATGAAGTGTGTGATGCAGAAGAAAAACGTAATATTAGATCCAACATTACTATAGGTTTATGCTGAGTAGTCATTGATACTTGACGGTAAAATTTATCATCTATCTTACGGAATCAATTGCCTATATAACTTAATGTGACAAATTAGTAACGCTCGCGACAATTAAAAATTGCTTGATAAGACCGAATGTGTACCTAAATATAACTACATAATATATGTATTTAACTCCATGATCGATAAGAGGGAGTATTTGAGGTTTTACCCTAGTGATCATTTTCTATGGCAATCCCATAAAATTTCGCAGTAGAATTATCGCGCATTGTCTACTGCAAAAAGCAGTAATTTTCTACTGCCAAAAAGACCTACAGACATCAATCGTCTACTGCCAAAAGGCCTACAGACATCAATTTATAAACGCATTCAGACAAGCAACAATTTTCACGATATTTTGCGATTAATTAGGAATAATATAAATGCCGATCGAACCTCAAGCAAGCGTAATTTTAAGTCCTGTGGATACATTAAATCATCCACCAGGATTCAAAACTACCGAATTTGAGGTATTGAACAGTACCTTAAAAATAATAATAAAACTCACATTATATTTTCCATTTTCTCCAATCCTCCTTCAGAGATTCAACTTGTATTATTCGATTATTTGTTCGACTGTAGCGGTGTGTGGATCGAATATTTGATTACAATATAATTTCACTTCAAATGACTTTTCAGCAATATAATCAATCACTTGTTTAATGGTTTTCAGCGCAAGTGAAAAGATATTAGGTAGTTGAGTCAGAATGATGCGAATCAAAACGTGTAGATGAAGATGATGTTGAAGGTTAGGAACAGGAGGTAGTTCAATTTTCCTGGCATTGTGCTAAAAACAAGCTGGTCTCTCGTTTGTATTTGCCTTTTATTTGAGGTTATGTGCAAGATAAAAATCCAGCAAGGTAAAACCACAGCGCTTCGTGTCAGGTGGGACCGTGCGGTAAACATTCGCACTGCAAGGTCCCACCCCTTGATGTGTCTGTGACACGAAGCGCTGTGGTTTTACCTTATTGATTTTCTATCTTGTGCATAACCTCAAAGGCAAATACAAAGGAGTGACCCGCTTGGTTTTAGTACAATGTCAGGAAAAGAGAAGATCGGGAATTATTTCCAGAATGAAAAGATGCGTCGGCGTAATCCTGAAAATGGTTGTGAAAGTCGAATTGTACGACAGAATCCTCTGAATGTTCAAAGCACAAATAACTGACTTGAGGCGTAGTTAAAAGTTTTGTAAATCAACAAGTATAAGACAGTAGAACGACTTGTATTGACGCTGCTGGAATGACTGAAACACGCACGATGCACTGAGAGGAATGACTCTGCAATTGATGACGCCTGGTTGATATAGCATACACAGTCTCCGCTCGCATCCTCTTTGTCGTGTGACTCATGGACCGAAGGTCGTTATGAGGGCATTCATTAGTCATTAACAGGCAGGCGATCGACGAGTTGTTTATTCCACAGCAGGGAGAGAGATGTGTGCAGAGAAAAATTGTGACGGATATCGGTATATACATTACGTCCTTTAGTCATCATAGTCTTGCAAAAAGGGAAAGAACTGATCAGCATATTGTGACCTTGAATATTCCAGCTAAGATACATTCAAAATCAGAAAATCAGCTTTCAAATGGAGAAAAGAAAATAAAAGAAGTTGAATGGAGAGATGGAGATAAGGAGAGAGAGAGAGAGAGTGTGTGTGTGTGTGTGAGAGAGAGAGAAAAAGAGGAAGCTTGTTCCCCTGTGCTTCGCGCACTATGGCCCCGATCAAAAACAAACAGTTCTAGGAGACTCCCGAGTTTCCGGAGAGAGAAAGAGAGATAAGAAGAGACTAGAAGGACTTAGTTCTGTGCCTCGTGCATTGTGACACTCCATCAAAAGCGAATCATTTAGAGGAGACAAAGTAGCAAGAGAAGGGACGCATGTATAAAACGAAATGTTCTTTTTACAGGTGTAAAGCAAGTAATAAATGAATATAATACATGCACATTTACATATCACATTCATTTATTCATGTGATATTTAATATAATAAGTATTAAATGTGATGTAGACATAATATCAATATATTAGATATATAAACATAACAATATATTTGATAAGATAGAATTTTGTAATTGCGTATAAAATTGTGTTACATGTATATATTCCTATGAATACATTAGATGGTAATAATACGAGATTTATATACAAATATCTTTCTTTTGTATATTACAGTAAAAGAATTGCTGTATTATACAAAAATGCTTGAGTTCAACGTTCTTGTAGAGGTTATGTCTGTCGTCGATAAATGTTTAGAGACACGTGTCTCCAGCAAACATTTACAGATATATTTGCCTGCTAAACATTATATGGATGCCATGAATGCCAGTAAGAATTCTCTAGAATTACAGTAGGCATTCTTAGCTCATACAAATGTCTCTAAAAACCATAAAATGCTTACTGCCAAATCAAATATCTGTAGCGATTTTGAAAGGCAGTAGAAAATCGTAAAATCTCTAGAAAATGATCACTCGGGTAGAACAGCGCAGATATCTGCACTTAAAGTGATATATTGTCTTATAATTTATTATTTGGTTTTGGGTATGATTTTGAGAGAATTAAAGTTAATGGTGCATAAGGAATTTGAATCAGTCAAATTTACAACATAGAATGGCTGAAATTGATTTTTTTTCTAAATTCGCATGCTTCTAGAGTCATATTATCAGAAAATCATGTCAGTTTACTGAGATTACAAACTTGAAAATTTATCCGTAGTGAACGTTTTCCGCGTTTTGGCCCTCATGTCTCATGTTGGGCATTTGACACAGTTCTCAACGTAGCACTTTGAACGCCAATCGGTTGAGTCTTAGCTATCTTGTCATGGGTGGCCTCTAAACATCTCCATTGCAAAACGCTGGTGAATCAAGCTCTCTACGGCTTGCTATCAAGCTGATCAAAGCAACGACTTACCAACCTCCTGTAAATAACTCCACCGCTTTTCATGTCTGGCGATCAAGTCATGGACGGTGCAAGTCACGGAGATTTTCGGTGTGATACTTCCTGTGTGTGGGCGTTCTTTCGAGACAGCGGTGAAGTCCGTAGCGATGAGCACTGCACGGGACGTGGGCAATGGTAATCCTTGTGAAACCTCTCTGCGTCATGTTTGCAAGTGGTTGCCTTTCGTCTCAACGTTGTACTCTTACCGCCAGGGAGACATTTAGCTATCTGCCACTGGTTACCTCATAAAATATCCATTGCACTTGTCTCCCGACAGTTGGCCAACCATGCGAGAATGAACCATCAGTTCTTCTTGTCTCTATCACGGAGACGAAATGATGAAGGGATGAAACGGGAGGACGTTCATGCGCCACACGCAACACATCACAGACTTCTCTCTTCGCTAGTGAACAAACTCTTGTCAGTGTCGTCAGAAAGTGTATCATGGTTTGCAAAAGCAAAGTTAGTGTAGTCAAATAATATTACCGCGACAGCCGTTTGTGAAAATAAAGTTTAATTATCGAAGGTTTATTCATAAGTCTAGTCAGAAACTTCATCATGTTGTACAAAAGTTAATACTGCAACAAAGGTTGATGTATAGTTAGAAAAGTTTGATCTTGACGTTTATTCATAAGTCTAGTCAGAAACTTCATCATGTTGTACAAAAGTTTATACTGCAACACAGGTTGATGTATATTTAGAAAGTTTAATCATGGCGTTTATTCATAAGTCTAGTCAGAATATTTATCATGTTGTACAAAAGTTTATACTGCGACACAGGTTGATGTATAGTTAGAAAGTTTGATCATCAACGTTTTATTCGTAAGTCTAGTCAGAAACTGTATCATGGTTTGTAAAAGCAAAGTTAGTGTAGTCAGAAACTTTATCATGTTGTACAAAAGTTTTATTGCAACACAGGTTGATGTATAGTTAGAAAGTTTGATCATCAACGTTGTATTTGTAAGTCTAGTCAGAAAGTGTATCATGGTTTGCAAAGTTAGTGTAGTCAAATAATTTTACTGTGACACCCGTTTGAGAAAGTAAAGTCTGATCATCGAAGGTGTATTCGTGAGTGTCGTTAGAAAGTGTATCATGGTCGGCAAAAGCAAAGTTTAGTATAGTCAAATATTTTTACTGTAACACAGGTTGATGTATAGTTAGAAAAGTTTGATCATGATGTTTTATGAAACACACATGTCATGAAATGCAAGTGTTAGTGTAGTCAAATAATTTACCTCGACGCACGTTTGTGAAAATAAAGTTTGATCATTGACGTTGTATGACTGACCGAAGTCATCACAGCAGTATAAAGTTTTATCGAAAAGGTTTTACTGCACAGTGTAGATTGTCTTGTAACTTACTTTCACAGTGTTAGAAAATTTTATCGAAAAGGTTTTACTGCACTGTGTAGACTGTCTTGTAACTTACTTTCACAGTGTTAGAAAATTTTATCGAAAAGGTTTTACTGCACAGTGTAGATTGTCTTGTAACTTACTTTCACAGTGTTAGAAAATTCTATCGAAAAGGTTTTACTGCATAGTGTATATTGTCTTGTAACTTACTTTCACAGTGTTAGAAAATTTTATCGAAAAGGTTTTACTGCACAGTGTAGATTGTCTTGTAACTTACTTTCACAGTGTTAGAAAATTTTATCGAAAAGGTTTTACTGCACAGTGTAGATCGTCTTGTAACTTACTTTCACAGTGTTAGAAAATTTTATCGAAAAGGTTTTACTGCACAGTGTAGATTGTCTTGTAACTTACTTTCACAGTGTTAGAAAGTTTTATTGGAGACAGTTGCCAAATGTTTCCCTATTAGAAAATTCAAACTTCATGACTGTTAGATTAGCTTCATCAGGTTTACTAAAAGCAGTTTTCTACTGCAGTAAGACTGAGAGTTTAGAATGTTATATGAAAACAGTGCTCACCACAGTGCTAGAAAAATTTACTGCACTGTGTAGATTGTTTCACACAAGGTCTTTTAGTCAGCGTTGAAATTTTATAAAACCAGATGTTGTCACAAACGTTGAGTGTGTGAGAGCTAGTTCCATGACATTGGATCGCATGGGTTGTAAAGTTCATAATCCAAGGCTAGACTCATCTACGGTTGGATTTAGGGTTTTATATCACATGCGTTAACCATTCGTGTAGAATGCGTGAAGCACATGTTCTCTTAAAACGCAAATGTTGAAATAAGTTTTGTAAGAAGTCTTTCACAGGTTGTTGTGAAACTTAGCGAACGTTGAAAAAAGTTTTATGAAATGTTTCTGAAGTCACACTCGTTAGCGTAAAAGCTTTACTAAATGTGTTGTTTGCCTTTATCAAATTGAATGCGTGTGTTTTGTAAATAAAGACAGACAGCGTGTTTGCACTCTGCATCGACAGCATACAAGTATAGACATAACAACCTGTAACGTTGTAAGTCGAATGCATATGAGTTAGAAAACACTCAAAGCATGTGCGAGATAAAAATCAACCTGCTAGATGAAGTGAAACACAAAAGTGTCACAACTAGTTTACTGGAAATAAAGGAGAGCTGTGACAACGTTTACACTCATCATAGACAGATGAACATATAGTCTAACTTTCTAACATTCAAATGAAAGTCGTAAACATGAACTGCGGTGTAAGTATGACAACAACTCTATGTTGGAAAAACTTTCATAGATTGCAGCCGCACTTAAAGTTTAGAAACGCATAAGTTTTAGTTCAACGACTCGACCCTTGAACTCACACAATGAATACGTCTGTGTAGAAAACTCATCAGTAGGAAACAGCAAAGCTTGTCATTGAATGATCAAGACTGACTGACATAACGGAATTATTTCATGAGTATGAAACAGCGAACATTAGGACTGACCATGAGCATGAAAGGTTAGAATCAACTTTGCTTTTCATGTACATAACAAATGAAACCGTGTTTCATTTCTAAACGAATCGTGCATTGATCATAGATTCAATATTGAAACCTGCAGTGATTTTCTGTGCGAATGCAGACGATGTAAACATGACATTTAACATGGCTTGCAATAGTCAACACACTGCCATTCAAAATGATTATCATAAAACCTATCAGTGAAAAAAACCCTCCTGTGCCCACAAAGAATCATAAGTGCATTCCGACGAATGTTTGTCTCCCTAGCCCCTCAGCAGATAGAGTAGAACACAAAGATGTACGCACTCTCTCTCTCTCTCTGGCGCCCGTCTGTCACATGAAACATAGAGCTATCGCATCTGTCCCAAGATGCAGGAACGTATCGTTACCTCCCACCTAGCTGATTCCCACACAGCTCATTGCTATCGCGTCGGAAGGGAGATTCACGCGATAAATGCATCTAAGTTTGTTGAGTGGTTGAGGATGGCAGTCAATGAGAATATGTCTTCCCTTTTCTTCCTCCAACCATAAGTTTAGAGCAATATGATTGCACGAACCAGACATTTGAAAGGCTGTATCATTCTCATATAAAGCAGAGTCTCGTGCATTTTACTATCATAATCATGTCCGAGAAGCCGACTGCTCAAGTTACCCCATATAGGATTACTTATATGGGCGAAACTTTTCTCTCCTATGAGTGTGAGGACATAGTATTTAAATTCATGAAATACTATTCCTTGTTCGATGAATCGAACGTTATACCTCCATCCGATTCCCCAATGATGGATCCGCAGGAATCTCCGAGTGAGACCGAGACGGTGGCAAGTGACGCCGAGACGGTGGGGAGCGAGGCCGAGATGGCAACCAGCGAGAGCGAGACGGTCGAAAGAGAGGAGATGATGTGGAGTGAGGACTCGGAAAGTGATAACATGGAAAGTGAGGAAGTGGAAAGTGAAGATATCATTGTGATATCGGATGATGAAGTAAGAGTTTTACACATGCATACGAATGGCTGTCATCTCAACTCGTTCATGTTTTCTTTCAGTGATGGAGTGAGTGATGGGCGTTCTTTAGTTCATAAAATCATCATGCACACATACAGCACACTGTTTCACCACATTTCCTCGTGATTGCATCATGAGTTCTTATAAGAACTTCCTTCTAATGCAGCTAAAGCGGTCCCAAGCCCGCCAAATATCTTCGGATATGGAATGCAGAGGGGAAGGATAAAAGATGAATGGAATGAAATGGGAGGACACCCTTGCACCACATGCAGCCACAAACACATTGCTATCTTCAATAAGATGACATTCAATCACTTGAATTCTAATGTGACCTAATCCTTTGATCTCAGTACAGTCAACTCTCTAACGTACTTATTAAACCTATTATCTCTAACTTTACAAACACTGAAAGGATTCTAACATGATTTCAGACTTTACAAACATCAACTTTATTTCTAAGTTTACAAACGTCAACTATATTTATAACTTTACAAACAGTGAAGTGAATCTGACTTCATTTATATTTCACCTATCTTACAAACAGCGACATGGTGATAACTTTATTTCCAATTTTACAATCATCAACTCTTAATGTGTCCATGTCAAGCTTTTGGAAATAACTTTTCATGTACACTTGACATACAATCAATTTCAACGGATGCTCCAGTCATAGCATGCTATTTCTACTTTCACACTCATGGTGTCATGGTGCATCAACAAGTTGCTTCTATTTAACTTTTACATGAATAAACCAAACGTCCTGATGCTATATGATTATGTCTCGTTATGCTATTGTTGTTTCTTTTAACTATGTCACTGATTAAAACAGTTAATTACACTAGCTATTCATTAAACTTTGCAATCTCAATATGCTTTGCAATTTTTGAGATTACTATTTGGTTTCGTCGAATATGAGCCTCTAATTTACATACAACAACTATGTTATGTGTTCTATCTCATACACTCAACCAGTAGAAACATTCATTCTGTTATATCCATGAACATGATGTGATAAAATTCACATCATCTCAAAACCCTTTAACAGCGCTTGTCTTCAAACATATGTTGAATCCCACATAGCTTGTTTGTTACACTACCAATTCAGTTCAATGTAAGCTAGTCTTGTATCACTCATTTCATGTAACACAACTTTTCACTTTAATTAGTCCCAGAATGTTACTGCAGTGGCCTCAACACAATCCCTATCATGTATTCTAACACTCTAATCACTGTGCAATGACTGTTGTGAATTGTATCGCATTCATGTACATGACCCAGGCTTGTAAATTCCTGTTTCTCAGGTGTGAGACGGATATGAGAACCTAAGATGCTTCAGTGGTTCATTTCAATTTACACGAGTAACATTTAATGCTTTCATGTCTAGTAACATGTACGAGTTACTTCATCACTCTAGTTTCATGGAGACTTTGATAATTCATTCTTAGCTCGCTGAAGATGAGTGTTTTAAAATCATCACACTGTGAAGAGAGATTGCAAACTAATGAAGATAGAAATTTGATTTCTGTATACGTTTGGCGTGTGAGTGGCCATCCTTTCATCCAATTCATCAATTTTCAACCCATCCTCTGAGTTCAACGGGCTTGGAACCGTCAGAAAGTGAAAACACTTTCTGGCCTCATTATGGGTAGCCTCATAAAGGCTGTTTGGGACATTCACTAGCCTCATGAAGGCTGTTTGTGGCGTTCTCCGACTCCTCTCTACTTTTGCTCGAAGATCTCTGTAAGAAAGAAAAATAGTGTTAGAGTTGATTGAGAGGCAATGACGTTCGAGTAACTTACTAGGAATTTTCCTCTTCACTTTTCTCACTGAAACATCACACAGTCGACCGTCTACCTCCATACTGATATGAATGCAGGTGACCCCACCTCCCTCGTAGCACTCCTGCGTGGTGTTTAAATCATCTGTAACAGTAGGCACGTCACATACTTGGTATCTGCAGATTGGCAGGTGTACCTCTACGTGTCTTCTCTTCATTTCCTTGTTGATGTCTTCAGCCTGACTAAGTCTCCTCTTCAGGTCATGATTTTCTTCTCTCATCCCTTGACAGTTCCTCTCTATCACACCAAGTCTGATAACCTCCTGCCTCTGATGATTCAACTCGGATATTACCTCCTCATAAGCCATCTCCTTCTCCTTCCATTCCCGCCTCTCTTTCATTAATGTTTCCTCTCTCTTCTGCCTCTCTCTTCTGCAGCTGTAATACTTCCTCCTGTAAGACTTTCACCGTTCCAACTTTAATTTCTAGTTTGGCTATGTCCTGCACCATCTCTTTATTATGTCTATTCATGGCCTCATAGCGATCTTTGAGCAGCATGTAATGGGCTTGCTGTGATGCCTTCGCCTTCAACTCATCTCTATCTAGAGCTCTTGTTTGTTCGCGTATACCGCCCTTCTTTGGCGTAGAAGTGTTAAGTGGCTCCTCTACATGTTCAGATGCGCGCTCAGATACATGTTCAGATTCCTGTTTACCACTCATGAAAACTGCTCTCACCTCCTGCACTTCCCCGTCCTCCTCACTGCTGCTTGTATCGCTGAGGAAATGATCGCTCCCATCATCATCCAAGTCGACAATGTGTCTTACAGCCGCCCTCTCCTCCTGCCTTCGTCTATACAAGTCATCAAACCACTTTTTGAAGTGGCAGTTAGAAATAGACGCACTAGGACACTGGTCATGTCTTTTCCTAAATTCGACAAAGTCAGAGTCTGCTTCCACAGCATGATGGACACAGGTCTTTATTTCAAAGACCTTATGCTCCCCAATGTGTTCCACCTGTCTCAAGTGCTTTTTGTATTCGGTCCCTCTGTATACTTTATCGCATGAACATCTTGTGACGCTGTAGCGCGAAGACTTTGATAAAACCATGTTGAAACTGCAAGATAAAAGTTAGTTATTTACTACAGCTCTCACAAGAAAGCACTGTTTATCAGAAACATGTTTGTAATAAATGGCATAGGACATACAATGATGACCCTAACCGTAAGACCCTAGTGTTAGAAAGTGTATCAGTGATGCCTGTAAGATCTGACTTCAAATCTCTAACTTAGAACGTTTGATAGCAAACGTCAGACGACTCACCGTTGAAAGGAGGAAACAGGAGTGACATTCTGGGAATAATTAAAGTGAAAAGTTGTGTTACATGAAATGAGTGATACAACTTTTCACTTTAACCCATTAAATCCCAACTTTTTTTCAGATGATGATATTTGGGTGTCTGATGATGTAAGACACTCTAAGAAAGGGTATGATTTTATTTTCCACCAAATTGGAAAAAATGTTGCAGAAATCGAAAAATAGTTCTTGCACTCTGACAGAGTGCATGGGAGGATACGTGTACTTTTCATCTGATTTTGGCTAATGTGTTTAAGTATTTGTGTGTCTTTATTTTTACTAAAAGTATTATGCGTACATTGTAGTATTATTAATTTCGCTTATAACTTCGCTTAGTCAATTACTAAATTAACGGAATCATATAAAATGTCCTTTCCAGATGCTTCAAATGTGTCTATCTATTTCTTAACAAACATGAAACTAACAGTTTTGCAGATAGCCGATTGCGAAAAAGATATTTCAACCACTATGGAAAAATTCGAAACACTGAAGATGAAGTCCAATCCCACATTTTTTGCAGATCTTCTTCGTATTTCTCTTGCAGACTTTGCACCGGAATTGTCTCTCTGAATTACCAGGGTAATGATGCATTCCATCATGACTAATGTCTGCGAGAGCATTTTGATTTCTGGAAGACAAGGGCCGAATGAGCCCTCCAAATGAGCGCTGTGGGCAATATTTTGTCATAAGTACAGAGACAATCTCTCTGCGGAAAGAAAGAGAATCTGGCGATGATGAATTATGAAATCTATGTAGCAACCAACAATTTGAATTATCATGTCAATATTCCAGGCGAATAAAGGACACCACCATTTCTTTATCCGAATTGAGATCCGATAACGAGCAATATCCTGATCCGCTCGTTCAACATCTCCCATTGCTCTGTTGTATTGATGGACAATGTTTGGCAAGTCAATTGTGATACGAGTCTTATTTTCACGACTCCATCTCGTTGTTTGTGAAACAGAAAATGCATCAAAGCAGTTAGACGCCATCAGGACGGTTTTCCGGTCTTTCCAACAGACTACGGCAACTTCTTCGTTGGAATCCACGAATTGTTCAAAATCTCCGCGCTCCTTCTTGTCAATTTGTTTAACATCTACTGGACATTTTCCGAGACGGTTTGAGCGAATCGTGCCCGCTGCTCCATATCCTAGAACACTAAGGGTGCCTCAATAGACGAATCGACGTGAATAAATTGTCAAAGAAAATTGTAAACGGTATCTTATCAGGCAATTCAGAAATTAGGTCAAGAACAACACTTTCTCGTAGACCCCATGACACGCTCGTACTTCTAATCGGATCTTTGTTCTTGGCGCCTTGATAAGGCTCAAACTGAATCACATAGCCGAGTGGAGAGGCCATGACCCAGATCTTATATCCAACGCGTATCGGTTTGCATTGGATTCTTTGATTACTAGAATGTCTGCCAAAATAAATATGGCACCATAGATTCATCTACTGATAAACATCGCTCCTTTGGAAAATAATACATACATCTTTCATTCATAAGAGTAAAGAAATATCGTAATTTTGCAAACTTATCTCCATTTTGGAGTTTCTGATTATCAGCCAGATGTAAAAAACGGAGAAGCTCTTGAAAGCGATTGCGTGACATAGATGATGATATGGCTCCATTATTACAATCCGAACTTGTCTCCCAATACATTGTCATTCTTGGTACCTGGCAGTAGCCGGAGATGATCAGAATTGCCAAAAAAAGTTTCATTTCAGAGGATGCTGTACTAAAATTATGATTCATCTTGTCACGCTTGGCATAGAGAATAGTTTGTTCTACCAAATAGTCAATCACCTCGTCATCAGAAAATAATTCAAACAAACTTGTTGCTGACATATCGGACAAATTCAAATTGGTCATATTATCCGCCAATGGATTCTCAGATAAGTCCTTCTTTCGCATTTTCTTATTTTTGCGCCATTTTAGATCGGACGACAAATGACTAATATTGTCCTCTCTTGGTTTCGAATTCAGTTCTTAATTTCCATCTTCTTCTTCATCTCCTATTCTAACAGTTTCGCCGTTTTGCAAATGAATCGATGCTGATGCTGGGGCTCGAAGCTGGGAGGCAGGTAAATTATCAACACAAAAAGTTTCCTCGTCTGCACTGTTTCCATCGCTCTGGTCATTTTCAGGAGGTTGAATGGAGATACAGCAATTTTCTAAATCATCTTCGAAGTCTGCAATGATCGCAGCGACCTTTTCAGCATTGCCTTCCTGAAATAAAAACACGTATATGTATACTACTGACAATAGAGCAATTGCAATATTAGTTTCGCACGGTAGCACGAGCAGCAAAACGTCAGTAGCCGAGTTGTCTAGAATACTCTCTACGAACGGACCCGGTAGTGCAGGGGTCGAACCCAGCAAAGTATACTTTTTGTTCACGTTTAGTTTTAGGATATAATCATTATCCTCAAATGATAATGATAGCTCACATCAACGAGCCTATTTTAGAATTCAAACAACTTTGCGACGTTCATATAAAATAACGTCGCATTACGAAGTATTTCAATTCAGTATATCTACAACTGGAACAGCAGATATTCAACTAGATAAAAATGTTTAGTAGGCTTAAACTATATTAGATAAATAAATCATATTAGAAACTCATCAATACCATATTTATAGCGTTGACATCAATTTTCTTCTTAAAAAACGGAAATATGTACACCTACCCTCTCGATCCCATGCACTCCGTGAGAGTGGAAATGTATTTTTGCGATTACCAATGACATAATGTAAATAGCAATACAACTAAAAAACGTATTTTCATATTGTATGTAAGTATTAATCTATGATATATTGAATCTAAAATAAATCATATTAATATGGTAGCCATACTCACCGTTTTCGGTTGCCTGAAGTAGTCGCCATTTTCAAAAAATGAATACTTTAAATGCGCGCCCTTCCAAAGCAAACTAAAGCAAATGTTTGTTTTTCTTGTTTTATTATTGGATAGTATATTCAACTTCCGTGAGATGGACATGTCACATCATTTCTTAGAGTTGCATTCTCACAGAGTGCATGGTAGGGAATGGGTTAATTATTCCCAGAATGTCACTCCTGTTTCCTCCTTTCAACGCTGAGTCGTCTGACGTTTGCTATCAAACGTTCTAAGTTAGAGATTTGAAGTCAGATCTTACAGGCATCACTGATACACTTTCTAACACTAGGGTCTTAAGGTTAGGGTCATCATTGTATGTCCTATGCCATTTATTACAAACATGTTTCTGATAAACAGTGCTTTCTTGTGAGAGCTGTAGTAAATAACTAACTTTTATCTTGCAGTTTCAACATGGTTTTATCAAAGTCTTCGCGCTACAACGTCACAAGATGTTCATGCGATAAAGTATACAGAGGGACCGAATACAAAAAGCATTTGAGACAGGTGGAACACATTGGGGAGCATAAGAAGGTCTTTGAAATAAAGACCTGTGTCCATCATGCTGTGGAAGCAGACTCTGACTTTGTCGAATTTAGGAAAAGACATGACCAGTGTCCTAGTGCGTCTATTTCTAACTGCCACTTCAAAAAGTGGTTTGATGACTTGTATAGACGAAGGAAGGAGGAGAGGGCGGCTGTAAGACACATTGTCGACTTGGATGATGATGGGAGCGATCATTTCCTCAGCGATACAAGCAGCAGTGAGGAGGAAGGGGAAGTGCAGGAGGTGAGAGCCGTTTTCATGAGTGGTAAACAGGAATCTGAACATGTATCTGAGCGCGCATCTGAACATGTAGAGGAGCCACTTAACACTTCTACGCCAAAGAAAGGCGGTATACGCGAACAAACAAGAGCTCTAGATAGAGATGAGTTGAAGGCGAAGGCATCACAGCAAGCCCATTACATGCTGCTCAAAGATCGCTATGAGGCAATGAATAGACATAATAAAGAGATGTTGCAGGACATAGCCAAACTAGAAATTAAAGTGGGAACGGTGAAAGTCTTACAGGAGGAAGTATTACAGCTGCAGAAGAGAGAGGCAGAAGAGAGAGGAAACATTAATGAAAGAGAGGCGGGAATGGAAGGAGAAGGAGATGGCTTATGACGAGGTAGTATCCGAGTTGAATCATCAGAGGCAGGAGGTTATCAGACTTGGTGTGATAGAGAGGAACTGTCAAGGGATGAGAGAAGAAACTCATGAGCTGAAGAGGAGACTTAGTCAGGCTGAAGACATCAACAAGGAAATGAAGAAAAGACACGTAGAGGTACACCTGCCAATCTGCATATACCAAGTATGTGACGTGCCTACTGTTACAGATGATTTAAACACCACGCAGGAGTGCTACGAGGGAGGTGGGGTCACCTGCATTCATATCAGTATGGAGGTAGACGGTCGACTGTGTGATGTTTCAGTGAGAAAAGTGAAGAGGAAAATTCCTAGTAAGTTACTCGAACGTCATTGCCTCTCAATCAACTCTAACACTATTTTTCTTTCTTACAGAGATCTTCGAGCAAAAGTAGAGAGGAGTCGGAGAACGCCACAAACAGCCTTCATGAGGCTAGTGAATGTCCCAAACAGCCTTTATGAGGCTACCCATAATGAGGCCAGAAAGTGTTTTCACTTTCTGACGGTTCCAAGCCCGTTGAACTCAGAGGATGGGTTGAAAATTGATGAATGGGATGAAAGGATGGCCACTCACACGCCAAACGTATACAGAAATCAAATTTCTATCTTCATTAGTTTGCAATCTCTCTTCACAGTGTGATGATTTTAAAACACTCATCTTCAGCGAGCTAAGAATGAATAATCAAAATCTCCATGAAACTAGAGTGATGAAGTAACTCGTACATGTTACTAGACATGAAAGCATTAAATGTTACTCGTGTAAATTGAAATGAACCACTGAAGCATCTTAGGTTCTCATATCCGTCTCACACCTGAGTAACAGGAATTTACAAGCCTGGGTCATGTACATGAATGCGATACAATTCACAACAGTCATTGCACAGTGATTAGAGTGTTAGAATACATGATAGGGATTGTGTTGAGGCCACTGCAGTAACATTCTGGGAATATTTAAAGTGAAAAGTTGTGTTACATGAAATGAGTGATACAAGACTAGCTTACATTGAACTGAATTGGTAGTGCAACAAACAAGCTATGTGGGATTCAGCATATGTTTGAAGACAAGCGCTGTTAAAGGGTTTTGAGATTATGTGAATTTTATCACATCATGTTCATGGATATAACAGAATGAATGTTTCTACTGGTTGAGTGTATGAGATAGAACACATAACATAGTTGTTGTATGTAAATTAGAGGCTCATATTCGACGAAATCAAATAGTAATCTCAAAAATTGCAAAGCATATTCAGATTGCAAAGTTTAATGAATAGCTAGTGTAATTAACTGTTTTAATCAGTGACATAGTTAAAAGAAACAACAATAGCATAACGAGACATAATCATATAGCATCAGGACGTTTGGTTTATTCATGTAAAAGTTAAATAGAAGCAACTTGTTGATGCACTATGACACCATGAGTGTGAAAGTAGGAATAACATGCTATGACTGGAGCATCCGTTGAAATTGATTGTATGTCAAGTGTACATGAAAAGTTATTTCCAAAAGCTTGACATGGACACATTAAGAGTTGATGATTGTAAAATTGGAAATAAAGTTATCACCATGTCGCTGTTTGTAAGATAGGTGAAATATAAATGAAGTCAGATTCACTTCACTGTTTGTAAAGTTATAAATATAGTTGAAGTTTGTAAACTTAGAAATAAAGTTGATGTTTGTAAAGTCTGAAATCATGTTAGAATCCTTTCAGTGTTTGTAAAGTTACAGTTAATAGGTTTAATAAGTACGTTAGAGAGTTGACTGTACTGAGATCTAAGGATTAGGTCACATTAGAATTCAAGTGATTGAATGTCATCTTAATGAAGATAGAAATGTGTTTGTGGCTGCATGTGGTGCAAGGGTGTCCTCCCATTTCATTCCAATCATCATTTATCTTTCCCCTCTGCATTCCATATCCGAAGATATGTGGCGGGCTTGGGACCGCTTTAGCTGCATTAGAAGGAAGTTCTTATAAGAACTCATGATGCATTCACGAGGAAATGTGGTGAAATAGTGTGCTGTATGTGTGCATGATGATTTTATGAACTAAAGAACGCCCATCACTCACTCCATCACTGAAAGAAAACATGAACGAGTTGAGATGACAGCCATTCGTATGCATGTGTAAAACTCTTACTTCATCATCCGATATCACAATGATATCTTCACTTTCCACTTCCTCACTTTCCATGTTATCACTTTCCGAGTCCTCACTCCACATCATCTCCTCTCTTTCGACCGTCTCGCTCTCGCTGGTTGCCATCTCGGCCTCGCTCCCCACCGTCTCGGCGTCACTTGCCACCGTCTCGGTCTCACTCGGAGATTCCTGCGGATCCATCATTGGGGAATCGGATGGAGGTATAACGTTCGATTCATCGAACAAGGAATAGTATTTCATGAATTTAAATACTATGTCCTCACACTCATAGGAGAGAAAAGTTTCGCCCATATAAGTAATCCTATATGGGGTAACTTGAGCAGTCGGCTTCTCGGACATGATCATGATAGTAAAATGCACGAGACTCTGCTTTATATGAGAATGATACAGCCTTTCAAATGTCTGGTTCGTGCAATCATATTGCTCTAAACTTATGGTTGGAGGAAGAAAAGGGAAGACATATTCTCATTGACTGCCATCCTCAACCACTCAATAAACTTAGATGCATTTATCGCGTGAATCTCCCTTCCGACGCGATAGCAATGAGCTGTGTAGGAATCAGCTAGGTAGGAGGTAACGATACGTTCCTGCATCCTGGGACAGATGCAATAGCTCTATGTTTCATGTGACAGACGGGCGCCAGAGAGAGAGAGAGAGAGTGCGTACATCTTTGTGTTCTACTCTATCTCCTGAGGGGCTAGTGCGACAGACGATCGCCCACCGGCTGCGCTGTCATTCATCTTTTTGTTCTACTCTATCTGCTGAGGGGCTAGGGAGACAAACATGCGTCAGAGTGCACTTATGATTCTTTGTGGGCACAGGAGGGGTTTTTTCACTGATAGGTTTTATGATAATCATTTTGAATGGCAATGTGTTGACTATTGCAGGCCATGTTAAATGTCATGTTTACATCGTCTGCATTCGCACAGAAAATCACTGCAGGTTTCAATATTGAATCTATGATCAATGCACGATTCGTTTAGAAATGAGACACGGTTTCATTTGTTATGCACATGAAAAGCAAAGTTGATTCTAACCTTTCATGCTCATGGTCAGTCCTAAGGTTCGCTGTTTCATACTCATGAAATAATTCCGTTATGTCAGTCAGTCTTGATCATTCAATGACAAGCTTTGCTGTTTCCTACTGATGAGTTTTTTACACAGACGTATTCATTGTGTGAGTTCAAGGGTCGAGTCGTTGAACTAAGACTTATGCGTTTCTAAACTTTAAGTGCGGCTGCAATCTATGAAAGTTTTTCCAACATAGAGTTGTTGTCATACTTACACCGCAGTTCATGTTTACGACTTTCATTTGAATGTTAGAAAGTTAGACTATATGTTCATCTGTCTATGATGAGTGTAAACGTTGTCACAGCTCTCCTTTATTTCCCGTAAACTAGTTGTGACACTTTTGTGTTTCACTTCATCTAGCAGGTTGATTTTTATCTCACACATGCTTTGAGTGTTTCCTAACTCATATGCATTCGACTTACAACGTTACAGGTTGTTATGTCTATACTTGTATGCTGTCGATGCAGAGTAGTAATGAGCAAAAGACCGTTCCAGGACAAGACAAATTCAAAAAAATGGTATTTTTTAAAACGACATAAATTGATGAATTTGAACCCTTTTCAGGTTTTTAAGACCTAAATTCATAAATTTAGGCGTTTTTAAAATACCCAATTTTTCAAATTTTTCAGAATCTGAAATTTGAGAATTACAATTTTTACCTTGAAAATCATGACCGTTCCAGGTCACCGAAAATCATAAAAGTTGAGAATTTCAAATTTGAGATTAAGACTATTTTTTCTCTCTCTTAAATCATGACCGTTCAAGGACACCGAAAAAAATCAGAAAAGTCAAGAAACTCAAATTTGAGAATTACAATTTTTACCTTGAAACTCATGACCGTTCTGGGACACCGAAAATCATAAAAGTTAGTATTTTTAAAAATGACTAAATTCATGAGTTTAGACGTTTTTCAGGTTTTTAAAATATGAGATAACTAAAATAATGTGACTAAAAATATTTCCTTAAAAATGGAAGAAACAAAAGTGGAAAAACCGCAAGAATATATCCTTCGTTATCTCAATTAAAAACTAGTGAAATGGATCTCAATTATTATTAAGATTAGAGCATTATGATAAATTAAGAAGACACAATTATTACTTAGACATTCTTCGTTATTGTATTCTCAACATTATTTAAAGTACTAATTGTGTGAACTAGAAGATCATTGTAACTCATAAACTCAAAATTATTCAATGAACCCGTACACTGGCTGTTAATTCAAAAGAGACAGAGATTGAAGAGAGAAAGAGATTTATTGTTCTAACGACGGAAAACATGTAACAGCTTTCCCCTAAAATTATGTTGAACAGCGCAATCATTTGTCATTTCAATTTACGCATCCGCAAAATTTTGACATTTCAATTTACCCTACGTAAATTATTTTCAGAATCTGTTTTCAAAATCCATTTGTAAAGTCTGTTTTCAAAATTCATTTAGCGTTTCTTCTCTTCGCTGTATTGATTAAAAGTACTTCCCATTGTGAAGACATGAATAGATTAAGCACATAAGAATGCATTGACAATAAAAGCAAATGACAATAAAATTCTTCTTCTAAATTTAGAACGCATAAACGGCGACATGCGGGATAGCTGTTATGGCAATTTTAAACAATCATTTTAACGATGAAACATATTAAAAAATGAAGTACATGAAGAAAATGGAAATATGTAGAACAATATAGATTAGAATAATTATAACATAATCATTTCAAAATCGAATAACTGGTAAGGAAAGTCATCATTATGGAACAGTTTTAAATCAATCCCCCTTTCCTGATTTCTCTTCTTTGAGAGGGGACACTATCAGAAATTTATTCCATTTAAAATGAAAAACATAAATGATTTCTTGAAACAATACGGTAAACAAGCAACTACTAATTTCGATTTAAATAGAATTTCAGAAGATTGTATTCAAAATATTTATTCAAAATATTTCTTTAAGAATGGAAGAAACAAAAGTGGATGAAACAAAAGTGGAAGAAACCGCAAGAATATATCCTTCGTTATCATATGAACGTAGTTCTACTTTAATGGACATTGAAAAAATGAACATTGAAAAACACAAAGATAGAGTACGTTATATGAAAGATAAGGAATCTCAATTATTATTAAGATTAGAGCATTATGGTAAATTAAGAAAGAGATGGTCTAAAGTTAAGAATGTAACACGAGGAATTGGCATATTCTTAACAATAAGTTTAGGTGCTTTAACAATTGTTTTATCTTCAGGTGTTTTAGTAATTCCAGTAGTTGCTACAGCTTTAACAGGTACGGGTGTTTTTGCAACTTCACTTGTTACAATGTTAGATAAATCTTTAATAACTAAGAAACGAAAATCATTAAAAACTAAGCATTTGCATATTAAAGAAGTCTATGATAAACTACATTACTACTTTCAAAGAGTATGTGATGATAATGTTATTACGTTAGATGAGATTGAAAAATTTGATCAAATAGCTAATGAAGTAAATCAAACCTTTCAATTACAGTCCGAAAAAGTTGATGATAAGAATAGACAGGATGGTAAAACTTTTACTGGTGGTAAAATTTCTAATGAAGAAAATGACAAAATTTTTTTAGAAGAGCTAAAAACTTTAAGCGAAAATTCAAGCAAAACTTTATTAAACAAAACTTAAAATGAAAAAAACTTTAAACGAAAAGATGTCAAACAACAAAGCAATAAAAAAAATTTGTTCAGTAAAATGTTTTTGTTGTATTCCAATGTTACCACAAAATTCAAATATTATATTTTAATAATGGATAAAATTAGAGCTGATAATTTTAAAAGAATTAAACAATTAGAAGAGTTAATAAAACAAGAAATATTATGAAAAAAAATCATCTTCAACATAGAATGATAAAAGCTGGTATTCAATCTGATATGTTTGAAAAAATGCAGCAAACCGAGCAAGTAAAAACTGATTTTGAAAAAACTATGAAACCATTTAAAACTCTTGAAAAAGAACTTACAAATAAGGATAAACAAGTTGATATAACAGATCCAGAGCACAAAACTATATTAGATGACCATGGATTACTAGAATCAAACATTAATAAGAAATTACCAAAATCTATGTAATTCGAACATTCTATTTCATTTATAGATGGGAAAACAATACCTAGATTTTATCTCGGACAAAAGGAAATATTTCCACAACCTTTTCGAGGTTTAATTTTTTCACCAGATAAATCCCCTTTTAATTTAGATAGAAATTTTGTTGATCTTTTAAGAGGAGCAGATTTAAATAATTATGCTGTAGAAGATCTCATAAATATAAAGCTATGTTAGATAGAGTTGGTGCAGCAAAATCTCTTAGACGTTATAAACAATTAGAAAATTTATTATCATCGGGAGTTAAAGTAGGAAAAAGTTTTTAAACTAAAACAACTGTATTTTTACCAGATGATCCACAAGAATTACTAAATAGATCAAATATTTTAATATCTGCAATAAAAGAAGGACATAATTCTAGTTTCAATGAAATTCATGCTATATTGAAAAGACTGTTAGAAAAGAAGATTCTAAATGAAGAGGATGATAAAAGTATATCGGTACATCTCTTATGTCTTTAAGGGCTTCGCCCGTAGCTGAAGTATGTTGTTTCTAATTTTTATCTATGATTTTTATTTTTCTTATTTTTATCTATGATTTTTATCTATGATTTTTATCTATGATTTTTATCTACGATTTTTATCTATAATATTTATTTAAATTTTTTAGTTAAAAATGTCTTCGAGAGAATTATCATCAGTAGATTTTGACAAAATTAATAATCATTTAGAAAATTTAACAGAGATTTTGGGTTCATCAGAATTTACTACGACGTTAAAAATTACAACAACTACTTCATCACACACTTGTAATTTAGAACCCATTCTACATTTGGAACAAAATAAAAATTATCAAATTGCATTGACTAGTTTCTCCACATTTAACACTATTCAAAACGTTATCAAAGATGTGAATGACCAATTTAGATATTCTACTGATAAAGGTAAAACATGGAAAATACTAACTCTTCTTCCTGGTTCTTACGAAGTTGAATCAATATCAAATGAAATTAAGAGAAATTTAGGTATACCATTTAAAGATAAGAAACAATTACATTTTGCAGTTGAACCGGCAGTTAATAAATTTTCTCTTACTTTAGACGAAAATCATCAAGTTGATTTTAATCATGATAGATCATTGTCAAAGCTATTAGGATTTAATAAACAAACCTATAGTCAAGGTTATCATTTAGGTGAGAAGATTCCAAAAATAACTGAAATAAATTCAATTGTTGTACATTGTGACATTATTGAAGGAGGATATATAAATGGTAAAGTGTCAAATTTAATATTCAGTTTTCCAGCTTTTACTGTACCCATTGGTTATAGATTAAATGTATTTCCCCAAACATTAATATATTTCCCTATTACAAGAAAAACTGTTAACAGTATTAACATCAGAATCACTGATGAAAAAGGACAAGAAATAAATTTTGGAGGTGAAGAGATTATGATAGATCTTTTGGTTCGGGAGGTATAAACTCCCACGCGAAGCTAGAGAAGTTTAATTTTCTTCTTCTTATTCTTCTTCTTTAAAAACAAAAAATTAAAAAATTAAAATTTTTTATTAAAAAATGAGTGAAGTGCCATTAAATAAAAAAAAACTTAAATTTAAACATCATCCAAATTTATCTAATAAAGTTTTGTCAGTTATTTGTGGAAGATCAGGTTGTGGAAAAACGTATCTATTATTTAAAATTTTAACGACACCAAACTTTTTGGATTATAACAATCTTATAATTTATACAAAAACTGCAGAACCCGTCTATCAAATTTTAAAATATGAATTTGAAAATTATCTTAAAAAACAGCAATTGCTTCATTATTCAATGAATATGAAAAATCTGAAGATGAAGAAGAAATAAGTTGGTGGTGTGAAGAAGCAGCGAAAAATAATCAGTTAGTTGAATCCAATAAAAATAAGCATATAAAGATACAATTAATAGATGATAGTGGTAATATGCAAGATCCTAGTAAACTAGATAAAACAATGAAACATTGTGTAATTTTTGATAATTGTGTTAATGATAAAAATCAGTCAGTTCAGAGAAATTATTTCACAAGAGGTAGACATAATAACTGTAGTGTATTTTATTTAACAAAAAGTATGTATTCATTAGACGGAAGTGTTATTAGAAAGAATGCAAATATATTTATACTATTTGAAATAAATGCAAGAAACATAAGTGATTTGTTAAGAGATGTATGCGTAAGAAATAAAGATGAATTTAAGCAATCGTGTAACAATGCGTGGTCAAAAGATTACGGCTTCATTACAATTAATATTGATGATAAAATGATAAAATTCATGATAGAGTTATCGAACAATTGTTTACCGTTTACCGTTTATTTTTTTTATTTTATATATATATATATATATATATATATATATATATATATATAACAAATTTGTATGTCTTAGATATTAGAAAATTAAAAAGGATCAGTAGTTATTCCATCAGGCAAAATTTTTCTTTTATCATCAAACGGATCTAATGCTAATTTATGTTCCCCTTTTAAATACATTTTATGTTTTTTTGAATTAAGTCTATAATTACATGCTGTTTTTATTTCATTATTAAATAATGCATTCTCATAATCTTGAAATGTTATTTGGTTAGCCACTGATGCCTTTGAAATTCCTTTTAATGTTTTATGTATTTTAATATTATTAGTTGTATTATAACAATAACATTTAGATTTTTATAAATATAGCTTCTGTTATGAAATCTTCATTTCCTTCAAGTTCATCTTTTACTTTACATAAATCAGAAGGATGAATGATATCTTTTATTTTATTAATTTCTTCATCAAGTGAAGAATTATACGGTATTGTTAATTCTAAGCAAACGGAATCCGTATCTGTAAAGTGTAATTTATAGTTTTTTTCATAAGCAGGTTGTAAATAATCATATATAAATTTATACATAAATAGTTTAGCTAATTCTAATATAGTGAATCCAATAAAATTAAACATATCATGTTTTACGCTAATTCGACGTAAATGTACAGCACATAGATTATCACTAAATCTAGTAGTTCTTTTATATGTAGGTTTCCTAGTTAAATATTGAAACCTATCTCTATCATAAACTATTTCAATATTTTGTCTATTACGCACATTTTCTAAAGTCTTACCCTAAAATGCATTATTCATTAATTTGAAGAACACGTTTCCAAAATCATCTTTATTTCTTTTAGCTATTTTGCGTTTTTCAATATTGAACTCTATATAATTTTTTAACCATTTAGATTTTCTATACTCTAGTTTTCTATGTATTTTAGTGAGAATCATTCCATGTTCTAAATACCAATCTAGCATTCTTCCTTCAACAACATACTTTCCTTTATTACCTTGTGTTAACATAAGTTTTTTTGTTGGTCTGTATTTCTTAGGAATTATAGACTTTTGATAATCTGAAAAATCTTCTATATTCGGAATTTTTGTTTTCGGGACAGAAAGGGTAATATTTTGTTGCGCCTTTTATATAATCAGGGTATACTAAATCAACTTCATATATATAACCAAAATTATAATTTCCATCATATGTTTTTTGATAATCAAGAATATTACACCATGTCATTTCACCTGTTGGTAATTCTTGTATCATGCAAGAAGAATATAGGCTATTAAAATCATAATATAACAAATAGTTTACTCTCATGATTTCATCAACTGCTGCTTGACTAACTTCATTTGATATAAGTCCTTCTATATTTTGATTAAACAATTTTACAAACTGATCGCTTTCTTCTGGAGATAAAGATTTCATTATTCCATAATCATCAGGATTTACTTTTTTATTATAACACTTAACATATCTATTACCTAAAACTGATGAAACTCCACCTCTAATACCAGATTCAAAAAATAATAATTTATCATATGTATTTTCTTTATAATGTTTAACTTTAACACCAGTATGTTTTAATCCTGCTAACCATGTTAAACCTGGTGTAGAATAACAATAGCATGGATCTATTCCGTAATATTCTACACACATGTCACGAAAGTTTTCAAAAAGATCAGTCAGGATTAATACATCTATCTGAAGATATTTCATTGTATAATCATACATTGTTTTACAATTTAACTCTCTCCAATTTTTTTCAGCTTCTGCATAATCTTCTTCAGATAATTGTGATTGTTTTAATGTTGATTTAAATTTATTTATTGGAGGAAGTTTTTGTTCTTAGTAATGGGCAAAAGACCGTTCCAGGACACCACAAAATTCAAAAAATAGTATCTTTAAAAACGACATAGATTCATGAATTTAGACCCTTTTTCAGGTTTTTAAGACCTAAATACATGAATTTAGTCGTTTTTAAAGATACCGATTTTTCAAAAAATGGTACTTTTTAAATGGTCTAAATTCATGAATTTTGGTCATTTTTCAGGTTATGAAGACCTAAATTCACAAATTTGGGCGTTTTTAAAAATACCCAATTTTCAAATTTTTCAAAATCTCAAAATTTGAGAATTACAATTTTCACCCGCCCTTAAAATCATAACCGTTCCAGGACACTGTAAAATCATAAAAGTTGAGTATCTCAAATTTGTGATTATGATCATTTTCTTGCTCAAATCATGACCGCTCCTGGCGTTCTTACAATTTGCACTCAGATAAACACTCAATTGTAGAGAACATTTGCTTCTCGCATTTATGAATAAAAGGCATTTCAGTGTAAAGAGCTGTGTCCTCCAACTCAAACATTTGAAAGGAAACAATGTATGAAAGAACAGACAGCTGCTACTACTCTGTGAAACAATGAGATTTTAATTGTACGTTATGCAAGTTGTTTTAATTCTTGTTAGTGCGTCAGCACAACCGTATGACGTTAAGATATCTGCCAGCTGTACTGTTTTCATTTATCTATCTCGTCTGTCATTGTATCGTGTGCTGCGCTGTGATCAGTCATGTCAACACAAGAAGTTATCGAAGAGCAGTCAAACATTATTGCTACGTTTCCGGAGTTATTTACAGAAATTTCAAAACGATATATTTCCAATGATAAGAAGGAAGAATATAACACTTTCATCATTGAACAAATGGAGAAATTTCCTATTATTTTTGACCCTACATTTTTTGATAAGGAAAGAAAACGGAGAAGAAAAGCAAAACGCTTACTCATGAAAGAAAAGAAAGAAAGAGAAAGAGACGGAAAGATTGTCGACCTTCATCATCAATTAACGACGTCTTTATCTACCCGATATGAATTTGTGGATTCCTTAAAAGACTTTGTTGAGCCTTCAGGAGATACTGATAAAGCCATTGCAAATTTAAATACTCTTTATGTGATGGAGAAGAAAAATAACGTTATTAACATAATGATGAAAATCTACCTGGGAAAACACGCGAATTATTTACTGGAACTGTGTGAAAAGGATAAGGCATACTTTCAACATTTATTGCAAACTAATAACATTTCTTATTCAAGGACTGAAATTGCATTTGCAATTAAATTAGGTAAGATGGCATCTATTTTTCCAAAGATTTGTAGACTAAATGTACCCTTACGTTTTTTGAAATCGAATTTATCATTGTTAGAAGATTGTCTTCGGAAATATGAAAGCTTTTGGAAAGAAGCTTAAAAGTAGTAGTAGCTGATTTTATTTTCTTTTACTGGAGAACGAAAATTCCTTGTCCACAGTGTGGACATTTTGTTAATGCAATTTGTAATATTATAGTTAATAACCGATTGTTTTAAGGAAGTTGAATAGTAGTAGCTGATTTTATTTTCTTTTACTGGAGAACGAAAATTCCTTGTCCACAGTGTGGACATTTTGTTAATGCAATTTGTAATATTAGAGTTAATAACCGATTGTTTTAAGGAAGTTGAATAGTAGTAGATGATTTTATTTTCTTTTACTGGAGAACGAAAATTCCTTGTCCACAGTGTGGACATTTTGTTAATGCAATTTGTAATATTATAGTTAATAACCGATTGTTTTAAGGAAGTTGAATAGTAGTAGCTGATTTTATTTTCTTTTACTGGAGAACGAAAATTCCTTGTCCACAGTGTGGACATCAATATTTGTAGACTTGTGTGGTTGCATTTTTGTAAATATACATATTGAAATATCCATGTGTTGTTTTTAATTTCTCATTTACGGGAATATAATAGAAACATTTTGTCTTCTATAAAAATGAGCAACATAAATGAGTTTTTTAAATTATACGGCAAACAAACTACGAATTTCGATTTAAATGAGATTGCTAATCAATTGGGAATAAAGAATTTTCACATATTGATGAGGGATGAATTACTATTGATGAAAGATGTACGAAACACTAACTCTACTAATAAAATGTAACAATGTAACGTTTTAATTTAGATTAAATTAAATCATTTCAAAATCGAATAAGTAGTAGGGAGAGTCATCATTAGAGAACAGTTTTAAATCAATACCCCCCAAGTAGTAAGGAAAGTCATCATTAGAGAACAGTGTTAAATCAATACCCCCTCCCTTCTGTCTTCTAGGGGTCCCTTAAGAAATTTTTTTATTATAAAATGAGCAACATAAAGGAGTTTTTTAAATTATATGGAACGCAAACCACGACAAATTTCGACCTAAAGAAAAACGCAAATGAATTAGGAATAAAGAATTTTCATGTTCCAATGAGACACGAATTACAATTCCTAAAAAATAAGCCAACAGGAACCTTCAGTTCCCGGAACAAAGTTCCATCGATAACTATAAATTTCATAACAAATCTTTATACGTCAGATGAAAAAGGTGTACATTGGTCAGCAGGACAAAGAAATATAAACTGTTCTAATTATTATTTTGACTCATACGGACTTCCACCTACAAACGAAGTCAAAAAATTACTTGGCAATGGAATTTATAATACATTTCAAATACAAAAACCAGGAACTACATATTGCGGTCAATTGTGTCTTTATGTTTTATTGAAATTACAAGAAGGAGTACCATTTCTAGATATTATGTTAGAATTGAACGAACCGTAGGTTCAATGGCTACGCCTAATAATAATGATAATTAAAAATCAGTTCGTTGTAATTCATTTTGATAAAAACGGCCTCTGATATCCTCATTATCTATATCTTTAATTTCATAAGTAATCGGATAAGTTTTATTTATTTTACAAATTTCAAATATTTCTTTAGTCCAATAGCCAACAAAGCCTTTTTCAAATTTATTCTTATATTTAAATATTCTAACTCTATCTCCAATTTTAAATTTCGGCTTAAGTTTCTGCAAATTCGGATTACTCTCATTCAAATTATTATTCTCGAATATTTTTTTTCTTATCAAATCAGGGTCGTCAGAAGCATTCTTTGGAGTTTCTTCAATACCAGAATGAACTTTATTATTGTACTCTTCTACAACTCCTGGTAATATCTTCAACCATTTCTGATTTCTTTGCTCAGTAAATATCTTGAACAATTTATTTTTCAACGTCCGATTGAATCTTTCTATCACTACAGCTTTTCCAGCGTTTTCAGTTGAATAAACAGTTTCAAATAGTGGCTGAACGTTTCGGTTATAAAATTCGGATCCTTTGTCAACAAACAATTTTTTTGGCTTTCTCTTACTTTCTTTAAAGATTTCTTCAAACGCATATTTTACTGATAGACCACTTTTATTTTTTAAAGGCTTTACCCAAGCGTATCGTGTATATAAATCTATAACGGTCAATGCGTATTTATGATCTTTTTCATTCGGCATATGAATAAGATCAGCACTCCAAATATCATTTTTATTAAATACTTTTACTTTCAATAGATATTTCGGCCTTCTGTATTCTTTATGAATTTCGGACGCATAGCGTCCTAGATCATTCGACATTTCAGACGCGTAGGTTCGAGCGTTGCTCTCAGACAGCTTTGCTGTCGTTTCATTTAAACCCTGTCCGAATAATATTTTAGCTTGTAAAACTTTCTTTACAAACATTCTTTCAATTTTTTCTCTAAATGTAGGATTTTGAATACTATCTAATTCTTGAATCATCTTCTTATCAGCTGCATGACGAGAACTTAGATCATGATTTTGATAAGCTAAATCATGCCTGTAAGCTGCGGCATCTACTCTATTTATTGGTTCTTCACCTGGTTTCGGATTATTATTCTCATCTAGTCTTATATCTAATCGAGTTCCTGGACCAGTATATGAATGACCAGGAAGATTTTTTTCTTTCGAATATTTACTCCAAATAAAGCCAGGAAAATTTTCTAATGTTTTTTGTATGTCACCTCCAATATGCTGACAATTTGAGTTTTTATTTTTGTTTAATAGATAATTCAATAAATCTAAATTAGAAATTTTTAATTTAATTAAATTTTCGGAATTTGTAGAATTCATTTTAAAAGATAAAATAAATGTTTTACCTTATCATACTAGGACTTAGATATATTCCAGAACCATCTTTAGTTTCTTTAATTTCAGTTAAATCATCAACATTGTGGAGAATATTTTTGAGAACTCGTTTTCCTTCATCAACTAATTTTAATTTACTAATAAAATTATCTACTACTCCTTAACCCCTAGCAACTTTCTCTAACTCTCTATTATGTCGCTTTTGTTCTTCTAATGCTGCCTTCTCTGATTTATTTTCATTTACTGCTTGGACAATACCAGCTGTCCCACCTGCAACATTTCCTGCTGCTATTATGCCTCCTATTATTAGTGGAATTAATGGGGAATTCCACCATTCTTTTCTTCTTGTAATTGAATATTCTCTATCATTGGTTTACTTATGTAATACTTTTTTTTGTTAATCGTAATAGTTTTAGGGGGATTTTTGTCAACAATATTACGTAATTTTAATTCAACAGTTTTATTATTACTTTTCGCTTGCGACATTTTTAATAAAAAAATTTTAAGTTACGAAAAAATTTAATCTATTCTAGTTATGAAAAAATTTTAAGTTAAGAATTTTTTTAATCTATTCTAGTTATGAAAAATTTTAAGTTAACAAAAATTTTAAATCTATTATAGTTGTCAAAATTTTAAGTTAACAAAAATTTTCATTAACTTATCGGAGCGAAGCTCCTCGAGGCTTTAGCCGATCGGACCCAAAGGTCCTAAGGTTACTAACCTATCCTAGCCATCTTTCCATTAAGAATTTCAATAGAATATTTTACATCTTCTAGCAATAAACCATAAGCCATCAATGAAGTTGTGGAATCTTTCTTTTCAATATTGATTGTTACATCACAACCAGTCTTGATAATATCTTCAGATTGTGCACTTAAATCGAAACAGAAAACAGGATATAAATGTCTCCAATCTCCAGGAGTTAATTGTGGTTCAACTCCAAATTCTATACAAAGATTTCGATAAGAATCATATCCTTCCATAAATTGATTATTGGTATCATCGAATCTTAATGAATCAATTGGATATCGGGTTTGATTTGATGAAACTTGTAAACTTCGAATTGTATTAATATGAAAAAGATTGTTGTTCTTATCAAAACTTGGAGAATTATTTCTTTGAAAAGTTAGTAATAAATATCTTGGAGTATTCGCAGTTCTAGTAAAATGCCAGTTAAATCTTTGTTCGGAAAAAGTTACTGAACTAGCAGTACGCTTTAGAAATTTTACTGGAATTGGTTTGTTAGTATTTAATCTTTTTGCAATAGCTGTTTCAATCTCTAAACTAGGAGTAATATGCTTAATCCACCATTCAAGTCTATCAATTTTTAAATATGCTTTTTTCCAGTCTTACCAAAAAACATTAATTCATTATTTGATGTACGATGAATTATTAATTTAAATTTTAATTGATATCATATTTTATCATAATCTAAATATCCGAATAATGGAGACAATGACCAATTAACTGTCTGTTTACTTTTCTTGTTAAATTCACGTCTTTCTTTATATGCACTATTGTTTGTTTTATTTAAATGTTTTGCAATATTTTCTACATCTTTCGCAATTCCTGCGGCATCTGTTCCAGCGTAAGTTAAATCATCAACAATTATACCATCATTAGTATCAGGAAACCAACCTTCGATTTCATACTTTTTATTATTTTCACCAATTGTTACAAATCTAAGCATTGTATCAATTACACCTGGAGAATCACTTATTGTTTCTATATTTTGAGTTGCAACATCTAAACGCATTTGTGTAAATAATTTTGGAAAAAATTATTCTCTAATGCAATATTATCGGTATCTGGTAATGGTGTTAAAAAATTGGCATCACTATATAAAGAATATTCACAGTGTAAAAATGAATCAGGTAGATATAAATAACTCTGCTGATTATCAACTTCAAAAATTAAATCACCTCCAGTATTTACTCTACTGGAAGATCCGGGATTCATAGCAATTCTTATATAGTCATTCTTTTTTTGATTATAACTGACGAACGGAGGATCGTCTAATCTAAATTTATTTTCGATAAGCGAAGACATTTTTATAAAAAATAATTTGACTTTTTGTTTTTTCTCATACACAAAAAAATTTTTACTAAAATATAATTTTAGCATTTCACCAAAAAAAAATTTACTAAAAAAATTTTGCTAAAATAATTATACTAAAAAAATTTTGCTAAAATAATTTTACTAAAAAAATTTTACTAAAAAAATTTTACTAAAAAATATATTTTAGAATTTTGCTAGACCAGCTCCGCTACAGCTTTGCTGGTTAGACCGAAGGTTGCTATTAATACCATTACCTCTTATTTCTTCAATTGAACGTTTTATGGCTACGCCTGATGTCTTCTTAAGTTTACTATCAGACGGAGCTCCGCTCCTCAAGGTTTCACCCCCTACAGCTATGTTAGCAATTTTGTTTTTTGTTTCCTCTGAAAGTTTTTTTAAATTTTTTAGTTCTTCAGGATCATTCCTAAGTTTACGAATAGCTTCTATTTGTTTTAATTCGTTTTGAGACTTAACAGCATTTGATATTGCACTAGCTGCACTACCTATAGCAGCTGCTCCTTTTGCAGCAGATGTAATCAAATCTTTATTATTTTTAATTATGTTAACGATACTACCAATACCAGAAAAGATGCCAGCCCCTTCTTTTTGGACGGCACCTGCGGTGCCTAGGAACTTTTGTGTTCCGATTGTTTCTACACTGTCATAATGGTAAACAGATTTCATAGATGGTTCATGAGCAATTTTTTGATTTGAAGCAAAATGTTTAAGATTGTGTTTATAAATTATAGGCATTTTTTAGGATTAAATTTGACTTTTGGGAAAAATATTTACGATCGGCTAAAGCCTCTGAACAAAGTTCTATTGGTTAGTAACCTGAGGACCTTTGGTCCGATCGGCTAAAGCCTCGAGGAGCTTCGCTCCGATTGGTTAGTAACCTGAGGACCTTTGGTCCGATCGGCTAAAGCCTCGAGGACCTTTGGTCCGTTTAAGATTTACGTTTGTGAATGGACAACAACTTCGAGATAACTTTATTAATTGACTGCTGCACTTTATCTATTGCGTCAAGCAGCGTGTGATGTACTTTAATTTCTTTTCTATTAACTTGCATTTTCTGCTGATTTATCTTCAATGCCGTTTTAAGTGCATTTAACTTAATTTTAAGAACATCTAATTGTCTTTTAACAGCATCTAACTGTTCTTTATTTTCTTTAGAGTTTTCTTGTAAATTTTTCTTTAATTCATTTTCTGAATTGATTTTAAGAGTTTTCATTTTATCAACTCTTTAATTAAGTGAGTTTACTTCATTTATTATTCTATTCATCTTTTTGATTTGTTGAGTAATTTTAGAACTTAATTCATCAACACTTTTTTGGAATGTAGTTTGTAACTGCTTTAATTTTTTTTTAATTCTTTCAGGAAGTTTTTCTATTTCATCTTCTATTTGTTCTTTCAATAATTTTATCTGATGTTTATTTTTAATGACTGCAGATTTTAAATTTATAGAAAGTAATATTAAAATTTTTGATTGTTATGAAATCTTTTTAAAAAGTTTTGCTATATCTGCTTCTAGCTCTCTATCCTTTTTATCAAGTTTTAATAATTTTTCGTTTAATGATTTGTCATTAAGTTTTAGCAACTTTAATTCATTCATCAGTGGAACCAAAACATCGTTTATATATTTTTCTTTTAAGTCATTGATTTGTGTATCAACATATTGTTTATTTGTTAACTCTGTATTTTGTTGCGGAAGAATAGAAAGATGCAATGGACCAGATAAAACGTCTCCAGTTTTCATGATATAATTTTCTATCTCTATTTCTAATTCACGATTATTCGGGATATATGCACCTCCACCAACATTTGGTAACATCATTTTTAAAACAATAAAAAAGTAAAATTTTTTCTAATGAAAATAAAAAAATGGAAAAACCAAATTTAAAAAAATTATATTCGCCCGCATCATCCTGTTCTTCTTATTCGACGAGATCAACGGGATTTGAAAATAAATGTTTTGATAATAATAATAATCCATGCATAGATGTTAATATTTTATTTCAATTACAAGCCAAAATATTTAGAGAACAGACTAAAGGTTTACCTTCTATAGAAACCAATTATTGTATTTTTCCAGGTGATCCATTTATTAAATTTATGGAGATTGTAAGTAAATATAATGATGTAGCTTATGTTGAATTAAATAAAGAAAATATGGTTATAATAGGTCATAATAATGTTTTCGGTTTTATTAGAGCAGTTTTGCCGATTAGTAATACTGATTGGATAGAAACTAAAATTATTAATTATATCAATATTAAAGAATTAGTTAAAAAATTAAAATCTTTTTCCAAAGAAAAAATTAGATTATTTGTTGATGAACAAAATCAATATAACATTCACATAGAGAGTAAAAAACATAATGAAGAATTATTATGTCAAGTTTATTATAGAGACACAATTTATAAACAAGAAACATTAGAAATGCCCAAAGATATGATGATGATACGTATATAGGATTATATTCCAACTTAAATATTAATTTATTAAAATCTTATATAAATGGTTTAGCTCAACAAGAGAAAATTTATATGTGGACAACACCTTATACTATTAACAATGACCATAATCATAATCATAATAATCCTCTGAATCATATTGAAGAAACTGATAATATAAATGATGATTCCGAAACATCTGAAAAAGGTATAAATGGTAAAAAAGATTATAAAAATATTAGTAATTATAAAAATTTATCTAAATTTCATTTTCTTACAATTGAAAATAATAATGATGGTATAGTTGAAGATACTGTTAGACAACTATGTGTCGGGTCTACAAAATTTAAATTAGGCTTTACATCTAATCAATTTAAAATTTTATGATCTTTAATAAAAACTAAAAGTGATTCAGATTATGGTGGTGTTATTAAATTTTCCAAAAAAGATCAAAGACCAATATTTTTCTCTATTATATTATTATCAGATAAAAAATGTAATTTAGAGTTAGATATTCCAATAAGAGAATGGTATCCTATCATGGAAGGGCATCCTATACCAAAAAGTGTAATTTATGATGTTAAAGAAACAATTTATGATGCTGATGAAGAATCAATTTATGATGATGATGAAGAATCAATTTATGATGATGATGAAGAATCAATAGTTAGTGAAAATAAATTTAAATTATCTTTTTATAAAAACATTATATGATGAAACTTAATATGATAAAACTTAATATGATAAAACTTAATATGATAAAACTTAATATGATAAAACTTAATATGATAAATAAAATAAAATAACTTAGGAACGTGAAATATATAATAATATAAAATAACTCTCAAGACCTTGATATTAGAATGTTTATATTTAAAATTAAAACACAATTTTTTCTTTAAAAAATAAAAAAATGGAAAATACCAAGTTTTATTGTAACTTATGTAAAAAAAGTTGCAAACAAAAAGAAGTTATCAATCTCATTTACAAAGTAAATTGCATTTACAAAACGTAGATCGAGTTGATGAAGGAAATATATTAAAATTAAATAATTATATAAACTATCTAGAAACATTGCCTACTGATATAAAAGTTAAAAAAATGTTTGATGATTATTCACATTTGGAATATAAAAAAGTTTTTAATAGTGAAGATGAACATGAACCAGATGGAAGATATTTATTAAGCGATACTGATGAATTTAACGAAATAGATGAATTTGATGAAGCCGTAACAGATATAAAATATTTATTTAATCAGTCCATGCACGGGACATCGGAAATGTCTTCCAGGGCTTCGCCCGTTGAACATAATGAAACCGATGAAACTTTTTATAATGTATTAACAAACTTTTATAATATATTTAAGAAATCTTTCAAATGTTATATGAATGTAGAAGTACTTTATACAAAAAATGGACCTGATGGAATTCCTGAAGAAATAATACAAGGACATTTTACAAATTCACAATAAATTCATAATGTAAATGATATACAACCCATATTTGAACAAATGATACTTAAATTAGAAAATTGTATAATTGAAGCCCAGTTACGTGAATCCGGTTGGAGATTTGTTAAAATACTATCTAAGAAAATAGTAATTGATAAATATAAAAATAATACTGGTGGTAGTTATGTTCCTTTACCTTTCAGTTCACCACAAATAATCAACATAAAAAATGAAGATGATTATTGTTTTCTGTGGAGTATTATAGCACATTTACATCCTGCAGAATATCACAAAGAAAGACTAAGTCATTATAATAAAGAAGAATATATAAAGGAATTTGATCTCTCTGATGGCTTACATGAATTTCCATATGATTATAATAAGTTAATAAAGTTTCATAAAAAGAATAAAAATTTAATAGAAGTAAATGTCTTTGAATTAAATGTGAATTATGTTTCTATTGGTAAAATTACTCCACTTTACTCAGATTCAAAAAAAATTTATTTGAATAATAAAAATTTATGTCAATCAGAAATAGTATATAATGATAGAGGAAATTACATGCATCATAATATTTTTTACCAAGGAAATATAATATGCACTGAAAAATTTGAAATTGTTAAAACACTATCACCAATAATGATTAATCATAATAATTATAAAGGACGTAATTATAATTATGATTATGATTCCGATTATTGATCTTTATCTTTAGAATATCAACAAAAATTACAAAATTTAAATGAAATTTTACAAAAATGTAAAACAGAATATCAACAACAAACAAAAATATTAGTGCAAAAATATGGCCATAAATATCAAAATAAGATAGAAACGATTCAAAAATTAAATGAAGACAATAAAGAATTAAATAATGAAGAAAATGAAACCAATGAAAAAATAAATGAATATTTAAAAAAATGTCTACAACAATATAAAGAACAATATAATAAAGAATATAGTTATCAGTTACAAATATTAAATCAAAATTTTCATCGAAATACATTTAATCTTACAAAAGAAATTGATGAAACACATGAAATATATAAAGATAAATTTGAAACATTAGAACAGACAAAACAACCAGCACAAGCGAATATATTATATTATCATGGTCATTTTATATTGTGTAAAGATGTTTCTATATTCACAAAAACTTCAGATAATGCCAATTTTCCTTTTCTCCAATGTATGACAAGTTTTAGAACTAAAGAAGAAATGAATAGACATTTGGAGAATTGCCAACAAAATGAAGCAGTCAGAAACACATTTCCAAAAGATGATTATTTAGAATATAATATATGGTATTTTAAAAATAAAGAACCCGTTACTATTTATTGTGATTTTGAAGCATATAATGTTAATATGACACAAAATCACGAGACATCGGAGATGTCTTCCAGGGCTTGGCCCGATTGTGATAATTGTACGGGCCAAGCCCTAGAACATTCGGTTTATAAATATTAAAAAAGTGCATCTGAACAAAGTAGAGAAAAATATTTATTTGAACAAAAACCATTATGTTGGGGAATGTACATTCATTCAAATTATCCTGAATTATTTAAATCAGAATATTATCAATACTATGGTGAAGATAGTTCAGAAATGTTTACAAAGAAAGTAGAAGAATTACAAGGTCGCTTTTCACAATTGCTTGAAACAAATATACCAATGATGCCATTAACAGAAAAAGAAAAATTAAATTTTATTAATGAAACAAAATGTTATTACTGTGGAAAAGAATTTGCAAAAAATTATAAAAATGGCAGAGGTAGATATCTTGACAAGCGATGCGACGGCTCTGCCGTCAAGGTAAAAGATCATGATCATCTAAATGGATTATATAGAGGTGCAGCACATAATTCTTGTAGTCTTAATGCTAATAAATTTAAATATAAATTTGTTCCTCTATATTTCTACAATGGTTCTAAATATGATTTCCATCTAGTAATGAAAGATTTATTTTCATCTGAAAAACTACAACAACAACAAATAAATGTACTATGTAAAACAGAAGAAGAATATTTTTCAATGCAATTAGGTTGTATTAGAATTTTAGATGCATTTACATTTTTTAATCCTTATTCATTAGATGTTATGGGAAAAACTTTGAAATCTGAACAATGTAAAATATTAAATAAATATAATTTAAAACCTTTGAAAGGAAAATTTCCGTATGAGTACATAACTGGAGATTTTAATTCTGTGAATGAAATTATGGAAGAAAAACAACTTCCTCCAATAAATAAATTTAAATCAACATTAAAACAATCACAATTATCTGACGAAGACTATGCAGAAGCTGAAAAGAATTGGAGAGAGTTAAATTGTAAAACAATGTATGATTATACAATGAAATATCTTCAGATAGATGTATTAATACTAGCTGATCTTTTCGAAAACTTTCGTGACATGTGTGTAGAATATTACGGAATAGATCCATGTTATTGTTATTCTACACCAGGTTTAACATGGCTAGCAGGATTAAAACATACTGCTGTTAAACTTAAACATTATAAAGAAAATACATATGATAAATTATTATTTTTTGAATCTGGAATTAGAGGTGGAGTTTCATCAGTTTTAGGTAATCGTTATGTACAGTGTTACAATAAAAAAGTAAATCCTGATGATTATGGAATAATGAAACCTTTATCTCCAGAAGAAAGCGATCAGTTTATAAAATTGTTTAATCAAAATATAGAAGGACTTATATCAAATGAAGATAGTCAAGCAGCAGTTGATGAAATCATGAGAGAAAACTATTTGTTATATTATGATTTTAATAGCCTATATTCTTCTTGCATGATACAAGAATTACCAACAGGTGAGATGGAATGGTGTAATATTCTTGATTATCAAAAAACATATGATGGAAATTATAATCATGGTTATATATATGAAGTTGATTTAGTATACCCTGATGAAATAAAAGATAAAACAAAATATTTTCCTTTCTGTCCCGAAAACAAAATTCCCAATATAGAAGATTTTTCAGATTATCAAAAATCTATAATTCCTAAGAACTACAGACCAACAAAAAAACTTATGTTAACACAAGGTAATAAAGGAAAGTATGTTGTTGAAGGAAGAATGCTAGATTGGTATTTAGATCATGGAATGATTCTCACCAAAATACATCGAAAACTATTTTATCAAAAATCTAGGTAAATAGGCAAAATAGCTAAAAGAAATAAAGATGATTTTGGAAACGTGTTCTTCAAATTAATGAATAATGCATTTTATGGTAAGACTTTAGAAAATGTGCGTAATAGTCAAAATATTGAAATAGTTTATGATAGAGATAGGTTTCAAAATTTAACAAGGAAACCTACATATAAAAGAACTACTAGATTTAGTGATGAACTATGTGCTGTACATTTACGTCGAATCAGCGTGAAACATGATAAGTTTAATTTTATAGGATTCACTATATTAGAATTAGCTAAACTATTTATGTATAGATTTATATATGATTATTTAGCACCTGCTTATGTCAAAAACTATAAATTACACTTTACAGATACGGATTCTGTTTTCTTAGAATTAACAATACCGTATAATTCTACACTTGATGAAGAAATTAATAAAATAAAAGATATCATTCATCCTTCTGATTTATGTAAAGTAAAAGATGAATTAGAAGGAAATGAAGATTTCATATCAGAAGCTATATTTTTAAAATCTAAATGTTACTGTTATAATACAACTAATAATATTAAAACATTAAAAGGAATTTCAAAGGCATCAGTGGCTAATCAAATAACATTTCAAGATTATAAAAATGCATTATTTAATAATGAAATAAAAACAGCATGTAATTATAGACTTAATTCAAAAAAACATAAAATGTATTTAAAAGAAGAACATAAATTAGCATTAGATCCATTTGATGACAAAAGAAAAATTTTACCTGATGGAATAGCTACTGAACCTTTTTAATTTTCTAATTTCTAAGATAGACAAATTTGATATATACATAAAAAAATAAAATATTATAACACTATATTTGTATATTTTTATCACTCCGCGAAAATATTTTCTATAACTCTATCATGAATTTTTTTATCAATATTAATTGTGATAAATCCATAATCTTTTGACCAAGCATTGTTACACGATTGTTTAAATTCATCTTTATTTCTTACGCATAAATCTCTTAACAAATCACTTATGTTTCTTGCATTTATTTCAAATAGTATAAATATATTTGCATTCTTTCTAATAACACTTCCGTCTAATGAATACATATTTTTTGTTAAATAAAATGCACTACAGTTATTATGTCTACCTCTTGTGAAATAATTTCTCTGAACTGACTGATTTTTATCATTAACACAATTATCAAAAATTACACAATGTTTCATTGTTTTATCTAGTTTACTAGGATCTTGCATATTACCACTATCATCTATTAATTGTATCTTTATATGCTTATTTTTATTGGATTCAACTAACTGATTATTTTTCGCTGCTTCTTCACACCACCAACTTATTTCTTCTTCATCTTCAGATTTTTCATATTCTTTGAATAATGAAGCAATTGCTGTTTTTTTAAGATAATTTTCAAATCCATATTTTAAAATTTGATAGACGGGTTGTTCTGCAGTTTTTGTATAAATTATAAGATTGTTATAATCCAAAAGTTTGGTGTCGTTAAAATTTTAAATAATAGATACGTTTTTCCACAACCTGATCTTCCACAAATAACTGACAAAACTTTATTAGATAAATTTGGATGATGTTTAAATTTAAGTTTTTTTTATTTAATGGCACTTCACTCATTTTTTAATAAAAAATTTTAATTTTTTAATTTTTTGTTTTTAAAGAAGAAGAATAAGAAGAAGAAAATTAAACTTCTCTAGCTTCGCGTGGGAGTTTATACCTCCCGAACCAAAAGATCTATCATAATCTCTTCACCTCCAAAATTTATTTCTTGTCCTTTTTCATCAGTGACTCTAATGTTAATGTTGTTAATAGTTTTTCTTGTAATAGGGAAATATATTAATGTTTGTGGAATTACATTTAGTCTATAACCAATGGGTACAGTAAAAGCTGGAAAACTGAATATTAAATTTGACACTTTACCATTATATATCCTCCTTCAATAATGTCACAATGTACAACAATTGAATTTATTTCAGTTATTTTTGGAATCTTCTCACCTAAATGATAACCTTGACTATAGGTTTGTTTATTAAATCCTAATAGCTTTGACAATGATCTATCATGATTAAAATCAACTTGATGATTTTCGTCTAAAGTAAGAGAAAATTTATTAACTGCCGGTTCAACTGCAAAATGTAATTGTTTCTTATCTTTAAATGGTATACCTAAATTTCTCTTAATTTCATTTGATATTGATTCAACTTCGTAAGAACCAGGAAGAAAAGTTAGTATTTTCCATGTTTTGCCTTTATCAGTAGAATATCTAAATTGATCATTCACATTTTTTATAACATTTTGAATAGTGTTAAATGTAGAGAAACTAGTCAATGCAATTTGATAATTTTTATTTTGTTCCAAATGTAGAATGGGTTCTAAATTACAAGTGTGTGATGAAGTAGTTGTTATAATTTTTAACGTCGTACTAAATTTTGATAAACCCAAAATCTCTGTCAAATTTTCTAAATGATTATTAATTTTGTCTAAATCTGCTGAACACATTTTTAGTTAAAATTTTAAATAAATATTTTTTTATGAAATATTTTTTTTATAAAAAATGAAAAACAACAACATATTTCAGCTACACTTTTATAATCTTCTTCATTTAGAATCTTCTTTTCTAACAGTCTTTTCAATATAGCATGAATTTCATTGAAACTAGAATTATGTCCTTCTTTTATTGCAGATATTAAAATGTTTAATCTATTTAGTAATTCTTGTGGATCATCTGGTAAGAATACAGTTGTTTCTGTTTTCTGCTTTTCAGATAAACCTTTTCCTACTTTAACTCCCGTTGATAATAAATTTTCTAATTGTTTATAACGTCTAAGAGATTTTACTGCACCAACTCTATCTAACATAGCTTTATATTTTATGAGATCTTCTAATGCATAATTATTTAAATCTGCTCCTCTTAAAAGATTAACAAAATTTCTATCTAAATTAAAAGGAGATTTATCTGGTGAAAAAATTAAACCTCGAAAAGGTTGTGGAAATATTTCTTTTTGTCCGAGATAAATCTAGGTATTGTTTTTCCATCTATAAATGAAATAGAATGTTCAAATTGCATAGATTTTGGTAATTTCTTATTAATGTTTGATTCTAGTAATCCATAGTCATCTAATATAGTTTTGTGCTCTGGATCTGTTACATCAATTTGTTTATCATTATTTGTAAGTTCCTTTTCAAGAGTTTTAAATGGTTTCATAGTTTTTTCAAAATCAGTTTTTACTTGCTCGGTTTGCTGCATTTTTTCAAACATATCAGATTGAATACCAGCTTTTATCATTCTATGTTGAAGATGATTTTCTTTCATAATATTTCTTTGTTTTATTAACTCTTCTAATTGTTTAATTCTTTTAAAATTATCAGCTCTAATTTTATCCATTTTTAAAATATAATATTTGAATTTTGTGGTAACATTGGAATACAGCAAAAACATTTTACTGAACAAATTATTTTTTTATTGCTTTGTTGTTTGACATCTTTTCGTTTAAAGTTTTCTCGTTTTAAGTTTTGTTTAATAAAGTTTTGTTTAATAAAGTTTTGCTTAAATTTTCGCTTAAAGTTTTTAGCTCTTCTAAAAAAATTTTGTCATTTTCTTCATTAGAAATTTTACCATCACTAGAAATTTTGCCATCCTGTCTATTCTTATCATCAACTTTTTCGGACTGTAATTGAAAGGAAGTAGTAATGTAGTTTATCATAGACTTCTTTAATATGTAAATGCTTAGTTTTTAATGATTTTCGTTTCTTAGTTATTAAAGATTTATCTAACATTGTAACAAGTGAAGTTGCAAAAACACCCGTACCTGTTAAAGCTGTAGCAACTACTGGAATTACTAAAAGACCTGAAGATATAACAATTGTTAAGCACCTAAACTTATTGTTAAGAATATGCCAATTCCTTGTGTTACATTCTTAACTTTACTCCATCTCTTTCTTAATTTTTTATAATGCTCTAATCTTAATAATAATTGAGATTCCTTATCTTTCATATAACGTACTCTATCTTTGTGTTTTTCTTTATTCATTTTTTCAATGTCCATTAAAGTAGAACTACGTTCATATGATAACGAAGGATATATTCTTGCGGTTTCATCCACTTTTGTTTCTTCCATTTTTAAAGAAATATTATTAGTCACATGTTATATTTTAAAAACCTGAAAGATGGATAAAATTCATGAATTTGAAATTCTCAACTTTTATGATTTTTGGTGTCCTGGAACGGTCATGATTTAAGCGAGAAAATTGTAATTCTCAAATTTGAGATTCTTAACTTTTATGATTTTCGGTGTCCTGGAACGGTCATGATTTTAAGGGCGGTTGAAAATTGTTATTTTGAAAAATTTGAAAAATTGGGTATTTTTAAAAACGCCCAAATTTGTGAAATTAGGTCTTCATAACCTGAAAAATGACCAAAATTCATGAATTTAGACCATTTAAAAAGTACCATTTTTTGAAAAATCGGTATCTTTAAAAACGACTAAATTCATGAATTTAGGTCTTAAAAACCTGAAAAAGGGTCTAAATTCATGAATTTATGTCGTCTTTAAAGATACTATTTTTTGAATTTTATGGTGTCCTGGAACGGTCTTTTGCCCATTACTGTTCTTTCATTATTTCATTTATTCTATTTACATCTCCAGTTATATATTCATAAGGAAATATACCTTTCAAAGGTTTTAAATTATATTTATTTAATATTTTGCATTGTTCAGGTTTCAAAGTTTTTCCCATAACATCTAATGAATAAGGAGTAAAAAATCTAAGTGCATCTAAAATTCTATTACAACCTAATTGCATTGAAAAATATTCTTCTTCTTGTTTACATAGTACATTTACTCGTTGTTGTAATTTTTCAGTTGAAAATAAATCTTTCATTATTAAATGGAAATCATATTTAGAACCATTGTAGAAATATAGAGGAACAAAGTTATATTTCAATTTATTAGCATTAAGATTACAAGAACTATGTGCTGCACCTCTATATAATCCATTTAGATGATCATGATCTTTTACCTTATCAAGACATCTACCTCTGCCAGTTTTATAATTATTTGTAAATTCTTTTCCACAGTAAAAACATTTCATTTTATTATAAAAATGTTTTCTTTCTTCATCCGTTAATGGAGGCATTGGTATATTTGTTTCAAGCAATTGTGAAAAGCGACATTCTAATTCTTCTACTTTCTTTGTAAACATTTCTGAACTATCTTCACCATAGTATTGAAAATATTCTGATTTAAATAATTCAGGATAATTTGAATGAATGTACATTCCCCAACATAATGGTTTTTGTTCAAATAAATATTTTTCTTTACTTTGTTCAGGTGCACCTTTTTCAGGTGCACTTTTTTCATATTTACAAACCGAAGGTTCTAGGGCTTGGCCCGTACCATTATCAGAATTTTGTGTTATGTTAACATTATATGCTTCGAAATCACAATATATTGTAATGGGAACTTTATTTTTGAAATAACATTTATTGTATTCTAAATAATCATCTTTAGGAAAAGTATTTTCAACTGCTTCATTTTGTTGACAATTCTCCAAATGTCTATTCATTTCTTCTTTAGTTCTAAAGCTCGTCATACATTGGAGACATGGAAAATTAGCATTATCTGAAGCTTTTGTAAATATAGAAACATCTTTGCACAATATAAAATGACCATGATAATATAATATATTCGCTTGTGCTGGTTGTTTTGTCTGTTCTAATGTTTCAAATTTATCTTTATATATTTCATGTGTTTCATCAATTTCTTTTGTAAGATTAAATGTATTTCGATGAAAATTTTGATTTAATATTTGTAGCTGATAAATATATTCTTTATCATATTGTTCTTTATATTGTTGTTGACATTTTTTTAAACATTCATTTATTTTTTGATTGGTTTCATTTTCTTCATTATTTAATTCTTTATTGTCTTCATTTAATTTTTGAATCGTTTCTATCTTATTTTGATATTTATGGCCACATTCTTGTACTAATATTTTTGTTTGTTGTTGATAATCTGTTTTACATTTTTGTAAAATTTCATTTAAATTTTGTAATTTTTGTTGATATTCTAAAGATAAAGATCAATAATCGGAATCATAATCATAATTATAATTACGTCCTTTATAATTATTATGATTAATCATTATTGGTGATAGTGTTTTAACAATTTCAAATTTTTCAGTACATATTATATTTCCTTGGTAAAAAATATTATGATGCATGTAATTTCCTCTATCATTATATACTATTTCTGATTGACATAAATTTTTATTATTCAAATAAAATTTTTTTGAATCTGAGTAAAGTGGAGTAATTTTACCAATAGAAACATAATTCGCATTTAATTCAAAGACATTTACTTCTATTAAATTTTTATTCTTTTTATGAAACTTTGTTAACCTATTATAATCATATGGAAATTCATGTAAGCCATCAGAGAGATCAAATTCCTTTATATATTCTTCTTTATTATAATGACTTAGTCTTTCTTTGTGATATTCTGCAGGATGTAAATGTGCTATAATACTCCACAGAAAACAATAATCATCTTCATTTTCTATGTTAATTATTTGTGGTGAACGAAAAGGTAAAGGAACATAACTACCACCAGTATTACTTTTATATTTATTAATTACTATTTTCTTGGATAGTATTTTAACAAATCTCCAACCGGATTCACGTAACTGGGCTTCAATTATACAATTTTCTAATTTAAGTATCATTTGTTCAAATATGGGTTGTATATCATTTACATTATGAATTTCTTGTGAATTTGTAAAATGTCCTTGTATTATTTCTTCAGGAATTCCATCAGGTCCATTTTTTGTATAAAGTACTTCTACATTCATATAACATTTGAAAGATTTTATAAATATATTATAAAAGTTTGTTAATACATTATAAAAAGTCTTATCGGTTTCATTATATTCAACGGGCGAAGCCCTAGAACCTTCGGTTCGCACAGACTGATTAAATAAATATTTTATATTTGCTACGGCTTCATTGGTTCGTTCAGCTTCATCAAATTCATCTATTTCGTTAAATTCATCTGTATCATTAAATAAATATCTCCCATCTGGTATGGACTCATCTTCACTATTAAAAACTTTTTTATATTCCGAATGTGAATAATCATCAAATATTTTTTTAACTTTTATATCAGTAGGCAATGTTTCTAGATAGTTTTTATAATTATTTAACTTTAATATATTTCCTTCATCAACTCGATCTACGTTTTGTAAATGCAATTTACTTTGTAAATGAGATTGATAACTTCTTTTTGTTTGCAACTTTTTTTGACATAAGTTGCAATAAAACTTGGTATTTTCCATTTTTTATTTTTTAAAGAAAAAATTTGTGTTTTAATTTTAGATATAAACATTCTAATATCAAGGTCTTGAGAGTTATTTTATATTATTATATATTACACGTTCTTTAGTTATTTTATTTTCTTCGTCACATTAAGTTTTATCATATTAAGTTTTATCATATAACGTTTTATCGAAAGATAATTTAAATTTATTTTCACTAACTATTGATTCTTCATCATCATCATAAATTGATTCTTCAACATCATAAATTACACTTTTTGGTATAGGATGCCATTCCCTGATAGGAATATCTAATTCCAAATTATATTTATTATTTGATAATAATATGATAGTGAAAAATATTGGTCTTTGATCTCTTTTGGAAAATTTAATAACACCACCATAATCTGAATCATTTTTAGTTTTTATTGAAGATGATAAAATTTTTAATTGATTAGATGTAAATCCTAATTTGAATTTTGTAGAACCGACACACAGTTGTCTAACAGTATCTTCAACTATTCCTTCATTATTATTATTTTTGTAAGAAAATGAAATTTAGATAAATTTTGATTATATGTAGTATTAATATCATGTTGAGATATAAATTTTTCTTCACTTAAATTTTTATAATTACTAATATTTTTATAATCTTTGTTACCATTCACACCTTTTTCAGATGTTTCAGAATCATCATCTATATTATCATCATTATTATTATAAGATTCTTTAAAATTGTTATTATAAGATTCTTTAAAATTATTATTATAACATTCTTTAAAATTATTATGATTATGATTATGGTCATTGTTAATAGTATAAGGTGTTGTCCACATATAAATTTTCTCTTGTTGAGCTAAACCATTTATGTAAGATTTTAATATATTGATATTTAAGTTTGAATATAATCCTATATAAGTATCATCATCATATCTTTGGGGCATTTCTAATGTTTCTTGTTTATAAATTGTATCTCTATAATATACTTGACATAATAATTCTTCATTATGTTTTTTGCTTTCAATATGAATGTTATATTGGTTTTGTTCATCAACAAATAATCTAATTTTTTCTTTGGAAAAAGATTTTAATTTTTTAACTAATTCTCTAATATTGATGTAATTGATAATTTTATTTTCTATCCAATCAGTATTACTAATCGGCAAAACTGCTCTAATATATCCGTAAACATTATTATGGCCTATTATAACCATATTTTCTTTATTTAATTCTACATAAGCCACATCATTATATTTGCTTACTATATCCATAAATTTTATAAATGGATCTCCTGGAAAAATGCAATAATTGGTTTCTATAGATGGTAATCCTTTTGTTTGTTCTTTAAATATTTCTGCTTGTAATTCAAATAAAATATTTACATCTATACATGGATTATTATTATTATTATTATTATTATCGAAACATTTATTTTCAAATCCCGATGATCTCGTAGAATAAGAAGAACAGGATGATGCGGGCGAATATAATTTTTTCAAATTTGGGGTTTCCATTTTTTTATTTTTATTAGAAAAAATTTTATTTTTTTATTTACATTAGAAAAAATTTTACTTTTTTATTGTTTTAAAAATGATGTTACCAAATGTTGGTGGAGGTGCATATATCCCGAATAATCGTGAATTAGAAATAGAGATAGAAAATTATATCATGAAAACTGGAGACGTTTTATCTGGTCCATTGCATCTTTCTATTCTTCCGCAACAAAATACAGAGTTAACAAATAAACAATATGTTGATACACAAATCAATGACTTAAAAGAAAAATATATAAACGATGTTTTGGTTCCACTGATGAATGAATTAAAGTTGCTTAAACTTAATGACAAATCATTAAACGAAAAATTATTAAAACTTGATAAAAGGATAGAGAGCTAGAAGCAGATATAGCAAAACTTTTTAAAAAGATTTCACAACAATCAAAAATTTTAATATTACTTTCTATAAATTTAAAATCTGCAGTCATTAAAAATAAACATCAGATAAAATTATTGAAAGAACAAATAGAAGATGAAATAGAAAAACTACCTGAAAGAATTAAAAAAAATTAAAGCAGTTACAAACTACATTCCAAAAAAGTGTTGATGAATTAAGTTCTAAAATTACTCAACAAATGAAAAAGATGAAGAGAATAATAAATGAAGTAAACTCACTTAATCAAAAAGTTGATAAAATGAAAACTCTTGAAATCAATTTAGAAAATGAATTAAAGAAAAATTTACAAGAAAACTCTAAAGAAAATAATGAACAGTTAGATTCTGTTAAAAAACAGTTAGATGTTCTGAAAGTTAAATTGAATGCTCTTAAAACGGCATTGAAGATTAATCAGCAGAAAATGCAAATTAATAGAAAAGAAATTAAAATACATCACACGCTGCTTGACGCAATAGATAACGTACAACGGAAAATTAATAAAGTTATCTCGAAGTTGTTGGACATTCACAAACGTAAATCTTGATCTTACCAAAGGTCCTCAGGTTTCTAACCTATAGAACTTTGTTCAGAGACTTTAGCCGATCGAACCAAAGGTCCTCAGGTTACTGACCAATCACAAACGTAAATATTTTTCCCAAAAGTCAAATTTATTCCTAAAAAAATGCCTATAATTTATAAACACAATCTTAAACATTTTGCTTCAAATAAAAAAATTGCTCATGAACCATCTATGAAATCTGTTTACCATTATAACAATGTAGAAACAATTCAAAAAGAAGGGGCTGGCATCTTTTCTGGTATTGGAAGTATCGTTAACTTAATTAAAAATAATAAAGATTTGATTACATCAGCTGCAAAAGGAGCAGCTGCTATAGGTAGTACAGCTAGTGCCATATCAAATGCTGTTAAGTCTCAAAACGAATTAAAACAACTAGAAACTATTCGTAAACTTAAGAATGATTCTGAAGAACTAAAAAAATTAAAAAAACTTTCAGATGAAACAAAAACAAAATTGCTAACATAGCTGTGGGGGGGGGTGAAACCTTCAGGAGCGGAGCTCCGTCTGATAGTAAACATAATGAAAAAAACAATTGAAGAAATAAGAGGTAATGGGCTAGCTAAATTCTAAAATTATATTTTAGTAAATTTTTTAGTAATTTTTTTAGTAAAATTTTTCTGTCTGTGAGAAAAACAAAAAAGTCAAATTATTTTTTAAAAATGTCTTCTCTTATCGAAAATAAATTTAGATTAGACGATCCTCCGTTCGTCAGTTATAATCAAAAAAAGAATGACTATATAAGAATTGCTATGAATCCCGGATCTCCTAGTAGAGTAAATACTGGAGGAGATTTAATCTTTGAAGTTGATAATCAGCAAAGTTATATATATGTACCTGATTCATTTTTACACTGTGAATATTCTTTATATAGTGATGCCAATTTCACAACACCATTACCAGATACCGATAATATTGCATTAGAGAATAATTTTTTTCCAAGATTATTTACACAAATGCGTTTAGATGTTGCAACTCAAAATATAGAAACAATAAGTGATTCTCCAGGTGTAATTGATACAATGCTTAGATTTGTAACAATTGGTGAAAATAATAAAAAGCATGAAATCGAAGGTTGGTTTCCTGATACTAATGATGGGATAATTGTTAATTATTTAACTCACGCTGGAACAGATGCAGCAGGAATTGCGAAAGATGTAGAAAATATTGCAAAACATTTAAATAAAACAAATAATAGTGCATATAAAGAAAGACGTGAATTTAACAAGAAAAGTAAACAGACAATAAATTGGTCATTGTCTCCATTATTCGGATATTTAGATTATGACAAAATATGATATCAATTTAAATTAAAAATTAATAATTCATCGTACATCAAATAATGAATTAATGTTTTTTGTTAAGACTGGAAAAAAAGCATATTTAAAAATTGATAGACTTGAATGGTGGATTAAGCATATTACTCCTAGTTTAGATGTTGAAACAGCTATTGCAAAAAGATTAAATACTAACAAACCAATTCCAGTAAATTTTCTAAAGCGTACTGCTAGTTCAGTAACTTTTTCCGAACAAAGATTTAACTGGCATTTTACTAGAACTTCGTATAATCCAAGATATTTTTTGCTAACATTTCAAAGAAATAATTCTCCAAGTTTTGATAAGAACAACAATCTTTTTCATATCAATACAATTCGAATTTTACAAGTTTCATTAAATCAAACCCGATATCCAATTGATCCATTAAGATTCGATGATACCAATAATCAATTTATGGAAGGATATGATGCTTATAAAAATCTTTGTATAGAATTTGAAGTTAAACACCAATTAACTCCTGGAGATTGGAGACATTTATATCCAATTTTCTGTTTCGATTTAAGTGCACAATCTGAAGATATTATCAAGACTGGTTGTGATGTTACAATTAATATTGAAAAAAAGATTCCACAACTTCATTGATGGCTTATGGTTTATTGTTAGAAGATGTAAAATATTCTATTGAAATTCTTAATGGAAAGATGGCTAGGATTAATTAATTTTTTTTTCATAACTTAAATTTTTGATAACTTAAAAATTTTTCACAACTAGAATAGATTAAATTTTTTCGTAACTTAAAATTTTTTTATTAAAAATGTCGGAAGCGAAAAGTAATAATAAAACTGTTCAACTAAAATTACGTAATATTGTTGACAAAAATCCCCCTAAAACTATTACCATTAATAAAAAAAGTATTACATAAGTAAACCAATGATAGAGAATATTCAATTACAAGAAGAAAAGAATGGCGGGATTCTCCCATTAATTCCTATAATAATAGGAGACATAGCAGCAGTAGGAAGTGTTGCAGGTGGGACAGCTGGTATTGTCCAAGCAGTAAATAAAAATAAATCAGAGAAGGCAGCATTAGAAGAACAAAAACGTCATAATAGAGAGTTAGAGAAAGTTGCTAGGGGTTAAGGAGTAGTAGATAATTTTATTAGTAAGTTAAAATTAGTTGATGAAGGAAAACAAGTTCTTAAAAATATTCTCCACAATGTTGATGGTTTAATTGAAATTAAAGAAATTAAAGATGGTTCTGGAATATATCTAAGTCCTAGTACGATTCGGTAATAACCTCAGAACCTTTGGTTTTATTTGGTAAAACATTTATTTTATCTTTTAAAATGAATTCTACAAATTCCGAAAATTTAATTAAATTAAAAATTGCTAATTTAGATTTATTGAATTATCTCTTAAAAGTATATAAAACCTCAAATTATCAGCATATTGGAGGTGACATACAAAAAAAATTAGAAAACTTTCCTGGATTTATTTAGAGTAAATATTCGAAAGAAAAACATCTTCCTGGTCATTCATATACCGGCCCAGGAACTCGATTAGATATAAGACTAGATGAGAATAATAGTCCAAAACCAGGTGAAGAACCAATAAACAGAGTAGATGCCGCAGCTTACAGACATGATTTAGCTTATCGAAATCATGACCTAAGTTCTCGACATGTAGCTGATAAGAAGATGATAGAAGAATTAGATAGTATTCAAAATCCTACATTTAGAGAAAGAATTGAAAGAATGTTTGTTAAGAAAGCTTTACAAGCAAAAATATTGCTCGGTCAGGGTTTAAATGAAACGACAGCAAAGCTGTCTGAGAGCAACGCTCGAACCTACGCGTCCGAAATGTCGAATGACCTAGATCGGCATAGTGAAACTTATGCCTCCGAAATTCAAGAAGAATATAGAAGGCCTAAATATTTATTGAAAGTAAAAGTATTTAATAAAGATGATATTTGGAGTGCTGATCTTATTCATATGCCGAATGAAAAAGATCATAAATACGCATTGACCGTTATAGATTTATATACCCGATATGCTTGGGTAAAGCCTTTAAAAAATAAAAGTGGTCTATCAGTAAAATATGCGTTTGAAGAAATCTTTAAAGAAGCTAATAGAAAGCCAAAAAAATTGTTTGTTGACAAAGGATCGGAATTTTATAACCGAAATGTTAGGCCACTATTTGAAACTGTTTATTCAACTGAAAATGCTGAAAAGGCTGTAGTAGTTGATAGCCTGATACGGGAGGTAGTTCTTCATCGTCGATCAAGAAAAGAAATCAATGTGGCACTCCCTCTAATTACGGCTGTTTCAAAGTAAAATAAAAGAAATTAAAATAGTTTACAAAACAGCAAACGTTTCGTGACCCAGTCACAGCGTCAGTGCTAGTAGAAGCTGTTTTGTAAACTATTTTAATTTCTTTTATTTTACTTTGAAACAGCCGTAATTAAAGGGAGTGCCTACATTGATTTCTTTTCTTGATCGACGATGAAGGCTGTAGTAACTGAGCGATTCAATCGGACGCTGAAAAATAAAATTTTCAAAAAATTTACTCAGCAAGGAAATCAGAAATGGTTGGAGATATTACCAGGAATTGTAGAGCAGTACAATAATAAAGTTCATTCTGGTATTGAAGAAACTCCAAAGAATGCTTCTAACGACCCTGATTTAATACGAAAGAAAATATTCGAAAATAATTATTCGAATGAGAGTAATCTGAATTTGCAGAAACTTAAGCCGAAATTTAAAATTGGTGATAGAGTTAGAATATTTAAGTATAAAAATAAATTTGAAAAAGGCTTTGTTGGCTATTGGACTAAAGAGATATTTGAAGTTTGTCAAATAAATCAAACTGATCCGATTACTTACGAAATCAAAGATTTAAATAATGAAGATATCAGAGTCCGATTTTATCAAAATGAATTACAAAGAAGTGATTTTTAATTATCATTATTATTGGAACTAGCGTTTCGAGAATGAGATTCCCTTGTTTAATTCTAACATAATATCAAGAAATGGTACTCCTTTTTGTAATTTAAATAAAGCATAAAGACATAATTGACCACAATAAGTAGTTCATGGTTTTTGAATTTGAAACGTATTATAAGTTCCAGTTCCAAGTATTTCTCTTACTTCATTTGTAGGTGGAAGTCCATAAGAGTCGAAATAGTAATTATCTCCGTTTATATTAGACGTACCTGCAGACCAATGTATTCCTTTTTCATCTGATGTGTGAAGATTTGTTATGAAATTTATAGTTGAAACTTTGTTCCAGGAACTGAAGGTTCCTGTTGGCTTATTTTTTAGGAATTTTAATTCGTCTCTCATCAATATGTGAAAATTCTTTATTCCCAACTGATTTGTGATTTTCTTTAGATCAAAATTTGTAGTTGTTTGCGTTCCACATAATTTTAAAAACTCATTTATGTTTTTCATTTTAAATGGAATAAATTTCTGATAGTGTCCCCTCTCAAAGAAGAGAAATCAGAAAAGGGGGATTGATTTAAAACTGTTCCATAATGATGACTTTCCTTACCAGTTATTCGATTTTGAAATGATTATGTTATAATTATTCTAATCTATATTGTTTTACATATTTCCATTTTCTTAATGAACTTCATTTGTTAATATGTTTCATCGTTAAAATGATTGTTTAAAATTGCCATAACAACTATCCCGCATGTCGCCGTTTATGCGTTCTAAATTTAGAAGATGAATTTTATTGTCATTTGCTTTTATTGTCAATGCATTCTTATGTGCTTAAGCTATTCATGTCTTCACAATGGGAAGTACTATTAATCAATACAGCGAAGAGAAGAAACGCTAAATGGATTTTGAAAACAGATTCTGAAAATAATTTACGTAGGGTAAATTGAAATGTCAAAACTTTTGCGCACGCGTAAATTGAAATGTCAAAATTTTGCGGATGCGTAGATTGAAATGACAAATGATTGCGCTGTTCAACATAATTTTAGGGGAAAGCTGTTACATGTTTTCCGTCGTTAGAACAATAAATCTCTTTCTCTCTTCAATCTATGTCTCTCTTGAATTATCAGCCAGTGTACGGGTTCATTGAATAATTTTGTGTTTATGAGTTACAATGATCTTCTAGTTCACACAATTAGTACTTTAAATAATGTTGAAAATACAATAACGAAGAATGTCTAAGCAATAATTGTGTCTTCTTAATTTATCATAATGCTCTAATCTTAATAATAATTGAGATCCATTTCACTTGTTTTTAATTGAGATAACGAAGGATATATTCTTGCGGTTTCTTCAACTTTTGTTTCTTCCATTTTTAAAGAAATATTTTTAGTCACATAATTTTAGTTATCTCATATTTTAAAGACCTGAAAAACGTCTAAACTCATGAATTTAGTCAATTTTAAAAATACTAACTTTTATGATTTTCGGTGTCCTAGAACGGTCATGATTTTCAAGGTAAAAATTGTAATTCTCAAATTTGAGTTTCTTGACTTTTCTGATTTTTTCGGTGTCCTTGAACGGTCATGATTTAAGAGAGAGAAAAAATAGTCTTAATCTCAAATTTGAAATTCTCAACTTTTATGATTTTCGGTGTCCTGGAACGGCCATGATTTTGGGAGCAAAATGTCATATTCACAAATTTGAAATTCTAAATTTATGAATTTAGGTCTTAAAAACCTGAAAAGGGTTCAAATTCATGAATTTATGTCGTTTTTAAAAATACCGATTTTTCAAAAATGGTACTTTTTAAATGGTCTAAATTTCTGAATTTAGGTCTTAAAAACCTGAAAAAGGGTTCAAATTCATGAATTTATGTCGTTTTTAAAAATACCATTTTTTTGAATTTGTCTTGTCCTGGAACGGCCTTTTGCCCATTATTCAGAGTGCAAACACGCTGTCTGTCTTTATTTACAATACACACGCATTCAATTTGATAAAGGCAAACAACACATTTAGTAAAGCTGGTACGCTAACGAGTGTCACTTCAGAAACATTTCATAAAACTTTTTTCAACGTTCGCTAAGTTTCACCACAACCTGTCAATACTTCTTACAAAATTTATTTCAACATTCGCGTTTTAAGAGAACATGTGCTTCACGTATTCTACACGAATAGTTAACGCATGTGATATAAAACCCTAAATCCAACCGTAGAGGAGCCTAGCCTTGGATTATGAACTTTACAACCCATGCGATCCAATGTCATGGAACTAGCTCTCACACACTCAACATTTGTGACAACATCTGGTTTTATAAAACATTCAACGCTGACTAAAAGACCTTGTGCGAAACAATCTACACAGTGCAGTAAAACTTTCTAGCACTGTGGTGAACACTGTTTTCATATAACATTCTAAACTCTCAGTCTTACTGCAGTAGAAAACTGCTTTTAGTAAACCTGATGAAGCTAATCTAACAGTCATGCAGTTTGAATTTTCTAATAGGGAAACATTTGGCAACTGTCTCCAATAAAACTTTCTAACACTGTGAAAGTAAGTTACAAGACAATCTACACTTTGCAGTAAAACCTTTTCGATAAAACTTTCTACTGCTGTGAAAGTAAGTTACAAGACAATCTACACTGTGCAGTAAAACCTTTTCGATAAAACGTTCTACTGCTGTGATGACTTCGGTCAGTCATACAACGTCAATGATCAAACTTTATTTTCACAAATGTGCGTCGAGGTAAATTATTTGACTACATTAACACTTGCATTTCATGACATGTGTGTTTCATAAAACATCATGATCAAACTTTTCTAACTATACATCAACCTGTGTGACAGTAAAAATATTTGACTATATTAAACTTTGCTTTTGCCGACCATGATACACTTTCTAACGACACTCACGAATACAACTTCGATGATCAGACTTTACTTTCTCAAACGGGTGTCACAGTAAAATTATTTGACTACACTAACTTTGCAAACCATGATACACTTTCTGACTAGACTTACAAATACAACGTTGATGATCAAACTTGCTAACTATACATGAACCTGTGTTGCAATAAAACTTTTGTACAACATGATAAAGTTTCTGACTGCACTAACTTTGCTTTTACAAACCATGATACAGTTTCTGACTAGACTTACGAATACAACTTCAATGATCAAACTTTCTAACTATACATCAACCTGTGTTGCAGTATAAACTTTTGTACAACATGATGAAGTTTCTGACTAGACTTATGAATAAACGTTGATGATCAAACTTTTCTAACTATACATCAACCTGTGTTGCAGTATAAACTTTTGTACAACATGATAAAGTTTCTGACTAGACTTATGAATAAACACCATAATCAAACTTTCTAACTATACATCAACCTGTGTTGCAGTATAGACTTTTGTACAACATGATAAAGTTTCTGACTAGACTTATGAATAAACGTCAAGATCAAACTTTTCTAACTATACATCGACCTGTGTTGCAGTATAAACCTTTGTACAACATGATGAAGTTTCTGACTAGACTTATGAATAAACCTTCGATGATTAAACTTTATTTTCACAAACGGCTGTCGCGGTAATATTATTTGACTACACTAACTTTGCTTTTGCAAACCATGATACACTTTCTGACGACACTGACAAGAGTTTGTTCACTAGCGAAGAGAGAAGTTTGTGATGTGTTGCGTGTGGCGCATGAATGTCCTCCCGTTTCATCCCTTCATCATTTCTTCTCCGTGATAGAGACAAGAAGAACTGATGGTTCATTCTCGCATGGTTGGCCAACTGTCGGGAGACAAGTGCAATGGATATTTTATGAGGTAACCTGTGGCAGATAGCTAAATGTCTCCCTGGTGGTGAGAGTACAACGTTGAGACGAAAGGCAACCACTTGCAAACATGACGCAGAGAGGCTTCACAAGGATTACCATTGCCCACGTCCCGTGCAGTACTCATCGCTACGGACTTCACCGCTGTCTCGAAAGAACGCCCACACACAGGAAGTATCACACCGAAAATCTCCGTGACTTGCACCGTCCATGACTTGATCGCCAGACATGAAAAGCGGTGGAGTTATTTACAGGAGGTTGGTAAGTCGTTGCTTTGATCAGCTTGATAGCAAGCCGTAGAGAGCTTGATTCACCAGCGTTTTGCAATGGAGATGTTTAGAGGCCACCCATGACAAGATAGGTAAGACTCAACCGATTGGCGTTCAAAGTGCTACGTTGAGAACTGTGTCAAATGCCCAACATGAGACATGAATTGCCCCAGCGGTTTCGGTCTAAACTATGACACACTCCCTTGCCACACTTATCACTGCGGCATCGTCCGCCGTCCCGAAGGCACACCCTGTCAGTGGAATATTACAGCAAACTCTCCGTATCTTGCTCGCTTTCAGTGAAAAGCCGCTTATACCATGAGAAGACTGGCTCAGACATCATTAAAAATGCTTTCATTGACTTCAGCAGGGTCGAAAACCCCAGAAAACCTCCAAAACTAGTGAATTTAAATTTTTCAACTTTTTAGTACTACTTATGAAAATTTATAAGAAGTCTATCACTTAGAGCAGGTCAATAGCGACCGAACCTTTTTTGAATCAAGTCAAACGGACTTGTAGAAGCAAAGTTACAAGCCTTTAAAGTTTTGGAGTCTTTTATGGCCTGGAGACGAAGGCCATCTCCTGGCGAACCTCTAAGTCTGACGCCTTAGCTGACTTCAGCAATGAAATTTTCTAAGTCGGTTTCTTACCCGGAATTTGGAATGTCCGAAGCTATCATCGGAACTCAGAGAACGACCTACCTTTGACAATCGCTTTCCTGTAAATGAAAAGTCTCTGTCGGTTCCCGCTTATATAGTGTGTGGCGATCAGCTGATGACGTAATACCCATCATCCAAACACTAAAAACCCGTCTATCTCCGGTTCTAGTGCTCCGATGGAGCTGGAAATTCACCATTTCCTTGTAGAATTTGACGCTGAATCCGAATCTGCCCTCCATTTTCCCATCCGATGCTTCGTTTTGGCTCTACAGCCCACAGCAATCGCAAAAATTCTAACTCGTTTTTCTGAAAAAAATTGAAAAATTTTTTCACTCCGATGGCTTTCAAATTCACCATGCCGAAGCAGAATTTGATGCTGACGCTGCAAAATTTCCCGTCGGAGGCTTGCTTCACCCACTAGAGCGATTTTCATAAACATTCTAACTCTGTCGTTTTTTCGTCAATGTCCAAAATTTTCAATAACGTCTCACCTCTAAACGAAGGCAGATACGAATAAGCCATGTTTTCCACTGAATTTGTCTCACTCCCAGCTTTCGAACGAGCTATTGCACGACTTTCTACGATGTCTACCACCAAAGTTGGAAGATCGTTGCCGAGGGGGAGGGGGGAGGGGTCAGCACTTTTTCTCTCCGATTGAGTTGGGAAGACGTTCCTAGACCCAAAATTTCACGTAGGGTCCGAATCTGCACTCCATTTTCCCATCCGAGACCTCCTTCCTACCGAAACATGGACTTTCTCATCCCAAAACCACCAACACCCGCCTTTTTCAACTCTACCCTTCCGAGATTCCACCCCTTTACCTCATCACTCTTCCTTCCCTCCTTCTTTCCAGAGGGGGGGACCTGTTTCCTCCTCTCGGACCCTTTCCTCCCAACACATCCTTTGCGACTTCATTCCAGAGGGGGGGGTGAGTCAGCATGATGACTCAGCATTTCGCATTTTGTCCTTGCGCCTGGGATGGGGTTACTACTGACATCTGATAATGTGGAGTCTTTGAGAAGCGACCTTTACTTTAACATAGAAGACACTTGAAGGTCCCATTTTATGTTACAGTCAATAAAAATCCAAGAATTTTGCATGATTCAACAACCTCAAATCCATATATTGTTGATTAACAGCCATGAATGACAGGGATCTGGTTGTAACATCGAGGTTCAACAATGGTAATGTCATCAGCATACTTAGTTGCTATTACATTCGGAGCATTGTCTTCAAACCTGAGAGAACCCATAAAGGCAGCAAAAAGATAAGGCCCAAGTACTGATCCCTGTGGGGGACCAGACGGTATAGGTACCATTGGAACAGTGTGGCTTTTGATCTTGACACTCATGTAGCGGTCAGAAAGAAAGAAAAGAGAAGAGCCACCTCAAGAAACCGTGATCAAATCCATGAGATTCAAGACAATTGATCAGACGACAGTGTTGGAGTTTGTCGAAGACTCTTGATAGATAAGTCCAAACAACAAACGTTGACGGACGAAGTATCACGATCATCGAGGCATTTTGATATATCGTCGCATATCTCAACCAAGGCAGATGTTGTAGAACCAAGAGGTCGATATGCGTGCTGACTTGGACCGTAGCAGGTGATGAGGTTGAATTTTATTTTCTCCAGGACTGTTCACTCAAAAACTTTGGACAGAGAACTTTGGACGAAAATCGGAAATCTTCGGATTAGATGATTTTGGTATCGGACAAACGTAGGCGTACTTCAGGCATTTCAGGAAGGAGCATGTCGAAATTGAACTATTGAAAAGATGAGACAAAGGTACAGAAAGTTAGTCAGCACCATTACTTATCAATTAAGGAGGGAGATTGTCAGGACCCCATGATTTTCTCCTTTCAGTCTTCTCACGTGAGTATTGACGGAGAACGGTGGAATATCAAAATTTCATTTGATATCACTAAGTCGGCAAAGTCAGCATCGTCATTCAAATTAAAATATTGCAGAACTCGTGATGTCATCAAGCAGAGAGTCATAACAAAATTGTACTTCTTAACAAGAGGACGCCATCGATCACCAGTCGATCATCAAGTGTCTGTCATCGAGGACGGTCGTCGCTCTTGCGCATTGTGATTCGTATCGGAATATATTGCTGTTAAAGTGATTTCCAGTGGCGCCATCTTCAAATTTTTTACATCATTAGAGAGCTCATGTCTTCCTGAATTCACCCGTTCAATTTCATTTTTTGCGACTACGTGACCGGTGAGCTATTCTCTTTGTTTGGCGTGGTGGAAACTGTGACGTCACTAAATTTGCACCTGAGAGACAAGACAAAGTGCTATAGATCACATTAATTTATTTGGAGCTGTGATCTGCGATGGAATCTCCATTTGATCTTTGTTCAAAGACTACATTGTCTTCGAGTTTTAAAAAATTTTCTGTCCAAAGATGAATTGTTCTGCATATATAATGGTTTACTACGATCCATTTTGGAGTACTGTACACCTCTCTTTATTGCTATGCCCACTTTTTTGTCTGATGAAATTGAAAAACTTCAACGCCGAGCACACAGAATCATCTGTGGTTTTGAATATTCTTGTGGCTGTTTGGAGCCTCTAAGTGTTAGAAGACTGAACTCAGCGTCCAAACTTTTCAGAAAGTGCTCTTTCCCATTACATCCGCTACATTCAATCTTCCCAAGTGTTAGTGAACGTTCTGGTAGACTGATTGTTCCATTGTGCCGAACATCTCGACGCCTCAATTCTTTTATGATGTTTATGTCAGTTTACTTCATGCACGAACGTAATGTTAATTTTTGGTGATTTATATAATTTTTGCTATGTTTAATTTGTCATTTATGATTTTCATTCATTTTCAAATATACACATTTCTCTCTCTCTCTCAGTTTCTGACCCTTTGATTGATTTAACGACATTCCATAATCCTTTTGAATTATGAGACTGCCTATTACCACAATTACGCTCAGCCTTTCTGATCTCTTCAGGACCTTCTGCTTGTAATGGAGGAAAGCTGGCCAATTTCTTCCCTGTAAGCAGCCCATCCCTTGTTAATAAATGTCTTCAGAATGGGGGTCATCCATGCCGTGTCTTTGGGCGAAATATAAAACTTTCACTTGGGATGGCAGAAAGGCACCAGGATAATTTGGCGTAAAACGATGAAAACATATTATCAACTGACGAGGGATCTTTGAAATTAGTGAAATCCACAACCGAGAGACGACGTAGATATTCCTGCAAGTGAGAAGTATCATAATCCCAAACAATAGCTCATCGTAGCTCCGGGGAGCATTGCAGTTGGTTTGCTGGACGAAGCAAAACACACTTATGATCTGAGTTGTGAAGTGGCATTCCGATTTCAGCCTTAACATTGCATAGCTTGCTCATTTCTTCATTAATCCGTATCTCGTCTAAATAAGACTCATCTCTGGTGGGATATTCAACGCGATTAATACAGCATAACTGTTCTCTTAAAAAAGATGTCTGCAAATCATTGAAATCGCCGGCTACTGTAATACTGCTTCTGTGATGCAAAGTGAGTAATTTGTCAAATTCAGAAATGAGAAAGTCAGAAAGACTGTCGTGATCACTTTTTCTAATACCAGGAGGGACATAGATGGGACAGAGAATTATTGAAGTGTCGCGATTTAAGCGGACAAACGTAATTTCAATAGAGGAGGGAATGTTATGAATTTTAATTTCTTCCGTAACGAAAAAGTTACGTGCCCAAATGCACAAACCTCCGCCTCTCCGGGACTCAAGATCACATCTGAAAAATTAGTAACCATTTACTTGGGGAAGATAATCACAAATTTCGTCGTGAAGTCACGTTTCTGAGATGATGGCAATGTCGACCTGAAAAGTGATCAATGCCAAACGAAGTTCATCAAGTTTTGTTAGAATGGATCTGGCATTCGTCAAAAATATTGCCGGATATAAACATTAATGAGGTAAAATCATCACCGACGCAAATCTATTATGTCTGACCGAAATTTCACCTCGCCACTATATATGACAACGTCCTGGCCAGCCTCACGGCGTTCCTTTAGCTCAGTTCGAAAGCGTCGGTCAAGTCTCCACTGGTTAGGTGTGAGATCTGAGTGATAAAGACACTGTTGAAAACTGAGTTTTTTTGTAGCCTTGATTTTCGGACCAAATGCGCTTCTGATTTGATGAATTGGACGAACGACCAAATGCGCTTCTGTGAAGTCATTTCAAATGAAAAATGACAAAAATTATCACCACCGCAGGGGTCGAACTCAGGCCAAAGACACACCAGACCGGCACTCTAATCAAAGCACCAGAATCACTCCACTAGATTGTCTAGTAGAACAGTCTGCTGACCGAAGACTTTGTTAACTCTCCAGGATTTGGTGCACAATCGATTGATCAGACACCGACCGAGACTCACTTCTGACAAGAGGAAACAGACAAATATTAAGAGACAGACACCGCGGGATGTCGATGAAATGTACGGCCACGTATAAATCCAGCGAAAATGAATGCAGGAGACAACGACGATTCCAGTGGTATAAAGAACACCGAAATATAACGACATGTAGATAGAGAAAGTCGGCAAATTGATACGAATCACCAGAGTACGTAAAGACACAACCGACGCGCACGGCAGCTGGCATATATTGTATATCATGTGAAAGCTGAGGAAGAGTAGAATGTGAGTACACAAATGATAACGGTCCCATCTGAATGCCGTTGTGCCACAACAGTTCTCTTTTACTCTCTTCTGTTCTTTTTCCAACATTCAGTCGTGAAATTCCGAACAATATATGATATGAAAGCTGGAAGCGAGTAAAATGTGAACAAAAAGGCAATCATGCTCCCACCTGAATGCAGTTGTGCCACAATAGTTCTCTTTTGTTCTCTTTTACTCTCTTCTGTTCTTTTTCCAATATTCAGTCGAGAAATTCCGAACAATATATGATATGAAAGCTGGAAGCGTGTAAAATGTGAATAAAAAAGCAATCATGCTCCCATCTGAATGCAGTTGTGCCACAATAGTTCTCTTTTGTTCTCTTTCTGTTCTCTTCTGTTCTTTTTTCAATATTCAGTCGAGAAATTCCGAACAATATATGATATGAAAACTGGAAGCGAGTAAAATGTGAACAAAAAGGCAATCATGCTCCCATCTGAATGCAGTTGTGCCACAATAGCTCTCTTTTACTCTATTTTTGTTCTCTTCTGTTCTTTTCCAATATTCAGTCGAGAAATTCCGAACAATATATGATATGAAAGCTGGAAGCGAGTAAAATGTGAACAAAAAGGGCAATCATGCTCCCATCTGAATGCAGTTGTGCCACAATAGTTCTCTTTTGTTCTCTTTTTGTTCTCTTCTGTTCTTTTTTCAATATTCAGTCGAGAAATTCCGAACAATAGATGATATGAAAGCTGGAAGCGTGTAAAATGTGAACAAAAAGGCAATCATGCTCCCATCTGAATGCAGTTGTGCCACAATAGTTCTCTTTTGTTCTCTTTTTGTTCTCTTCTGTTCTTTTTTCAATATTAAGTCCAGAAATTCCGAACAATATATGATATGAAAGCTGGAAGCGAGTAAAATGTGAACAAAAAGGCAATCATGCTCCCATCTGAATGCAGTTGTGCCACAATAGTTCTCTTTTGTTCTCTTTTTGTTCTCTTCTGTTCTTTTTCCAATATTCAGTCGAGAAATTCCGAACAATATATGATGTGAAAGCAGGAAGCGAGTAAAATGTGAACAAAAAGGCAATCATGCTCCCATCTGAATGCAGTTCTGCCACAATAGTTCTCTTTTGTTCTCTTTTTGTTCTCTTCTGTTCTTTTTTCAATATTCAGTCGAGAAATTCCGAACAATATATGATATGAAAGCTGGAAGCGAGTAAAATGTGAACAAAAAGGCAATCATGCTCCCATCTGAATGCAGTTGTGCCACAACAGTTCTCTTTTGTTCTCTTTTTGTTCTCTTCTGTTCTTTTTCCAATATTCAGTCGAGAATCTCCAAACAATATATGATATGAAAGCTGGAGCGTGTAAAATGTGAACAAAAAGGCAATCATGCTCCCATCTGAATGCAGTTGTGCCACAATAGTTCTCTTTTGTTCTCTTTTTGTTCTCTTCTGTTCTTTTTAGAATATTCAGTCGTGAAATTCCGAACAATATATGATATGAAAGCTGGAAGCGAGTAAAATGTGAACAAAAAAGCGATCATGCTCCCATCTGAATGCAGTTGTGCCACAATAGTTCTCTTTTGTTCTCTTCTGTTCTTTTTTCAATATTCAGTCGAGAAATTCCGAACAATATATGATATGAAAGCTGGAAGCGAGTAAAATGTGAACAAAAAGGGCAATCATGCTCCCATCTGAATGCAGTTGTGCCACAATAGTTCTCTTTTGTTCTCTTTTTGTTCTCTTCTGTTCTTTTTCCAATATTCAGTCGAGAATCTCCAAACAATATATGATATGAAAGCTGGAAGCGAGTAAAATGTGAATAAAAAAGCGATCATGCTCCCATCTGAATGCAGTTGTGCCACAATAGTTCTCTTTTGTTCTCTTTTTGTTCTCTTCTGTTCTTTTTTCAATATTCAGTCGAGAAATTCCGAACAATATATGATATGAAAGCTGGAAGCGAGTAAAATGTGAATAAAAAAGCGATCATGCTCACATCTGAATGCAGTTGTGCCACAATAGTTCTCTTTTGTTCTCTTTTTGTTCTCTTCTGTTCTTTTTCCAATATTCAGTCGAGAATTTCCGAACAATATATGATATGAAAGCTGGAAGCGAGTAAAATGTGAACAAAAAGGCAATCATGCTCCCATCTGAATGCAGTTGTGCCACAATAGTTCTCTTTTTGTTCTCTTCTGTTCTTTTTTCAATATTCAGTCGAGAAATTCCGAACAATATATGATATGAAAGCTGGAAGCGAGTAAAATGTGAATAAAAAAGCGATCATGCTCCCATCTGAATGCAGTTGTGCCGCAATAGTTCTCTTTTGTTCTCTTTTTGTTCTCTTCTGTTCTTTTTTCAATATTCAGTCGAGAAATTCCGAACAATATATGATATGAAAGCTGGAAGCGAGTAAAATGTGAACAAAAAGGCAATCATGCTCCCATCTGAATGCAGTTGTGCCACAATAGTTCTCTTTTGTTCTCTTTTACTCTCTTCTGTTCTTTTTTCAATATTCAGTCGAGAAATTCCGAACAATATATGATATGAAAGCTGGAAGCGAGTAAAATGTGAACAAAAAGGCAATCATGCTCCCATCTGAATGCAGTTGTGCCACAATAGTTCTCTTTTGTTCTCTTTTTGTTCTCTTCTGTTCTTTTTTCAATATTCAGTCGAGAAATTCCGAACAATATATGATATGAAAGCTGGAAGCGAGTAAAATGTGAACAAAAAGGGCAATCATGCTCACATGTGAATGCAGTTGTGCCACAATAGTTCTCTTTTGTTCTCTTCTGTTCTTTTTTCAATATTCAGTCGAGAAATTCCGAACAATATATGATATGAAAGCTGGAAGCGTGTAAAATGTGAACAAAAAGGCAATCATGCTCACATGTGAATGCAGTTGTGCCACAATAGTTCTCTTTTGTTCTCTTTTTGTTCTCTTCTGTTCTTTTTTCAATATTCAGTCGAGAAATTCCGAACAATATATGATATGAAAGCTGGAAGCGAGTAAAATGTGAATAAAAAGGCAATCATGCTCCCATCTGAATGCAGTTGTGCCACAATAGTTCTCTTTTGTTCTCTTTTTGTTCTCTTCTGTTCTTTTTTCAATATTCAGTCGAGAAATTCCGAACAATATATGATATGAAAGCTGGAAGCGAGTAAAATGTGAATAAAAAAGCAATCATGCTCCCATCTGAATGCAGTTGTGCCACAATAGTTCTCTTTTGTTCTCTTTTACTCTGTTCTGTTCTTTTTCCAATATTCAGTCGAGAAATTCCGAACAATATATGATATGAAAGCTGGAAGCGAGTAAAATGTGAACAAAAAGGCAATCATGCTCCCATCTGAATGCAGTTGTGCCACAATAGTTCTCTTTTGTTCTCTTTTTGTTCTCTTCTGTTCTTTTTTCAATATTCAGTCGAGAAATTCCGAACAATATATGATATGAAAGCTGGAAGCGAGTAAAATGTGAATAAAAAGGCAATCATGCTCCCATCTGAATGCAGTTGTGCCACAATAGTTCTCTTTTGATCTCTTTTGTCTCTTCTGTTCTTTTTTCAATATTCAGTCGGGAATTTCCGAACAATATATGATATGAAAGCTGGAAGCGAGTAAAATGTGAATAAAAAGGCAATCATGCTCCCATCTGAATGCAGTTGTGCCACAATAGTTCTCTTTTGTTCTCTTTTGTTCTCTTCTGTTCTTTTTTCAATATTCAGTCGAGAAATTCCGAACAATATATGATATGAAAGCTGGAAGCGAGTAAAATGTGAACAAAAAGGCAATCATGCTCCCATCTGAATGCAGTTGTGCCACAATAGTTCTCTTTTGTTCTCTTTTTGTTCTCTTCTGTTCTTTTTCCAATATTCAGTCGAGAATCTCCAAACAATATATGATATGAAAGCTGGAAGCGAGTAAAATGTGAACAAAAAGGCAATCATGCTCACATATGAATGTAGTTGTGCCACAATAGTTCCCTTTTGGTCTCTTTTTGTTCTCTTCTGTTCTTTTTCCAATATTCAGTCGAGAATCTCCGAACAATATATGATATGAAAGCTGGAAGCGAGTAAAATGTGAATAAAAAAGCGATCATGCTCCCATCTGAATGCAGTTGTGCCACAATAGTTCTCTTTTGTTCTCTTTTTGTTCTCTTCTGTTCTTTTTTCAATATTCAGTCGAGAAATTCCGAACAATATATGATATGAAAGCTGGAAGCGAGTAAAATGTGAATAAAAAGGGCAATCATGCTCACATCTGAATGCAGTTGTGCCACAATAGTTCTCTTTTGTTCTCTTTTTGTTCTCTTCTGTTCTTTTTCCAATGTTCAGTCGAGAATCTCCAAACAATATATGATATGAAAGCTGGAAGCGAGTAAAATGTGAACAAAAAGGCAATCATGCTCCCATCTGAATGCAGTTCTGCCACAATAGTTCTCTTTTGTTCTCTTTTTGTTCTCTTCTGTTCTTTTTTCAATATTCAGTCGAGAAATTTAGAACAATATATGATATGAAAGCTGGAAGCGAGTAAAATGTGAATAAAAAGGCAATCATGCTCCCATCTGAATGCAGTTGTGCCACAATAGTTCTCTTTTGTTCTCTTTTTGTTCTCTTCTGTTCTTTTTCCAATATTCAGTCGAGAAATTCCGAACAATATATGATATGAAAGCTGGAAGCGAGTAAAATGTGAACAAAAAGGCAATCATGCTCCCATCTGAATGCAGTTGTGCCACAATAGTTCTCTTTTGTTCTCTTTTTGTTCTCTTCTGTTCTTTTTTCAATATTCAGTCGAGAAATTCCGAACAATATATGATATGAAAGCTGGAAGCGAGTAAAATGTGAACAAAAAGGCAATCATGCTCCCATCTGAATGCAGTTGTGCCACAATAGTTCTCTTTTGTTCTCTTTTTGTTCTCTTCTGTTCTTTTTTCAATATTCAGTCGAGAAATTCCGAACAATATATGATATGAAAGCTGGAAGCGAGTAAAATGTGAACAAAAAGGCAATCATGCTCCCATCTGAATGCAGTTGTGCCACAATAGTTCTCTTTTGTTCTCTTTTTGTTCTCTTCTGTTCTTTTTTCAATATTCAGTCGAGAAATTCCGAACAATATATGATATGAAAGCTGGAAGCGAGTAAAATGTGAACAAAAAGGCAATCATGCTCCCATCTGAATGCAGTTGTGCCACAATAGTTCTCTTTTGTTCTCTTTTTGTTCTCTTCTGTTCTTTTTTCAATATTCAGTCGAGAAATTCCGAACAATATATGATATGAAAGCTGGAAGCGAGTAAAATGTGAACAAAAAGGCAATCATGCTCACATGTGAATGCAGTTGTGCCACAATAGTTCTCTTTTGTTCTCTTTTTGTTCTCTTCTGTTCTTTTTTCAATATTCAGTCGAGAAATTCCGAACAATATATGATATGAAAGCTGGAAGCGAGTAAAATGTGAATAAAAAAGCAATCATGCTCCCATCTGAATGCAGTTGTGCCACAATAGTTCTCTTTTGTTCTCTTTTTGTTCTCTTCTGTTCTTTTTTCAATATTCAGTCGAGAAATTCCGAACAATATATGATATGAAAGCTGGAAGCGAGTAAAATGTGAATAAAAAAGCAATCATGCTCCCATCTGAATGCAGTTGTGCCACAATAGTTCTCTTTTGTTCTCTTTTTGTTCTCTTCTGTTCTTTTTTCAATATTCAGTCGAGAAATTCCGAACAATATATGATATGAAAGCTGGAAGCGAGTAAAATGTGAACAAAAAGGCAATCATGCTCCCATCTGAATGCAGTTGTGCCACAATAGTTCTCTTTTGTTCTCTTTTTGTTCTCTTCTGTTCTTTTTTCAATATTCAGTCGAGAAATTCCGAACAATATATGATATGAAAGCTGGAAGCCAGTAAAATGTGAATAAAAAAGCAATCATGCTCCCATCTGAATGCAGTTGTGCCACAATAGTTCTCTTTTGTTCTCTTTTACTCTCTTCTGTTCTTTTTTCAATATTCAGTCGAGAAATTCCGAACAATATATGATATGAAAGCTGGAAGCGAGTAAAATGTGAATAAAAAAGCAATCATGCTCCCATCTGAATGCAGTTGTGCCACAATAGTTCTCTTTTGTTCTCTTTTTGTTCTCTTCTGTTCTTTTTTCAATATTCAGTCGAGAAATTCCGAACAATATGTGATATGAAAGCTGGAAGCGAGTAAAATGTGAACAAAAAGGCAATCATGCTCCCATCTGAATGCAGTTGTGCCACAATAGTTCTCTTTTGTTCTCTTTTTGTTCTCTTCTGTTCTTTTTCCAATATTCAGTCGAGAAATTCCGAACAATATATGATATGAAAGCTGGAAGCGAGTAAAATGTGAATAAAAAAGCGATCATGCTCCCATCTGAATGCAGTTGTGCCACAATAGTTCTCTTTTGTTCTCTTTTTGTTCTCTTCTGTTCTTTTTTCAATATTCAGTCGAGAAATTCCGAACAATATATGATATGAAAGCTGGAAGCGAGTAAAATGTGAATTAAAAAGCGATCATGCTCCCATCTGAATGCAGTTGTGCCACAATAGTTCTCTTTTGTTCTCTTTTACTCTCTTCTGTTCTTTTTTCAATATTCAGTCGAGAAATTCCGAACAATATATGATATGAAAGCTGGAAGCGAGTAAAATGTGAACAAAAAGGCAATCATGCTCCCATCTGAATGCAGTTGTGCCACAATAGTTCTCTTTTGTTCTCTTTTTGTTCTCTTCTGTTCTTTTTCAATATTCAGTCGAGAAATTCCGAACAATATATGATATGAAAGCTGGAAGCGAGTAAAATGTGAATAAAAAAGCGATCATGCTCCCATCTGAATGCAGTTGTGCCACAATAGTTCTCTTTTGTTCTCTTTTTGTTCTCTTCTTTTCTTTTTCCAATATTCAGTCGAGAATCTCCGAACAATATATGATATGAAAGCTGGAAGCGAGTAAAATGTGAACAAAAAGGCAATCATGCTCCCATCTGAATGCAGTTGTGCCACAATAGTTCTCTTTTGTTCTCTTTTGTTCTCTTTTTGTTCTCTTCTGTTCTTTTTTCAATATTCAGTCGAGAAATTTCGAACAATACATGATATGAAAGCTGGAAGCGTGTAAAATGTGAACAAAAAGGCAATCATGCTCCCATCTGAATGCAGTTGTGCCACAATAGTTCTCCTTTGTTCTCTTTTTGTTCTCTTCTGTTCTTTTTTCAATATTCAGTCGAGAATCTCCAAACAATATATGATATGAAAGCTGGAAGCGTGTAAAATGTGAATAAAAAAGCGATCATGCTCCCATCTGAATGCAGTTGTGCCACAATAGTTCTCTTTTGTTCTCTTTTTGTTCTCTTCTGTTCTTTTTTCAATATTCAGTCGAGAAATTCCGAACAATATATGATATGAAAGCTGGAAGCGTGTAAAATGTGAACAAAAAGGCAATCATGCTCCCATCTGAATGCAGTTGTGCCACAATAGTTCTCTTTTGTTCTCTTTTTGTTCTCTTCTGTTCTTTTTTCAATATTCAGTCGAGAAATTCCGAACAATATATGATGTGAAAGCAGGAAGCGAGTAAAATGTGAACAAAAAGGCAATCATGCTCACATGTGAATGCAGTTGTGCCACAATAGTTCTCTTTTGTTCTCTTTTTGTTCTCTTCTGTTCTTTTTTCAATATTCAGTCGAGAAATTCCGAACAATATATGATATGAAAGCTGGAAGCGTGTAAAATGTGAACAAAAAGGCAATCATGCTCACATGTGAATGCAGTTGTGCCACAATAGTTCTCTTTTGTTCTCTTTTTGTTCTCTTCTGTTCTTTTTTCAATATTCAGTCGAGAAATTCCGAACAATATATGATATGAAAGCTGGAAGCGAGTAAAATGTGAATAAAAAAGCGATCATGCTCCCATCTGAATGCAGTTGTGCCACAATAGTTCTCTTTTGTTCTCTTTTTGTTCTCTTCTGTTCTTTTTTCAATATTCAGTCGAGAAATTCCGAACAATATATGATATGAAAGCTGGAAGCGAGTAAAATGTGAATAAAAAAGCAATCATGCTCCCATCTGAATGCAGTTGTGCCACAATAGTTCTCTTTTGTTCTCTTTTACTCTCTTCTGTTCTTTTTCCGATATTCAGTCGAGAAATTCCGAACAATATATGATATGAAAGCTGGAAGCGAGTAAAATGTGAACAAAAAGGCAATCATGCTCCCATCTGAATGCAGTTGTGCCACAATAGTTCTCTTTTGTTCTCTTTTTGTTCTCTGCTGTTCTTTTTTCAATATTCAGTCGAGAAATTCCGAACAATATATGATATGAAAGCTGGAAGCGAGTAAAATGTGAATAAAAAAGCAATCATGCTCCCATCTGAATGCAGTTGTGCCACAATAGTTCTCTTTTGTTCTCTTTTACTCTCTTCTGTTCTTTTTTCAATATTCAGTCGAGAAATTCCGAACAATATATGATATGAAAGCTGGAAGCGAGTAGAATGTGAATAAAAAAGCAATCATGCTCCCATCTGAATGCAGTTGTGCCACAATAGTTCTCTTTTGTTCTCTTTTTGTTCTCTTCTGTTCTTTTTTCAATATTCAGTCGAGAAATTCCGAACAATATATGATATGAAAGCTGGAAGCGAGTAAAATGTGAACATAAAGGCAATCATGCTCCCATCTGAATGCAGTTGTGCCACAACAGTTCTCTTTTGTTCTCTTTTTGTTCTCTTCTGTTCTTTTTCCAATATTCAGTCGAGAAATTCCGAACAATATATGATATGAAAGCTGGAAGCGAGAAAAATGTGAATAAAAAAGCGATCATGCTCCCATCTGAATGCAGTTGTGCCACAATAGTTCTCTTTTGTTCTCTTTTTGTTCTCTTCTGTTCTTTTTTCAATATTCAGTCGAGAAATTCCGAACAATATATGATATGAAAGCTGGAAGCGAGTAAAATGTGAACAAAAAGGCAATCATGCTCACATCTGAATGCAGTTCTGCCACAATAGTTCCCTTTTGGTCTCTTTTTGTTCTCTTCTGTTCTTTTTTCAATATTCAGTCGAGAAATTCCGAACAATATATGATATGAAGGCTGGAAGCGTGTAAAATGTGAATAAAAAAGCGATCATGCTCCCATCTGAATTCAGTTGTGCCACAATAGTTCTCTTTTGTTCTCTTCTGTTCTTTTTAGAATATTCAGTCGTGAAATTCCGAACAATATATGATATGAAAGCTGGAAGCGAGTAAAATGTGAACAAAAAGGGCAATCATGCTCCCATCTGAATGCAGTTGTGCCGCAATAGTTCTCTTTTGTTCTCTTTTTGTTCTCTTCTGTTCTTTTTTCAATATTCAGTCGAGAAATTCCGAACAATATATGATATGAAAGCTGGAAGCGAGTAAAATGTGAACAAAAAGGCAATCATGCTCCCATCTGAAAGCAGTTGTGCCACAACAGTTCTCTTTTGTTCTCTTTTTGTTCTCTTCTGTTCTTTTTCCAATATTCAGTCGAGAATCTCCGAACAATATATGATATGAAAGCTGGAAGCGAGTAAAATGTGAACAAAAAGGGCAATTATGCTCCCATCTGAATGCAGTTGTGCCACAATAGTTCTCTTTTGTTCTCTTTTTGTTCTCTTCTGTTCTTTTTTCAATATTCAGTCGAGAAATTCCGAACAATATATGATATGAAAGCTGGAAGCGAGTAAAATGTGAACAAAAAAGCGATCATGCTCCCATCTGAATGCAGTTGTGCCACAATAGTTCTCTTTTGTTCTCTTTTTGTTCTCTTCTGTTCTTTTTTCAATATTCAGTCGAGAAATTCCGAACAATATATGATATGAAAGCTGGAAGCGAGTAAAATGTGAACAAAAAAGCGATCATGCTCCATCTGAATGCAGTTGTGCCAAAATAGTTCTCTTTTGTTCTCTTTTTGTTCTCTTCTGTTCTTTTTTCAATATTCAGTCGAGAAATTCCGAACAATATATGATATGAAAGCTGGAAGCGAGTAAAATGTGAACAAAAAAGCGATCATGCTCCCATCTGAATGCAGTTGTGCCACAATAGTTCTCTTTTGTTCTCTTTTTGTTCTCTTCTGTTCTTTTTTCAATATTCAGTCGAGAAATTCCGAACAATATATGATATGAAAGCTGGAAGCGAGTAAAATGTGAATAAAAAAGCGATCATGCTCCCATCTGAATGCAGTTGTGCCGCAATAGTTCTCTTTTGTTCTCTTTTTGTTCTCTTCTGTTCTTTTTTCAATATTCAGTCGAGAAATTCCGAACAATATATGATATGAAAGCTGGAAGCGAGTAAAATGTGAACATAAAGGCAATCATGCTCACATGTGAATGCAGTTGTGCCACAATAGTTCTCTTTTGTTCTCTTTTTGTTCTCTTATGTTCTTTTTTCAATATTCAGTCGAGAAATTCCGAACAATATATGATATGAAAGCTGGAAGCGAGTAAAATGTGAACAAAAAGGCAATCATGCTCACATGTGAATGCAGTTGTGCCACAATAGTTCTCTTTTGTTCTCTTTTTGTTCTCTTCTGTTCTTTTTTCAATATTCAGTCGAGAAATTTCGAACAATACATGATATATAAGCTGGAAGCGAGTAAAATGTTAACAAAAAGGCAATCATGCTCCCATCTGAATGCAGTTGTGCCACAATAGTTCTCTTTTGTTCTCTTTTTGTTCTCTTATGTTCTTTTTCCAATATTCAGTCGAGAATCTCCGAACAATATATGATATGAAAGCTGGAAGCGAGTAAAATGTGAACAAAAAGGCAATCATGCTCACATGTGAATGCAGTTGTGCCACAATAGTTCTCTTTTGTTCTCTTTTTGTTCTCTTCTGTTCTTTTTTCAATATTCAGTCGAGAAATTTCGAACAATACATGATATATAAGCTGGAAGCGAGTAAAATGTTAACAAAAAGGCAATCATGCTCCCATCTGAATGCAGTTGTGCCACAATAGTTCTCTTTTGTTCTCTTTTTGTTCTCTTCTTTTCTTTTTCCAATATTCAGTCGAGAATCTCCGAACAATATATGATATGAAAGCTGGAAGCGAGTAAAATGTGAACAAAAAGGCAATCATGCTCCCATCTGAATGCAGTTCTGCCACAATAGTTCTCTTTTGTTCTCTTTTACTCTCTTCTGTTCTTTTTTCAATATTCAGTCGAGAAATTCCGAACAATATATGATATGAAAGCTGGAAGCGAGTAAAATGTGAACAAAAAGGCAATCATGCTCCCATCTGAATGCAGTTGTGCCACAATAGTTCTCTTTTGGTCTCTTTTTGTTCTCTTCTGTTCTTTTTCCAATATTCAGTCGAGAATCTCCGAACAATATATGATATGAAAGCTGGAAGCGAGTAAAATGTGAATAAAAAAGCGATCATGCTCACATGTGAATGCAGTTGTGCCACAATAGTTCTCTTTTGTTCTCTTTTTGTTCTCTTATGTTCTTTTTTCAATATTCAGTCGAGAAATTCCGAACAATATATGATATGAAAGCTGGAAGCGAGTAAAATGTGAACAAAAAGGCAATCATGCTCACATGTGAATGCAGTTGTGCCACAATAGTTCTCTTTTGTTCTCTTTTTGTTCTCTTCTGTTCTTTTTTCAATATTCAGTCGAGAAATTTCGAACAATACATGATATGAAAGCTGGAAGCGAGTAAAATGTGAACATAAAGGCAATCATGCTCACATGTGAATGCAGTTGTGCCTCAATAGTTCTGTTTTGTTCTCTTTTTGTTCTCTTATGTTCTTTTTTCAATATTCAGTCGAGAAATTCCGAACAATATATGATATGAAAGCTGGAAGCGAGTAAAATGTGAACAAAAAGGCAATCATGCTCACATGTGAATGCAGTTGTGCCACAATAGTTCTCTTTTGTTCTCTTTTTGTTCTCTTCTGTTCTTTTTTCAATATTCAGTCGAGAAATTTCGAACAATACATGATATGAAAGCTGGAAGCGAGTAAAATGTGAACAAAAAGGCAATCATGCTCCCATCTGAATGCAGTTGTGCCACAATAGTTCTCTTTTGTTCTCTTTTTGTTCTCTTCTTTTCTTTTTCCAATATTCAGTCGAGAATCTCCGAACAATATATGATATGAAAGCTGGAAGCGAGTAAAATGTGAACAAAAAGGCAATCATGCTCCCATCTGAATGCAGTTGTGCCGCAATAGTTCTCTTTTGTTCTCTTTTTGTTCTCTTCTGTTCTTTTTTCAATATTCAGTCGAGAAATTCCGAACAATATATGATATGAAAGCTGGAAGCGTGTAAAATGTGAATAAAAAAGCGATCATGCTCCCATCTGAATGCAGTTGTGCCACAATAGTTCTCTTTTGTTCTCTTTTTGTTCTCTTTGTTCTCTTCTGTTCTTTTTTCAATATTCAGTCGAGAAATTCCGAACAATATATGATATGAAAGCTGGAAGCGAGTAAAATGTGAATAAAAAAGCAATCATGCTCCCATCTGAATGCAGTTGTGCCACAATAGTTCTCTTTTGTTCTCTTTTACTCTCTTCTGTTCTTTTTTCAATATTCAGTCGAGAAATTCCGAACAATATATGATATGAAAGCTGGAAGCGTGTAAAATGTGAATAAAAAAGCGATCATGCTCCCATCTGAATGCAGTTGTGCCACAATAGTTCTCTTTTGTTCTCTTTTACTCTCTTCTGTTCTTTTTCTAATATTCAGTCGAGAAATTCCGAACAATATATAATATGAAAGCTGGAAGCCAGTAAAATGTGAACAAAAAGGCAATCATGCTCCCATCTGAATGCAGTTGAGCCACAATAGTTCTCTTTTGTTCTCTTTTTGTTCTCTTCTGTTCTTTTTTCAATATTCAGTCGAGAATCTCCGAACAATATATGATATGAAAGCTGGAAGCGAGTAAAATGTGAACATAAAGGCAATCATGCTCACATGTGAATGCAGTTGTGCCACAATAGTTCTCTTTTGTTCTCTTTTTGTTCTCTTCTGTTCTTTTTTCAATATTCAGTCGAGAAATTCCGAACAATATATGATATGAAAGCTGGAAGCGAGTAAAATGTGAACAAAAAGGCAATCATGCTCACATGTGAATGCGTTGTGCCACAATAGTTCTCTTTTGTTCTCTTTTTGTTCTCTTCTGTTCTTTTTTCAATATTCAGTCGAGAAATTTCGAACAATACATGATATGAAAGCTGGAAGCGAGTAAAATGTGAACAAAAAGGCAATCATGCTCCCATCTGAATGCAGTTGTGCCACAATAGTTCTCTTTTGTTCTCTTTTTGTTCTCTTCTTTTCTTTTTCCAATATTCAGTCGAGAATCTCCGAACAATATATGATATGAAAGCTGGAAGCGAGTAAAATGTGAACAAAAAGGCAATCATGCTCCCATCTGAATGCAGTTGTGCCACAATAGTTCTCTTTTGTTCTCTTTTACTCTCTTCTGTTCTTTTTCCAATATTCATTCAGTCGAGAAATTCCGAACAATATATGATATGAAAGCTGGAAGCGAGTAAAATGTGAATAAAAAAGCAATCATGCTCCCATCTGAATGCAGTTGTGCCACAATAGTTCTCTTTTGTTCTCTTTTTGTTCTCTTCTGTTCTTTTTTCAATATTCAGTCGAGAAATTCCGAACAATATATGATATGAAAGCTGGAAGCGTGTAAAATGTGAATAAAAAAGCGATCATGCTCCCATCTGAATGCAGTTGTGCCACAATAGTTCTCTTTTGTTCTCTTTTTGTTCTCTTCTGTTCTTTTTCCAATATTCAGTCGAGAAATTCCGAACAATATATGATATGAAAGCTGGAAGCGAGTAAAATGTGAACAAAAAGGCAATCATGCTCCCATCTGAATGCAGTTGTGCCACAATAGTTCTCTTTTGTTCTCTTTTGTTCTCTTTTTGTTCTCTTCTGTTCTTTTTTCAATATTCAGTCGAGAAATTCCGAACAATATATGATATGAAAGCTGGAAGCGTGTAAAATGTGAATAAAAAAGCGATCATGCTCCCATCTGAATGCAGTTGTGCCACAATAGTTCTCTTTTGTTCTCTTTTTGTTCTCTTCTGTTCTTTTTTCAATATTCAGTCGAGAAATTCCGAACAATATATGATATGAAAGCTGGAAGCGAGTAAAATGTGAATAAAAAAGCAATCATGCTCCCATCTGAATGCAGTTGTGCCACAATAGTTCTCTTTTGTTCTCTTTTACTCTCTTCTGTTCTTTTTCCAATATTCAGTCGAGAAATTCCGAACAATATATGATAAGGAAGCAAGAAGCGAGTAAAATGTGAACAAAAAGGCAATCATGCTCACATGTGAATGCAGTTGTGCCACAATAGTTCTCTTTTGTTCTCTTTTTGTTCTCTTCTGTTCTTTTTTCAATATTCAGTCGAGAAATTCCGAACAATATATGATATGAAAAAGCGAGTAAAATGTGAACAAAAAGGCAATCATGCTCCCATCTGAATGCAGTTGTGCCACAATAGTTCTCTTTTGTTTGTTCTTTTTGTTCTTCTGTTCTTTTTTCAATATTCAGTCGAGAATTTCCGAACAATATATGATATGAAAGCTGGAAGCGAGTAAAATGTGAATGAAAAAGCAATCATGCTCCCATCTGAATGCAGTTGTGCCACAATAGTTCTCCTTTGTTCTCTTTTTGTTCTCTTCTGTTCTTTTTTCAATATTCAGTCGAGAAATTCCGAACAATATATGATATGAAAGCTGGAAGCGAGTAAAATGTGAATAAAAAGGCAATCATGCTCCCATCTGAATGCAGTTGTGCCACAATAGTTCTCTTTTGTTCTCTTTTTGTTCTCTTCTGTTCTTTTTTCAATATTCAGTCGAGAATTTCCGAACAATATATGATATGAAAGCTGGAAGCGAGTAAAATGTGAATGAAAAAGCGATCATGCTCCCATGTAAATGCAGTTGTGCCAAAATAGTTCTCTTCTGTTCTTTTTCCAATATTCAGTCGAGAAATTCCGAACAATATATGATATGAAAGCTGGAAGCGAGTAAAATGTGAACAAAAAGGCAATCATGCTCACATCTGAATGCAGTTGTGCCACAATAGTTCTCTTTTGTTCTCTTCTGTTCTTTTTTCAATATTCAGTCGAGAAATTCCGAACAATATATGATATGAAAGCTGGAAACGAGTAAAATGTGAACAAAAAGGCAATCATGCTCCCATCTGTATGCAGTTGTGCCACAATAGTTCTCTTTTGTTCTCTTTTTGTTCTCTTCTGTTCTTTTTTTAAATATTCAGTCGGGAAATTCCGAACAATATATGATATGAAAGCTGGAAGCGAGTAAAATGTGAACAAAAAGGTAATCATGCTCACATCTGAATGCAGTTGTGCCACAATAGTTCTCTTTTGTTCTCTTTTGTTCTCTTCCGTTCTTTTTTCAATATTCAGTCGAGAAATTCCGAACAATATATGATATGAAAGCTGGAAGCGAGTAAAATGTGAACAAAAAGGCAATCATGCTCACATCTGAATGCAGTTGTGCCACAATAGTTCTCTTTTGTTCTCTTTTTGTTCTCTTCTGTTCTTTTTTCAATATTCAGTCGAGAAATTCCGAACAATATATGATATGAAAGCTGGAAGCGAGTAAAATGTGAACAAAAAGGCAATCATGCTCCCATCTGAATGCAGTTGTGCCACAATAGTTCTCTTTTGTTCTCTTTTTGTTCTCTTCTGTTCTTTTTTCAATATTCAGTCGAGAAATTCCGAACAATATATGATATGAAAGCTGGAAGCGAGTAAAATGTGAACAAAAGGCAATCATGCTCCCATCTGAATGCAGTTGTGCCACAATAGTTCTCTTTTGTTCTCTTTTTGTTCTCTTCTGTTCTTTTTTCAATATTCAGTCGAGAAATTCCGAACAATATATGATATGAAAGCTGGAAGCGAGTAAAATGTGAACAAAAAGGCAATCATGCTCCCATCTGAATGCAGTTGTGCCACAATAGTTCTCTTTTGTTCTCTTTTTGTTCTCTTCTGTTCTTTTTTCAATATTCAGTCGAGAAATTCCGAACAATATATGATATGAAAGCTGGAAGCGAGTAAAATGTGAACAAAAAGGCAATCATGCTCCATCTGAATGCAGTTGTGCCACAATAGTTCTCTTTTGTTCTCTTTTTGTTCTCTTCTGTTCTTTTTTCAATATTCAGTCGAGAAATTCCGAACAATATATGATATGAAAGCTGGAAGCGAGTAAAATGTGAACAAAAAGGCAATCATGCTCCCATCTGAATGCAGTTGTGCCACAATAGTTCTCTTTTGTTCTCTTTTTGTTCTCTTCTGTTCTTTTTCAATATTCAGTCGAGAAATTCCGAACAATATATGATATGAAAGCTGGAAGCGAGTAAAATGTGAACAAAAAGGCAATCATGCTCCCATCTGAATGCAGTTGTGCCACAATAGTTCTCTTTTGTTCTCTTTTTGTTCTCTTCTGTTCTTTTTTCAATATTCAGTCGAGAAATTCCGAACAATATATGATATGAAAGCTGGAAGCGAGTAAAATGTGAACAAAAAGGCAATCATGCTCACATCTGAATGCAGTTGTGCCACAATAGTTCTCTTTTGGTCTCTTTTTGTTCTCTTCTGTTCTTTTTTCAATATTCAGTCGAGAAATTTCGAACAATATATGATATGAAAGCTGGAAGCGAGTAAAATGTGAATAAAAAAGCAAACATGCTCCCATCTGAATGCAGTTGTGCCACAATAGTTCTCTTTTGTTCTCTTTTTGTTCTCTTCTTTTCTTTTTTCAATATTCAGTCGAGAAAATCGGAACAATATATGATATGAAAGCTGGAAGCGAGTAAAATGTGAACAAAAAGCAATCATGCTCCCATCTGAATGCAGTTGTGCCACAATAGTTCTCTTTTGTTCTCTTTTTGTTCTCTTCTGTTCTTTTTTCAATATTCAGTCGAGAAATTCCGAACAATATATGATATGAAAGCTGGAAGCGAGTAAAATGTGAATAAAAAAGCAATCATGCTCCCATCTGAATGCAGTTGTGCCACAATAGTTCTCTTTTGTTCTCTTTTTGTTCTCTTCTGTTCTTTTTTCAATATTCAGTCGAGAAATTCCGAACAATATATGATATGAAAGCTGGAAGCGAGTAAAATGTGAACAAAAAGGCAATCATGCTCCCATCTGAATGCAGTTGTGCCACAATAGTTCTCTTTTGTTCTCTTTTTGTTCTCTTCTGTTCTTTTTTCAATATTCAGTCGAGAAATTCCGAACAATATATGATATGAAAGCTGGAAGCGAGTAAAATGTGAATAAAAAAGCAATCATGCTCCCATCTGAATGCAGTTGTGCCACAATAGTTCTCTTTTGTTCTCTTTTTGTTCTCTTCTGTTCTTTTTTCAATATTCAGTCGAGAAATTCCGAACAATATATGATATGAAAGCTGGAAGCGAGTAAAATGTGAACAAAAAAGCAATCATGCTCCCATCTGAATGCAGTTGTGCCACAATAGTTCTCTTTTGTTCTCTTTTTGTTCTCTTCTGTTCTTTTTTCAATATTCAGTCGAGAAATTCCGAACAATATATGATATGAAAGCTGGAAGCGAGTAAAATGTGAACAAAAAGGCAATCATGCTCCCATCTGAATGCAGTTGTGCCACAATAGTTCTCTTTTGTTCTCTTTTTGTTCTCTTCTGTTCTTTTTTCAATATTCAGTCGAGAAATTCCGAACAATATATGATATGAAAGCTGGAAGCGAGTAAAATGTGAACAAAAAGGCAATCATGCTCCATCTGAATGCAGTTGTGCCACAATAGTTCTCTTTTGTTCTCTTTTTGTTCTCTTCTGTTCTTTTTTCAATATTCAGTCGAGAAATTCCGAACAATATATGATATGAAAGCTGGAAGCGAGTAAAATGTGAACAAAAAGGCAATCATGCTCACATCTGAATGCAGTTGTGCCACAATAGTTCTCTTTTGTTCTCTTTTACTCTCTTCTGTTCTTTTTTCAATATTCAGTCGAGAAATTCCGAACAATATATGATATGAAAGCTGGAAGCGAGTAAAATGTGAACAAAAAGGCAATCATGCTCCCATCTGAATGCAGTTGTGCCACAATAGTTCTCTTTTGTTCTCTTTTTGTTCTCTTCTGTTCTTTTTTCAATATTCAGTCGAGAAATTCCGAACAATATATGATATGAAAGCTGGAAGCGAGTAAAATGTGAACAAAAAGGCAATCATGCTCCCATCTGAATGCAGTTGTGCCACAATAGTTCTCTTTTGTTCTCTTTTTGTTCTCTTCTGTTCTTTTTCCAATATTCAGTCGAGAAATTCCGAACAATATATGATATGAAAGCTGGAAGCGAGTAAAATGTGAACAAAAAGGCAATCATGCTCCCATCTGAATGCAGTTGTGCCACAATAGTTCTCTTTTGTTCTCTTTTTGTTCTCTTCTGTTCTTTTTTCAATATTCAGTCGAGAAATTCCGAACAATATATGATATGAAAGCTGGAAGCGAGTAAAATGTGAACAAAAAGGCAATCATGCTCCCATCTGAATGCAGTTGTGCCACAATAGTTCTCTTTTGTTCTCTTTTTGTTCTCTTCTGTTCTTTTTTCAATATTCAGTCGAGAAATTCCGAACAATATATGATATGAAAGCTGGAAGCGAGTAAAATGTGAATAAAAAAGCGATCATGCTCCCATCTGAATGCAGTTGTGCCACAATAGTTCTCTTTTGTTCTCTTTTGTTCTCTTCTGTTCTTTTTTCAATATTCAGTCGAGAAATTCCGAACAATATATGATATGAAAGCTGGAAGCGAGTAAAATGTGAACAAAAAGGCAATCATGCTCCCATCTGAATGCAGTTGTGCCACAATAGTTCTCTTTTGTTCTCTTTTTGTTCTCTTCTGTTCTTTTTTCAATATTCAGTCGAGAAATTCCGAACAATATATGATATGAAAGCTGGAAGCGAGTAAAATGTGAACAAAAAGGCAATCATGCTCCCATCTGAATGCAGTTGTGCCACAATAGTTCTCTTTTGTTCTCTTTTTGTTCTCTTCTGTTCTTTTTTCAATATTCAGTCGAGAAATTCCGAACAATATATGATATGAAAGCTGGAAGCGAGTAAAATGTGAACAAAAAGGCAATCATGCTCCCATCTGAATGCAGTTGTGCCACAATAGTTCTCTTTTGTTCTCTTTTTGTTCTCTTCTGTTCTTTTTTTCAATTTTCAGTAGAGAAATTCCGAACAATATATGATATGAAAGCTGGAAGCGAGTAAAATGTGAACAAAAAGGCAATCATGCTCCCATCTGAATGCAGTTGTGCCACAATAGTTCTCTTTTGTTCTCTTTTTGTTCTCTTCTGTTCTTTTTTCAATATTCAGTCGAGAAATTCCGAACAATATATGATATGAAAGCTGGAAGCGAGTAAAATGTGAACAAAAAGGCAATCATGCTCCCATCTGAATGCAGTTGTGCCACAATAGTTCTCTTTTGTTCTCTTTTTGTTCTCTTCTGTTCTTTTTTCAATATTCAGTCGAGAAATTCCGAACAATATATGATATGAAAGCTGGAAGCGAGTAAAATGTGAACAAAAAGGCAATCATGCTCCCATCTGAATGCAGTTGTGCCACAATAGTTCTCTTTTGTTCTCTTTTTGTTCTCTTCTGTTCTTTTTTCAATATTCAGTCGAGAAATTCCGAACAATATATGATATGAAAGCTGGAAGCGAGTAAAATGTGAACAAAAAGGCAATCATGCTCCCATCTGAATGCAGTTGTGCCACAATAGTTCTCTTTTGTTCTCTTTTTGTTCTCTTCTGTTCTTTTTTCAATATTCAGTCGAGAAATTCCGAACAATATATGATATGAAAGCTGGAAGCGAGTAAAATGTGAACAAAAAGGCAATCATGCTCCCATCTGAATGCAGTTGTGCCACAATAGTTCTCTTTTGTTCTCTTCTGTTCTTTTTTCAATATTCAGTCGAGAAATTCCGAACAATATATGATATGAAAGCTGGAAGCGAGTAAAATGTGAACAAAAAGGCAATCATGCTCCCATCTGAATGCAGTTGTGCCACAATAGTTCTCTTTTGTTCTCTTTTTGTTCTCTTCTGTTCTTTTTTCAATATTCAGTCGAGAAATTCCGAACAATATATGATATGAAAGCTGGAAGCGAGTAAAATGTGAACAAAAAGGCAATCATGCTCCCATCTGAATGCAGTTGTGCCACAATAGTTCTCTTTTGTTCTCTTTTGTTCTCTTCTGTTCTTTTTTCAATATTCAGTCGAGAAATTCCGAACAATATATGATATGAAAGCTGGAAGCGAGTAAAATGTGAATAAAAAAGCAATCATGCTCCCATCTGAATGCAGTTGTGCCACAATAGTTCTCTTTTGTTCTCTTTTACTCTCTTCTGTTCTTTTTTCAATATTCAGTCGAGAAATTCCGAACAATATATGATATGAAAGCTGGAAGCGAGTAAAATGTGAACAAAAAGGCAATCATGCTCCCATCTGAATGCAGTTGTGCCACAATAGTTCTCTTTTGTTCTCTTTTTGTTCTCTTCTGTTCTTTTTTCAATATTCAGTCGAGAAATTCCGAACAATATATGATATGAAAGCTGGAAGCGAGTAAAATGTGAATAAAAAAGCGATCATGCTCCCATCTGAATGCAGTTGTGCCACAATAGTTCTCTTTTGTTCTCTTCTGTTCTCTTCTGTTCTTTTTCAATATTCAGTCGAGAATTTCCGAACAATATATGATATGAAAGCTGGAAGCGAGTAAAATGTGAACAAAAAGGCAATCATGCTCCCATCTGAATGCAGTTGTGCCACAATAGTTCTCTTTTGTTCTCTTTTTGTTCTCTTCTGTTCTTTTTTCAATATTCAGTCGAGAAATTCCGAACAATATATGATATGAAAGCTGGAAGCGAGTAAAATGTGAACAAAAAGGCAATCATGCTCACATCTGAATGCAGTTGTGCCACAATAGTTCTCTTTTGTTCTCTTTTTGTTCTCTTCTGTTCTTTTTTCAATATTCAGTCGAGAAATTCCGAACAATATATGATATGAAAGCTGGAAGCGAGTAAAATGTGAACAAAAAGGCAATCATGCTCCCATCTGAATGCAGTTGTGCCACAATAGTTCTCTTTTGTTCTCTTTTTGTTCTCTTCTGTTCTTTTTTCAATATTCAGTCGAGAAATTCCGAACAATATATGATATGAAAGCTGGAAGCGAGTAAAATGTGAACAAAAAGGCAATCATGCTCCCATCTGAATGCAGTTGTGCCACAATAGTTCTCTTTTGTTCTCTTTTTGTTCTCTTCTGTTCTTTTTTCAATATTCAGTCGAGAAATTCCGAACAATATATGATATGAAAGCTGGAAGCGAGTAAAATGTGAACAAAAAGGCAATCATGCTCACATGTGAATGCAGTTGTGCCACAATAGTTCTCTTTTGTTCTCTTTTTGTTCTCTTCTGTTCTTTTTTCAATATTCAGTCGAGAAATTCCGAACAATATATGATATGAAAGCTGGAAGCGAGTAAAATGTGAACAAAAAGGCAATCATGCTCACATGTGAATGCAGTTGTGCCACAATAGTTCTCTTTTGTTCTCTTTTTGTTCTCTTCTGTTCTTTTTTCAATATTCAGTCGAGAAATTCCGAACAATATATGATATGAAAGCTGGAAGCGAGTAAAATGTGAATAAAAAAGCAATCATGCTCCCATCTGAATGCAGTTGTGCCACAATAGTTCTCTTTTGTTCTCTTTTGTTCTCTTCTGTTCTTTTTCCAATCTTCAGTCGAGAAATTCCGAACAATATATGATATGAAAGCTGGAAGCGAGTAAAATGTGAATAAAAATGCAATCATGCTCCCATCTGAATGCAGTTGTGCCACAATAGATCTCTTTTGTTCTCTTTTTGTTCTCTTCTGTTCTTTTTTCAATATTCAGTCGAGAAATTCCGAACAATATATGATATGAAAGCTGGAAGCGTGTAAAATGTGAATAAAAAAGCGATCATGCTCCCATCTGAATGCAGTTGTGCCACAATAGTTCTCTTTTGTTCTCTTTTACTCTCTTCTGTTCTTTTTTCAATATTCAGTCGAGAAATTCCGAACAATATATAATATGAAAGCTGGAAGCCAGTAAAATGTGAACAAAAAGGCAATCATGCTCCCATCTGAATGCAGTTGAGCCACAATAGTTCTCTTTTGTTCTCTTTTTGTTCTCTTCTGTTCTTTTTTCAATATTCAGTCGAGAATCTCCGAACAATATATGATATGAAAGCTGGAAGCGAGTAAAATGTGAACATAAAGGCAATCATGCTCACATGTGAATGCAGTTGTGCCACAATAGTTCTCTTTTGTTCTCTTTTTGTTCTCTTATGTTCTTTTTTCAATATTCAGTCGAGAAATTCCGAACAATATATGATATGAAAGCTGGAAGCGAGTAAAATGTGAACAAAAAGGCAATCATGCTCACATGTGAATGCAGTTGTGCCACAATAGTTCTCTTTTGTTCTCTTTTTGTTCTCTTCTGTTCTTTTTTCAATATTCAGTCGAGAAATTTCGAACAATACATGATATGAAAGCTGGAAGCGAGTAAAATGTGAACAAAAAGGCAATCATGCTCCCATCTGAATGCAGTTGTGCCACAATAGTTCTCTTTTGTTCTCTTTTTGTTCTCTTCTTTTCTTTTTCCAATATTCAGTCGAGAAATTCCGAACAATATATGATATGAAAGCTGGAAGCGAGTAAAATGTGAACAAAAAGGCAATCATGCTCCCATCTGAATGCAGTTGTGCCACAATAGTTCTCTTTTGTTCTCTTTTTGTTCTCTTCTGTTCTTTTTCCAATATTCAGTCGAGAAATTCCGAACAATATATGATATGAAAGCTGGAAGCGAGTAAAATGTGAACAAAAAGGCAATCATGCTCCCATCTGAATGCAGTTGTGCCACAATAGTTCTCTTTTGTTCTCTTTTTGTTCTCTTCTGTTCTTTTTTCAATATTCAGTCGAGAAATTCCGAACAATATATGATATGAAAGCTGGAAGCGAGTAAAATGTGAACAAAAAGGCAATCATGCTCCCATCTGAATGCAGTTGTGCCACAATAGTTCTCTTTTGTTCTCTTTTTGTTCTCTTCTGTTCTTTTTTCAATATTCAGTCGAGAAATTCCGAACAATATATGATATGAAAGCTGGAAGCGAGTAAAATGTGAACAAAAAGGCAATCATGCTCCCATCTGAATGCAGTTGTGCCGCAATAGTTCTCTTTTGTTCTCTTTTTGTTCTCTTCTGTTCTTTTTTCAATATTCAGTCGAGAAATTCCGAACAATATATGATATGAAAGCTGGAAGCGAGTAAAATGTGAACAAAAAGGCAATCATGCTCACATGTGAATGCAGTTGTGCCACAATAGTTCTCTTTTGTTCTCTTTTTGTTCTCTTCTGTTCTTTTTTCAATATTCAGTCGAGAAATTCCGAACAATATATGATATGAAAGCTGGAAGCGAGTAAAATGTGAACAAAAAGGCAATCATGCTCCATCTGTATGCATTTGTGCCTCAATAGTTCTCTTTTGTTCTCTTTTTGTTCTCTTCTTTTCTTTTTTCAATATTCAGTCGAGAAATTCCGAACAATATATGATATGAAAGCTGGAAGCGAGTAAAATGTGAACAAAAAGGCAATCATGCTCCCATCTGAATGCAGTTGTGCCACAATAGTTCTCTTTTGTTCTCTTTTTGTTCTCTTCTGTTCTTTTTCCAATATTCAGTCGAGAAATTCCGAACAATATATGATATGAAAGCTGGAAGCGAGTAAAATGTGAACAAAAAAGCAATCATGCTCACATCTGAATGCAGTTGAGCCACAATAGTTTTCTTTTGTTCTCTTTTTGTTCTCTTCTGTTCTTTTTTCAATATTCAGTCGAGAAATTCCGAACAATATATGATATGAAAGCTGGAAGCGAGTAAAATGTGAATAAAAAAGCAATCATGCTCCCATCTGAATGCAGTTGTGCCACAATAGTTCTCTTTTGTTCTCTTTTTGTTCTCTTCTGTTCTTTTTTCAATATTCAGTCGAGAAATTCCGAACAATATATGATATGAAAGCTGGAAGCGAGTAAAATGTGAAGAAAAAGGCCATCATGCTCCCAATCTGAATGCAGTTGTGCCACAATAGTTCTCTTTTGTTCTCTTTTTGTTCTCTTCTGTTCTTTTTTCAATATTCAGTCGAGAAATTCCGAACAATATATGATATGAAAGCTGGAAGCGAGTAAAATGTGAACAAAAAGGCAATCATGCTCCCATCTGAATGCAGTTGTGCCACAATAGTTCTCTTTTGTTCTCTTTTTGTTCTCTTCTGTTCTTTTTTCAATATTCAGTCGAGAATCTCCGAACAATATATGATATGAAAGCTGGAAGCGAGTAAAATGTGAATAAAAAAGCAATCATGCTCCCATCTGAATGCAGTTGTGCCACAATAGTTCTCTTTTGTTCTCTTTTACTCTCTTCTGTTCTTTTTCCAATATTCAGTCGAGAAATTCCGAACAATATATGATATGAAAGCTGGAAGCGAGTAAAATGTGAATAAAAAAGCAATCATGCTCCCATCTGAATGCAGTTGTGCCACAATAGTTCTCTTTTGTTCTCTTTTACTCTCTTCTGTTCTTTTTCCAATATTCATTCAGTCGAGAAATTCCGAACAATATATGATATGAAAGCAGGAAGCGAGTAAAATGTGAACAAAAAGGCAATCATGCTCCCATCTGAATGCAGTTGTGCCACAATAGATCTCTTTTGTTCTCTTTTTGTTCTCTTCTGTTCTTTTTTCAATATTCAGTCGAGAAATTCCGAACAATATATGATATGAAAGCTGGAAGCGTGTAAAATGTGAATAAAAAAGCGATCATGCTCCCATCTGAATCCAGTTGTGCCACAATAGTTCTCTTTTGTTCTCTTTTACTCTCTTCTGTTCTTTTTCTAATATTCAGTCGAGAAATTCCGAACAATATATAATATGAAAGCTGGAAGCCAGTAAAATGTGAACAAAAAGGCAATCATGCTCCCATCTGAATGCAGTTGAGCCACAATAGTTCTCTTTTGTTCTCTTTTTGTTCTCTTCTGTTCTTTTTTCAATATTCAGTCGAGAATCTCCGAACAATATATGATATGAAAGCTGGAAGCGAGTAAAATGTGAACAAAAAGGCAATCATGCTCACATGTGAATGCAGTTGTGCCACAATAGTTCTCTTTTGTTCTCTTTTTGTTCTCTTCTGTTCTTTTTTCAATATTCAGTCGAGAAATTCCGAACAATATATGATATGAAAGCTGGAAGCGAGTAAAATGTGAACAAAAAGGCAATCATGCTCACATGTGAATGCAGTTGTGCCACAATAGTTCTCTTTTGTTCTCTTTTTGTTCTCTTCTGTTCTTTTTTCAATATTCAGTCGAGAAATTCCGAACAATATATGATATGAAAGCTGGAAGCGAGTAAAATGTGAACAAAAAGGCAATCATGCTCACATCTGAATGCAGTTGTGCCACAATAGTTCTCTTTTGTTCTCTTTTTGTTCTCTTCTGTTCTTTTTTCAATATTCAGTCGAGAAATTCCGAACAATATATGATATGAAAGCTGGAAGCGAGTAAAATGTGAACAAAAAGGCAATCATGCTCACATGTGAATGCAGTTGTGCCACAATAGTTCTCTTTTGTTCTCTTTTTGTTCTCTTCTGTTCTTTTTTCAATATTCAGTCGAGAAATTCCGAACAATATATGATATGAAAGCTGGAAGCGAGTAAAATGTGAACAAAAAGGCAATCATGCTCCCATCTGTATGCAGTTGTGCCACAATAGTTCTCTTTTGTTCTCTTTTTGTTCTCTTCTGTTCTTTTTTTAAATATTCAGTCGGGAAATTCCGAACAATATATGATATGAAAACTGGAAGCGAGTAAAATGTGAACAAAAAGGCAATCATGCTCCCATCTTAATGCAGTTGTGCCACAATAGTTCTCTTTTGTTCTCTTTTGTTCTCTTCTGTTCTTTTTTCAATATTCAGTCGGGAAATTCCGAACAATATATGATATGAAAGCTGGAAGCGAGTAAAATGTGAACAAAAAGGCAATCATGCTCCCATCTGAATGCAGTTGTGCCACAATAGTTCTCTTTTGTTCTCTTTTTGTTCTCTTCTGTTCTTTTTTCAATATTCAGTCGAGAAATTCCGAACAATATATGATATGAAAGCTGGAAGCGAGTAAAATGTGAACAAAAAGGCAATCATGCTCCCATCTGAATGCAGTTGTGCCACAATAGTTCTCTTTTGTTCTCTTTTTGTTCTCTTCTGTTCTTTTTTCAATATTCAGTCGAGAAATTCCGAACAATATATGATATGAAAGCTGGAAGCGAGTAAAATGTGAACAAAAAGGCAATCATGCTCCCATCTGAATGCAGTTGTGCCACAATAGTTCTCTTTTGTTCTCTTTTTGTTCTCTTCTGTTCTTTTTTCAATATTCAGTCGAGAAATTCCGAACAATATATGATATGAAAGCTGGAAGCGTGTAAAATGTGAATAAAAAAGCGATCATGCTCCCATCTGAATGCAGTTGTGCCACAATAGTTCTCTTTTGTTCTCTTTTTGTTCTCTTCTGTTCTTTTTTCAATATTCAGTCGAGAAATTCCGAACAATATATGATATGAAAGCTGGAAGCGAGTAAAATGTGAATAAAAAAGCAATCATGCTCCCATCTGAATGCAGTTGTGCCACAATAGTTCTCTTTTGTTCTCTTTTACTCTCTTCTGTTCTTTTTTCAATATTCAGTCGAGAAATTCCGAACAATATATGATATGAAAGCTGGAAGCGAGTAAAATGTGAATAAAAAGGCAATCATGCTCCCATCTGAATGCAGTTGTGCCACAATAGTTCTCTTTTGTTCTCTTTTTGTTCTCTTCTGTTCTTTTTTCAATATTCAGTCGAGAAATTCCGAACAATATATGATATGAAAGCTGGAAGCGAGTAAAATGTGAACAAAAAGGCAATCATGCTCCCATCTGAATGCAGTTGTGCCACAATAGTTCTCTTTTGTTCTCTTTTACTCTCTTCTGTTCTTTTTTCAATATTCAGTCGAGAAATTCCGAACAATATATGATATGAAAGCTGGAAGCGAGTAAAATGTGAACAAAAAGGCAATCATGCTCCCATCTGAATGCAGTTGTGCCACAATAGTTCTCTTTTGTTCTCTTTTTGTTCTCTTCTGTTCTTTTTTCAATATTCAGTCGAGAAATTCCGAACAATATATGATATGAAAGCTGGAAGCGAGTAAAATGTGAATAAAAAAGCAATCATGCTCCCATCTGAATGCAGTTGTGCCACAATAGTTCTCTTTTGTTCTCTTTTTGTTCTCTTCTGTTCTTTTTTCAATATTCAGTCGAGAAATTCCGAACAATATATGATATGAAAGCTGGAAGCGAGTAAAATGTGAACAAAAAGGCAATCATGCTCCCATCTGAATGCAGTTGTGCCACAATAGTTCTCTTTTGTTCTCTTTTTGTTCTCTTCTGTTCTTTTTTCAATATTCAGTCGAGAAATTCCGAACAATATATGATATGAAAGCTGGAAGCGAGTAAAATGTGAACAAAAAGGCAATCATGCTCCCATCTGAATGCAGTTGTGCCACAATAGTTCTCTTTTGTTCTCTTTTTGTTCTCTTCTGTTCTTTTTTCAATATTCAGTCGAGAAATTCCGAACAATATATGATATGAAAGCTGGAAGCGAGTAAAATGTGAACAAAAAGGCAATCATGCTCCCATCTGAATGCAGTTGTGCCACAATAGTTCTCTTTTGTTCTCTTTTTGTTCTCTTCTGTTCTTTTTTCAATATTCAGTCGAGAAATTCCGAACAATATATGATATGAAAGCTGGAAGCGAGTAAAATGTGAACAAAAAGGCAATCATGCTCACATGTGAATGCAGTTGTGCCACAATAGTTCTCTTTTGTTCTCTTTTTGTTCTCTTCTGTTCTTTTTTCAATATTCAGTCGAGAAATTCCGAACAATATATGATATGAAAGCTGGAAGCGAGTAAAATGTGAACAAAAAGGCAATCATGCTCCCATCTGAATGCAGTTGTGCCACAATAGTTCTCTTTTGTTCTCTTTTTGTTCTCTTCTGTTCTTTTTTCAATATTCAGTCGAGAAATTCCGAACAATATATGATATGAAAGCTGGAAGCGAGTAAAATGTGAACAAAAAGGCAATCATGCTCCCATCTGAATGCAGTTGTGCCACAATAGTTCTCTTTTGTTCTCTTTTTGTTCTCTTCTGTTCTTTTTTCAATATTCAGTCGAGAAATTCCGAACAATATATGATATGAAAGCTGGAAGCGAGTAAAATGTGAACAAAAAGGCAATCATGCTCCCATCTGAATGCAGTTGTGCCACAATAGTTCTCTTTTGTTCTCTTTTTGTTCTCTTCTGTTCTTTTTTCAATATTCAGTCGAGAAATTCCGAACAATATATGATATGAAAGCTGGAAGCGAGTAAAATGTGAACAAAAAGGCAATCATGCTCCCATCTGAATGCAGTTGTGCCACAATAGTTCTCTTTTGTTCTCTTTTTGTTCTCTTCTGTTCTTTTTTCAATATTCAGTCGAGAAATTCCGAACAATATATGATATGAAAGCTGGAAGCGAGTAAAATGTGAACAAAAAGGCAATCATGCTCCCATCTGAATGCAGTTGTGCCACAATAGTTCTCTTTTGTTCTCTTTTTGTTCTCTTCTGTTCTTTTTTCAATATTCAGTCGAGAAATTCCGAACAATATATGATATGAAAGCTGGAAGCGAGTAAAATGTGAACAAAAAGGCAATCATGCTCCCATCTGAATGCAGTTGTGCCACAATAGTTCTCTTTTGTTCTCTTTTTGTTCTCTTCTGTTCTTTTTTCAATATTCAGTCGAGAAATTCCGAACAATATATGATATGAAAGCTGGAAGCGAGTAAAATGTGAACAAAAAGGCAATCATGCTCCCATCTGAATGCAGTTGTGCCACAATAGTTCTCTTTTGTTCTCTTTTTGTTCTCTTCTGTTCTTTTTTCAATATTCAGTCGAGAAATTCCGAACAATATATGATATGAAAGCTGGAAGCGAGTAAAATGTGAATAAAAAAGCAATCATGCTCCCATCTGAATGCAGTTGTGCCACAATAGTTCTCTTTTGTTCTCTTTTTGTTCTCTTCTGTTCTTTTTTCAATATTCAGTCGGGAAATTCCGAACAATATATGATATGAAAGCTGGAAGCGAGTAAAATGTGAACAAAAAGGCAATCATGCTCCCATCTGAATGCAGTTGTGCCACAATAGTTCTCTTTTGTTCTCTTCTGTTCTCTTCTGTTCTTTTTTCAATATTCAGTCGAGAAATTCCGAACAATATGTGATATGAAAGCTGGAAGCGAGTAAAATGTGAACAAAAAAGCAATCATGCTCCCATCTGAATGCAGTTGTGCCACAATAGTTCTCTTTTGTTCTCTTTTGTTCTCTTCTGTTCTTTTTTCAATATTCAGTCGGGAAATTCCGAACAATATATGATATGAAAGCTGGAAGCGAGTAAAATGTGAACAAAAAGGCAATCATGCTCCCATCTGAATGCAGTTGTGCCACAATAGTTCTCTTTTGTTCTCTTTTTGTTCTCTTCTGTTCTTTTTTTTCAATATTCAGTCGAGAATTTCCGAACAATATATGATATGAAAGCTGGAAGCGAGTAAAATGTGAACAAAAAGGGCAATCATGCTCCCATCTGAATGCAGTTGTGCCACAATAGTTCTCTTTTGTTCTCTTTTTGTTCTCTTCTGTTCTTTTTTCAATATTCAGTCGAGAAATTCCGAACAATATATGATATGAAAGCTGGAAGCGAGTAAAATGTGAACAAAAAGGCAATCATGCTCCCATCTGAATGCAGTTGTGCCACAATAGTTCTCTTTTGTTCTCTTTTTGTTCTCTTCTGTTCTTTTTTCAATATTCAGTCGAGAAATTCCGAACAATATATGATATGAAAGCTGGAAGCGAGTAAAATGTGAACAAAAAGGCAATCATGCTCCCATCTGAATGCAGTTGTGCCACAATAGTTCTCTTTTGTTCTCTTTTTGTTCTCTTCTGTTCTTTTTTCAATATTCAGTCGAGAAATTCCGAACAATATATGATATGAAAGCTGGAAGCGAGTAAAATGTGAATAAAAAGGCAATCATGCTCCCATCTGAATGCAGTTGTGCCACAATAGTTCTCTTTTGTTCTCTTTTTGTTCTCTTCTGTTCTTTTTTCAATATTCAGTCGAGAAATTCCGAACAATATATGATATGAAAGCTGGAAGCGAGTAAAATGTGAATAAAAAAGCAATCATGCTCCCATCTGAATGCAGTTGTGCCACAATAGTTCTCTTTTGTTCTCTTTTTGTTCTCTTCTGTTCTTTTTTCAATATTCAGTCGAGAAATTCCGAACAATATATGATATGAAAGCTGGAAGCGAGTAAAATGTGAACAAAAAGGCAATCATGCTCCCATCTGAATGCAGTTGTGCCACAATAGTTCTCTTTTGTTCTCTTTTTGTTCTCTTCTGTTCTTTTTTCAATATTCAGTCGAGAAATTCCGAACAATATATGATATGAAAGCTGGAAGCGAGTAAAATGTGAACAAAAAAGCAATCATGCTCCCATCTGAATGCAGTTGTGCCACAATAGTTCTCTTTTGTTCTCTTTTTCTCTATTCTGTTCGTTTTCTAATATTCAGTCGAGAAATTCCGAACAATATATGATATGAAAGCTGGAAGCGAGTAAAATGTGAACAAAAAGGCAATCATGCTCCCATCTGAATGCAGTTGTGCCACAATAGTTCTCTTTTGTTCTCTTTTTGTTCTCTTCTGTTCTTTTTTCAATATTCAGTCGAGAAATTCCGAACAATATATGATATGAAAGCTGGAAGCGAGTAAAATGTGAACAAAAAGGCAATCATGCTCACATGTGAATGCAGTTGTGCCACAATAGTTCTCTTTTGTTCTCTTTTTGTTCTCTTCTGTTCTTTTTTCAATATTCAGTCGAGAAATTCCGAACAATATATGATATGAAAGCTGGAAGCGAGTAAAATGTGAACAAAAAGGCAATCATGCTCCCATCTGAATGCAGTTGTGCCACAATAGTTCTCTTTTGTTCTCTTTTTGTTCTCTTCTGTTCTTTTTTCAATATTCAGTCGAGAAATTCCGAACAATATATGATATGAAAGCTGGAAGCGAGTAAAATGTGAACAAAAAGGCAATCATGCTCCCATCTGAATGCAGTTGTGCCACAATAGTTCTCTTTTGTTCTCTTTTTGTTCTCTTCTGTTCTTTTTCCAATATTCAGTCGAGAAATTCCGAACAATATATGATATGAAAGCTGGAAGCGAGTAAAATGTGAACAAAAAGGCAATCATGCTCCCATCTGAATGCAGTTGTGCCACAATAGTTCTCTTTTGTTCTCTTTTTGTTCTCTTCTGTTCTTTTTTCAATATTCAGTCGAGAAATTCCGAACAATATATGATATGAAAGCTGGAAGCGAGTAAAATGTGAACAAAAAGGCAATCATGCTCCCATCTGAATGCAGTTGTGCCACAATAGTTCTCTTTTGTTCTCTTTTTGTTCTCTTCTGTTCTTTTTTCAATATTCAGTCGAGAAATTCCGAACAATATATGATATGAAAGCTGGAAGCGAGTAAAATGTGAACAAAAAGGCAATCATGCTCCCATCTGAATGCAGTTGTGCCACAATAGTTCTCTTTTGTTCTCTTTTGTTCTCTTCTGTTCTTTTTTCAATATTCAGTCGGGAAATTCCGAACAATATATGATATGAAAGCTGGAAGCGAGTAAAATGTGAACAAAAAGGCAATCATGCTCCCATCTGAATGCAGTTGTGCCACAATAGTTCTCTTTTGTTCTCTTTTTGTTCTCTTCTGTTCTTTTTTCAATATTCAGTCGAGAAATTCCGAACAATATATGATATGAAAGCTGGAAGCGAGTAAAATGTGAACAAAAAGGCAATCATGCTCCCATCTGAATGCAGTTGTGCCACAATAGTTCTCTTTTGTTCTCTTTTTGTTCTCTTCTGTTCTTTTTTCAATATTCAGTCGAGAAATTCCGAACAATATATGATATGAAAGCTGGAAGCGAGTAAAATGTGAACAAAAAGGCAATCATGCTCACATGTGAATGCAGTTGTGCCACAATAGTTCTCTTTTGTTCTCTTTTTGTTCTCTTCTGTTCTTTTTTCAATATTCAGTCGAGAAATTCCGAACAATATATGATATGAAAGCTGGAAGCGAGTAAAATGTGAACAAAAAGGCAATCATGCTCCCATCTGAATGCAGTTGTGCCACAATAGTTCTCTTTTGTTCTCTTTTTGTTCTCTTCTGTTCTTTTTTCAATATTCAGTCGAGAAATTCCGAACAATATATGATATGAAAGCTGGAAGCGAGTAAAATGTGAACAAAAAGGCAATCATGCTCCCATCTGAATGCAGTTGTGCCACAATAGTTCTCTTTTGTTCTCTTTTTGTTCTCTTCTGTTCTTTTTTCAATATTCAGTCGAGAAATTCCGAACAATATATGATATGAAAGCTGGAAGCGAGTAAAATGTGAACAAAAAGGCAATCATGCTCCCATCTGAATGCAGTTGTGCCACAATAGTTCTCTTTTGTTCTCTTTTTGTTCTCTTCTGTTCTTTTTTCAATATTCAGTCGAGAAATTCCGAACAATATATGATATGAAAGCTGGAAGCGAGTAAAATGTGAATAAAAAGCAATCATGCTCCATCTGAATGCAGTTGTGCCACAATAGTTCTCTTTTGTTCTCTTTTTGTTCTCTTCTGTTCTTTTTTCAATATTCAGTCGGGAAATTCCGAACAATATATGATATGAAAGCTGGAAGCGAGTAAAATGTGAACAAAAAGGCAATCATGCTCCCATCTGAATGCAGTTGTGCCACAATAGTTCTCTTTTGTTCTCTTTTGTTCTCTTCTGTTCTTTTTTCAATATTCAGTCGGGAAATTCCGAACAATATATGATATGAAAGCTGGAAGCGAGTAAAATGTGAACAAAAAAGCAATCATGCTCCCATCTGAATGCAGTTGTGCCACAATAGTTCTCTTTTGTTCTCTTTTGTTCTCTTCTGTTCTTTTTTCAATATTCAGTCGAGAAATTCCGAACAATATATGATATGAAAGCTGGAAGCGAGTAAAATGTGAATAAAAAAGCAATCATGCTCCCATCTGAATGCAGTTGTGCCACAATAGTTCTCTTTTGTTCTCTTTTTGTTCTCTTCTGTTCTTTTTTCAATATTCAGTCGAGAACTTCCGAACAATATATGATATGAAAGCTGGAAGCGAGTAAAATGTGAACAAAAAGGCAATCATGCTCCCATCTGAATGCAGTTGTGCCACAATAGTTCTCTTTTGTTCTCTTTTTGTTCTCTTCTGTTCTTTTTTCAATATTCAGTCGAGAAATTCCGAACAATATATGATATGAAAGCTGGAAGCGAGTAAAATGTGAATAAAAAGGCAATCATGCTCCCATCTGAATGCAGTTGTGCCACAATAGTTCTCTTTTGTTCTCTTTTTGTTCTCTTCTGTTCTTTTTCAATATTCAGTCCAGAAATTCCGAACAATATATGATATGAAAACTGGAAGCGAGTAAAATGTGAACAAAAAGGCAATCATGCTCCCATCTGTATGCAGTTGTGCCACAATAGTTCTCTTTTGTTCTCTTTTTGTTCTCTTCTGTTCTTTTTTCAATATTCAGTCGAGAAATTCCGAACAATATATGATATGAAAGCTGGAAGCGAGTAAAATGTGAACAAAAAGGCAATCATGCTCCCATCTGAATGCAGTTGTGCCACAATAGTTCTCTTTTGTTCTCTTTTTGTTCTCTTCTGTTCTTTTTTCAATATTCAGTCGAGAATCTCCGAACAATATATGATATGAAAGCTGGAAGCGAGTAAAATGTGAACAAAAAGGCAATCATGCTCCCATCTGAATGCAGTTGTGCCACAATAGTTCTCTTTTGTTCTCTTTTTGTTCTCTTCTGTTCTTTTTTCAATATTCAGTCGAGAAATTCCGAACAATATATGATATGAAAGCTGGAAGCGAGTAAAATGTGAACAAAAAGGCAATCATGCTCCCATCTGAATGCAGTTGTGCCACAATAGTTCTCTTTTGTTCTCTTTTTGTTCTCTTCTGTTCTTTTTTCAATATTCAGTCGAGAAATTCCGAACAATATATGATATGAAAGCTGGAAGCGAGTAAAATGTGAACAAAAAGGCAATCATGCTCCCATCTGAATGCAGTTGTGCCACAATAGTTCTCTTTTGTTCTCTTTTTGTTCTCTTCTGTTCTTTTTTCAATATTCAGTCGAGAAATTCCGAACAATATATGATATGAAAGCTGGAAGCGAGTAAAATGTGAACAAAAAGGCAATCATGCTCCCATCTGAATGCAGTTGTGCCACAATAGTTTCTCTTTTGTTCTCTTTTTGTTCTCTTCTGTTCTTTTTTCAATATTCAGTCGAGAAATTCCGAACAATATATGATATGAAAGCTGGAAGCGAGTAAAATGTGAACAAAAAGGCAATCATGCTCCCATCTGAATGCAGTTGTGCCACAATAGTTCTCTTTTGTTCTCTTTTTGTTCTCTTCTGTTCTTTTTTCAATATTCAGTCGAGAAATTCCGAACAATATATGATATGAAAGCTGGAAGCGAGTAAAATGTGAACAAAAAGGCAATCATGCTCCCATCTGAATGCAGTTGTGCCACAATAGTTCTCTTTTGTTCTCTTTTTGTTCTCTTCTGTTCTTTTTTCAATATTCAGTCGAGAAATTCCGAACAATATATGATATGAAAGCTGGAAGCGAGTAAAATGTGAATAAAAAGGCAATCATGCTCCCATCTGAATGCAGTTGTGCCACAATAGTTCTCTTTTGTTCTCTTTTTGTTCTCTTCTGTTCTTTTTTCAATATTCAGTCGAGAAATTCCGAACAATATATGATATGAAAGCTGGAAGCGAGTAAAATGTGAACAAAAAAGCAATCATGCTCCCATCTGAATGCAGTTGTGCCACAATAGTTCTCTTTTGTTCTCTTTTTGTTCTCTTCTGTTCTTTTTTCAATATTCAGTCGAGAAATTCCGAACAATATATGATATGAAAGCTGGAAGCGAGTAAAATGTGAATAAAAAAGCAATCATGCTCCCATCTGAATGCAGTTGTGCCACAATAGTTCTCTTTTGTTCTCTTTTGTTCTCTTCTGTTCTTTTTTCAATATTCAGTCGAGAAATTCCGAACAATATATGATATGAAAGCTGGAAGCGAGTAAAATGTGAACAAAAAGGCAATCATGCTCCCATCTGAATGCAGTTGTGCCACAATAGTTCTCTTTTGTTCTCTTTTGTTCTCTTCTGTTCTTTTTCCAATATTCAGTCGAGAAATTCCGAACAATATATGATATGAAAGCTGGAAGCGAGTAAAATGTGAACAAAAAGGCAATCATGCTCCCATCTGAATGCAGTTGTGCCACAATAGTTCTCTTTTGTTCTCTTTTTGTTCTCTTCTGTTCTTTTTTCAATATTCAGTCGAGAAATTCCGAACAATATATGATATGAAAGCTGGAAGCGAGTAAAATGTGAATAAAAAAGCAATCATGCTCCCATCTGAATGCAGTTGTGCCACAATAGTTCTCTTTTGTTCTCTTTTGTTCTCTTCTGTTCTTTTTTCAATATTCAGTCGAGAAATTCCGAACAATATATGATATGAAAGCTGGAAGCGAGTAAAATGTGAACAAAAAGGCAATCATGCTCCCATCTGAATGCAGTTGTGCCACAATAGTTCTCTTTTGTTCTCTTTTTGTTCTCTTCTGTTCTTTTTTCAATATTCAGTCGAGAAATTCCGAACAATATATGATATGAAAGCTGGAAGCGAGTAAAATGTGAACAAAAAGGCAATCATGCTCCCATCTGAATGCAGTTGTGCCACAATAGTTCTCTTTTGTTCTCTTTTTGTTCTCTTCTGTTCTTTTTTCAATATTCAGTCGAGAAATTCCGAACAATATATGATATGAAAGCTGGAAGCGAGTAAAATGTGAACAAAAAAGCAATCATGCTCCCATCTGAATGCAGTTGTGCCACAATAGTTCTCTTTTGTTCTCTTTTTGTTCTCTTCTGTTCTTTTTTCAATATTCAGTCGAGAAATTCCGAACAATATATGATATGAAAGCTGGAAGCGAGTAAAATGTGAACAAAAAGGCAATCATGCTCCCATCTGAATGCAGTTGTGCCACAATAGTTCTCTTTTGTTCTCTTTTTGTTCTCTTCTGTTCTTTTTTCAATATTCAGTCGAGAAATTCCGAACAATATATGATATGAAAGCTGGAAGCGAGTAAAATGTGAACAAAAAGGCAATCATGCTCCCATGTGAATGCAGTTGTGCCACAATAGTTCTCTTTTGTTCTCTTTTTGTTCTCTTCTGTTCTTTTTTCAATATTCAGTCGTGAAATTCCAAACAATATATGATATGAAAGCTGGAATCGAGTACAATGTGAATAAAAAGGCAATCATGCTCCCATCTGAATGCAGTTGTGCCACAATAGTTCTCTTTTGTTCTCTTTTTGTTCTCTTCTGTTCTTTTTTCAATATTCAGTCGAGAAATTCCGAACAATATATGATATGAAAGCTGGAAGCGAGTAAAATGTGAACAAAAAGGCAATCATGCTCCCATCTGAATGCAGTTGTGCCACAATAGTTCTCTTTTGTTCTCTTTTTGTTCTCTTCTGTTCTTTTTTCAATATTCAGTCGAGAAATTCCGAACAATATATGATATGAAAGCTGGAAGCGAGTAAAATGTGAACAAAAAGGCAATCATGCTCCCATCTGAATGCAGTTGTGCCACAATAGTTCTCTTTTGTTCTCTTTTTGTTCTCTTCTGTTCTTTTTTCAATATTCAGTCGAGAAATTCCGAACAATATATGATATGAAAGCTGGAAGCGAGTAAAATGTGAATAAAAAAGCAATCATGCTCCCATCTGAATGCAGTTGTGCCACAATAGTTCTCTTTTGTTCTCTTTTGTTCTCTTCTGTTCTTTTTTCAATATTCAGTCGAGAAATTCCGAACAATATATGATATGAAAGCTGGAAGCGAGTAAAATGTGAACAAAAAGGCAATCATGCTCCCATCTGAATGCAGTTGTGCCACAATAGTTCTCTTTTGTTCTCTTTTTGTTCTCTTCTGTTCTTTTTTCAATATTCAGTCGAGAAATTCCGAACAATATATGATATGAAAGCTGGAAGCGAGTAAAATGTGAATAAAAAAGCGATCATGCTCCCATCTGAATGCAGTTGTGCCACAATAGTTCTCTTTTGTTCTCTTTTTGTTCTCTTCTGTTCTTTTTTTTCAATATTCAGTCGAGAATTTCCGAACAATATATGATATGAAAGCTGGAAGCGAGTAAAATGTGAACAAAAAGGCAATCATGCTCCCATCTGAATGCAGTTGTGCCACAATAGTTCTCTTTTGTTCTCTTTTTGTTCTCTTCTGTTCTTTTTTCAATATTCAGTCGAGAAATTCCGAACAATATATGATATGAAAGCTGGAAGCGAGTAAAATGTGAACAAAAAGGCAATCATGCTCCCATCTGAATGCAGTTGTGCCACAATAGTTCTCTTTTGTTCTCTTTTTGTTCTCTTCTGTTCTTTTTTCAATATTCAGTCGAGAAATTCCGAACAATATATGATATGAAAGCTGGAAGCGAGTAAAATGTGAACAAAAAGGCAATCATGCTCCCATCTGAATGCAGTTGTGCCACAATAGTTCTCTTTTGTTCTCTTTTTGTTCTCTTCTGTTCTTTTTTCAATATTCAGTCGAGAAATTCCGAACAATATATGATATGAAAGCTGGAAGCGAGTAAAATGTGAACAAAAAGGCAATCATGCTCCCATCTGAATGCAGTTGTGCCACAATAGTTCTCTTTTGTTCTCTTTTTGTTCTCTTCTGTTCTTTTTTCAATATTCAGTCGAGAAATTCCGAACAATATATGATATGAAAGCTGGAAGCGAGTAAAATGTGAACAAAAAGGCAATCATGCTCCCATCTGAATGCAGTTGTGCCACAATAGTTCTCTTTTGTTCTCTTTTTGTTCTCTTCTGTTCTTTTTTCAATATTCAGTCGAGAAATTCCGAACAATATATGATATGAAAGCTGGAAGCGAGTAAAATGTGAACAAAAAGGCAATCATGCTCCCATCTGAATGCAGTTGTGCCACAATAGTTCTCTTTTGTTCTCTTTTTGTTCTCTTCTGTTCTTTTTTCAATATTCAGTCGAGAAATTCCGAACAATATATGATATGAAAGCTGGAAGCGAGTAAAATGTGAACAAAAAGGCAATCATGCTCCCATCTGAATGCAGTTGTGCCACAATAGTTCTCTTTTGTTCTCTTTTTGTTCTCTTCTGTTCTTTTTTCAATATTCAGTCGAGAAATTCCGAACAATATATGATATGAAAGCTGGAAGCGAGTAAAATGTGAATAAAAAAGCAATCATGCTCCCATCTGAATGCAGTTGTGCCACAATAGTTCTCTTTTGTTCTCTTTTGTTCTCTTCTGTTCTTTTTTCAATATTCAGTCGAGAAATTCCGAACAATATATGATATGAAAGCTGGAAGCGAGTAAAATGTGAACAAAAAGGCAATCATGCTCCCATCTGAATGCAGTTGTGCCACAATAGTTCTCTTTTGTTCTCTTTTTGTTCTCTTCTGTTCTTTTTTCAATATTCAGTCGAGAAATTCCGAACAATATATGATATGAAAGCTGGAAGCGAGTAAAATGTGAACAAAAAGGCAATCATGCTCCCATCTGAATGCAGTTGTGCCACAATAGTTCTCTTTTGTTCTCTTTTTGTTCTCTTCTGTTCTTTTTCAATATTCAGTCGAGAAATTCCGAACAATATATGATATGAAAGCTGGAAGCGAGTAAAATGTGAACAAAAAGGCAATCATGCTCCCATCTGAATGCAGTTGTGCCACAATAGTTCTCTTTTGTTCTCTTTTTGTTCTCTTCTGTTCTTTTTTCAATATTCAGTCGAGAAATTCCGAACAATATATGATATGAAAGCTGGAAGCGAGTAAAATGTGAACAAAAAGGCAATCATGCTCCCATCTGAATGCAGTTGTGCCACAATAGTTCTCTTTTGTTCTCTTTTTGTTCTCTTCTGTTCTTTTTTCAATATTCAGTCGAGAAATTCCGAACAATATATGATATGAAAGCTGGAAGCGAGTAAAATGTGAACAAAAAGGCAATCATGCTCCCATCTGAATGCAGTTGTGCCACAATAGTTCTCTTTTGTTCTCTTTTTGTTCTCTTCTGTTCTTTTTTCAATATTCAGTCGAGAAATTCCGAACAATATATGATATGAAAGCTGGAAGCGAGTAAAATGTGAATAAAAAGGCAATCATGCTCCCATCTGAATGCAGTTGTGCCACAATAGTTCTCTTTTGTTCTCTTTCTGTTCTCTTCTTTTCTTTTTTCCAATATTCAGTCGAGAAATTCCGAACAATATATGATATGAAAGCTGGAAGCGAGTAAAATGTGAACAAAAAGGCAATCATGCTCCCATCTGAATGCAGTTGTGCCACAATAGTTCTCTTTTGTTCTCTTTTTGTTCTCTTCTGTTCTTTTTTCAATATTCAGTCGAGAAATTCCGAACAATATATGATATGAAAGCTGGAAGCGAGTAAAATGTGAACAAAAAGGGCAATCATGCTCCCATCTGAATGCAGTTGTGCCACAATAGTTCTCTTTTGTTCTCTTTTTGTTCTCTTCTGTTCTTTTTTCAATATTCAGTCGAGAAATTCCGAACAATATATGATATGAAAGCTGGAAGCGAGTAAAATGTGAACAAAAAGGCAACCATGCTCCCATCTGAATGCAGTTGTGCCACAATAGTTCTCTTTTGTTCTCTTTTGTTCTCTTCTGTTCTTTTTTCAATATTCAGTCCAGAAATTCCGAACAATATATGATATGAAAACTGGAAGCGAGTAAAATGTGAATAAAAAAGCAATCATGCTCCCATCTGAATGCAGTTGTTCCACAATAGTTCTCTTTTGTTCTCTTCTGTTCTCTTCTGTTCTTTTTTCAATATTCAGTCCGGAAATTCCGAACAATATATGATATGAAAGCTGGAAGCGAGTAAAATGTTAACAAAAAGGCAATCATGCTCCCATCTGAATGCAGTTGTGCCACAATAGTTCTCTTTTGTTCTCTTTTTGTTCTCTTCTGTTCTTTTTTCAATATTCAGTCGAGAAATTCCGAACAATATATGATATGAAAGCTGGAAGCGAGTAAAATGTGAACAAAAAGGCAATCATGCTCCCATCTGAATGCAGTTGTGCCACAATAGTTCTCTTTTGTTCTCTTTTTGTTCTCTTCTGTTCTTTTTTCAATATTCAGTCGAGAAATTCCGAACAATATATGATATGAAAGCTGGAAGCGAGTAAAATGTGAATAAAAAAGCAATCATGCTCCCATCTGAATGCAGTTGTGCCACAATAGTTCTCTTTTGTTCTCTTTTTGTTCTCTTCTGTTCTTTTTAAATATTCAGTCGAGAAATTCCGAACAATATATGATATGAAAGCTGGAAGCGAGTAAAATGTGAACAAAAAGGCAATCATGCTCCCATCTGAATGCAGTTGTGCCACAATAGTTCTCTTTTGTTCTCTTTTTGTTCTCTTCTGTTCTTTTTTCAATATTCAGTCGAGAAATTCCGAACAATATATGATATGAAAGCTGGAAGCGAGTAAAATGTGAACAAAAAGGCAATCATGCTCCCATCTGAATGCAGTTGTGCCACAATAGTTCTCTTTTGTTCTCTTTTTGTTCTCTTCTGTTCTTTTTTCAATATTCAGTCGAGAAATTCCGAACAATATATGATATGAAAGCTGGAAGCGAGTAAAATGTGAACAAAAAGGCAATCATGCTCCCATCTGAATGCAGTTGTGCCACAATAGTTCTCTTTTGTTCTCTTTTTGTTCTCTTCTGTTCTTTTTTCAATATTCAGTCGAGAAATTCCGAACAATATATGATATGAAAGCTGGAAGCGAGTAAAATGTGAACAAAAAGGCAATCATGCTCCCATCTGAATGCAGTTGTGCCACAATAGTTCTCTTTTGTTCTCTTTTTGTTCTCTTCTGTTCTTTTTTCAATATTCAGTCGAGAAATTCCGAACAATATATGATATGAAAGCTGGAAGCGAGTAAAATGTGAACAAAAAGGCAATCATGCTCCCATCTGAATGCAGTTGTGCCACAATAGTTCTCTTTTGTTCTCTTTTTGTTCTCTTCTGTTCTTTTTTCAATATTCAGTCGAGAAATTCCGAACAATATATGATATGAAAGCTGGAAGCGAGTAAAATGTGAACAAAAAGGCAATCATGCTCCCATCTGAATGCAGTTGTGCCACAATAGTTCTCTTTTGTTCTCTTTTTGTTCTCTTCTGTTCTTTTTTCAATATTCAGTCGAGAAATTCCGAACAATATATGATATGAAAGCTGGAAGCGAGTAAAATGTGAACAAAAAGGCAATCATGCTCCCATCTGAATGCAGTTGTGCCACAATAGTTCTCTTTTGTTCTCTTTTTGTTCTCTTCTGTTCTTTTTTCAATATTCAGTCGAGAAATTCCGAACAATATATGATATGAAAGCTGGAAGCGAGTAAAATGTGAACAAAAAGGCAATCATGCTCCCATCTGAATGCAGTTGTGCCACAATAGTTCTCTTTTGTTCTCTTTTTGTTCTCTTCTGTTCTTTTTTCAATATTCAGTCGAGAAATTCCGAACAATATATGATATGAAAGCTGGAAGCGAGTAAAATGTGAACAAAAAGGCAATCATGCTCCCATCTGAATGCAGTTGTGCCACAATAGTTCTCTTTTGTTCTCTTTTTGTTCTCTTCTGTTCTTTTTTCAATATTCAGTCGAGAAATTCCGAACAATATATGATATGAAAGCTGGAAGCGAGTAAAATGTGAACAAAAAAGCAATCATGCTCCCATCTGAATGCAGTTGTGCCACAATAGTTCTCTTTTGTTCTCTTTTTGTTCTCTTCTGTTCTTTTTTCAATATTCAGTCGAGAAATTCCGAACAATATATGATATGAAAGCTGGAAGCGAGTAAAATGTGAACAAAAAGGCAATCATGCTCCCATCTGAATGCAGTTGTGCCACAATAGTTCTCTTTTGTTCTCTTTTTGTTCTCTTCTGTTCTTTTTTCAATATTCAGTCGAGAAATTCCGAACAATATATGATATGAAAGCTGGAAGCGAGTAAAATGTGAACAAAAAAGCAATCATGCTCCCATCTGAATGCAGTTGTGCCACAATAGTTCTCTTTTGTTCTCTTTTTGTTCTCTTCTGTTCTTTTTTCAATATTCAGTCGAGAAATTCCGAACAATATATGATATGAAAGCTGGAAGCGAGTAAAATGTGAACAAAAAGGCAATCATGCTCCCATCTGAATGCAGTTGTGCCACAATAGTTCTCTTTTGTTCTCTTTTTGTTCTCTTCTGTTCTTTTTTCAATATTCAGTCGAGAAATTCCGAACAATATATGATATGAAAGCTGGAAGCGAGTAAAATGTGAACAAAAAGGCAATCATGCTCCCATCTGAATGCAGTTGTGCCACAATAGTTCTCTTTTGTTCTCTTTTACTCTCTTCTGTTCTTTTTTCAATATTCAGTCGAGAAATTCCGAACAATATATGATATGAAAGCTGGAAGCGAGTAAAATGTGAACAAAAAGGCAATCATGCTCCCATCTGAATGCAGTTGTGCCACAATAGTTCTCTTTTGTTCTCTTTTTGTTCTCTTCTGTTCTTTTTTCAATATTCAGTCGAGAAATTCCGAACAATATATGATATGAAAGCTGGAAGCGAGTAAAATGTGAACAAAAAGGCAATCATGCTCCCATCTGAATGCAGTTGTGCCACAATAGTTCTCTTTTGTTCTCTTTTTGTTCTCTTCTGTTCTTTTTTCAATATTCAGTCGAGAAATTCCGAACAATATATGATATGAAAGCTGGAAGCGAGTAAAATGTGAACAAAAAGGCAATCATGCTCCCATCTGAATGCAGTTGTGCCACAATAGTTTCTATTTTGTTCTCTTTTTGTTCTCTTCTGTTCTTTTTTCAATATTCAGTCGAGAAATTCCGAACAATATATGATATGAAAGCTGGAAGCGAGTAAAATGTGAATAAAAAAGCAATCATGCTCCCATCTGAATGCAGTTGTGCCACAATAGTTCTCTTTTGTTCTCTTTTTGTTCTCTTCTGTTCTTTTTTCAATATTCAGTCGAGAAATTCCGAACAATATATGATATGAAAGCTGGAAGCGAGTAAAATGTGAACAAAAAGGCAATCATGCTCCCATCTGAATGCAGTTGTGCCACAATAGTTCTCTTTTGTTCTCTTTTTGTTCTCTTCTGTTCTTTTTTCAATATTCAGTCGAGAAATTCCGAACAATATATGATATGAAAGCTGGAAGCGAGTAAAATGTGAACAAAAAGGCAATCATGCTCCCATCTGAATGCAGTTGTGCCACAATAGTTCTCTTTTGTTCTCTTTTTGTTCTCTTCTGTTCTTTTTTCAATATTCAGTCGAGAAATTCCGAACAATATATGATATGAAAGCTGGAAGCGAGTAAAATGTGAACAAAAAGGCAATCATGCTCCCATCTGAATGCAGTTGTGCCACAATAGTTCTCTTTTGTTCTCTTTTTGTTCTCTTCTGTTCTTTTTTCAATATTCAGTCGAGAAATTCCGAACAATATATGATATGAAAGCTGGAAGCGAGTAAAATGTGAATAAAAAAGCAATCATGCTCCCATCTGAATGCAGTTGTGCCACAATAGTTCTCTTTTGTTCTCTTTTTCTTCTTTTTTCAATATTCAGTCGGGAAATTCCGAACAATATATGATATGAAAGCTGGAAGCGAGTAAAATGTGAACAAAAAGGCAATCATGCTCCCATCTGAATGCAGTTGTGCCACAATAGTTCTCTTTTGTTCTCTTTTTGTTCTCTTCTGTTCTTTTTTCAATATTCAGTCGAGAAATTCCGAACAATATATGATATGAAAGCTGGAAGCGAGTAAAATGTGAATAAAAAAGCAATCATGCTCCCATCTGAATGCAGTTGTGCCACAATAGTTCTCTTTTGTTCTCTTTTTGTTCTCTTCTGTTCTTTTTTCAATATTCAGTCGAGAAATTCCGAACAATATATGATATGAAAGCTGGAAGCGAGTAAAATGTGAACAAAAAGGCAATCATGCTCCCATCTGAATGCAGTTGTGCCACAATAGTTCTCTTTTGTTCTCTTTTTGTTCTCTTCTGTTCTTTTTTCAATATTCAGTCGAGAAATTCCGAACAATATATGATATGAAAGCTGGAAGCGAGTAAAATGTGAACAAAAAGGCAATCATGCTCCCATCTGAATGCAGTTGTGCCACAATAGTTCTCTTTTGTTCTCTTTTTGTTCTCTTCTGTTCTTTTTTCAATATTCAGTCGAGAAATTCCGAACAATATATGATATGAAAGCTGGAAGCGAGTAAAATGTGAACAAAAAGGCAATCATGCTCCCATCTGAATGCAGTTGTGCCACAATAGTTCTCTTTTGTTCTCTTTTGTTCTCTTCTGTTCTTTTTTCAATATTCAGTCGGGAAATTCCGAACAATATATGATATGAAAGCTGGAAGCGAGTAAAATGTGAACAAAAAGGCAATCATGCTCCCATCTGAATGCAGTTGTGCCACAATAGTTCTCTTTTGTTCTCTTTTTGTTCTCTTCTGTTCTTTTTTCAATATTCAGTCGAGAAATTCCGAACAATATATGATATGAAAGCTGGAAGCGAGTAAAATGTGAACAAAAAGGGCAATCATGCTCCCATCTGAATGCAGTTGTGCCACAATAGTTCTCTTTTGTTCTCTTTTTGTTCTCTTCTGTTCTTTTTTCAATATTCAGTCGAGAAATTCCGAACAATATATGATATGAAAGCTGGAAGCGAGTAAAATGTGAACAAAAAGGCAATCATGCTCCCATCTGAATGCAGTTGTGCCACAATAGTTCTCTTTTGTTCTCTTTTTGTTCTCTTCTGTTCTTTTTTCAATATTCATCGAGAAATTCCGAACAATATATGATATGAAAGCTGGAAGCGAGTAAAATGTGAATAAAAAGGCAATCATGCTCCCATCTGAATGCAGTTGTGCCACAATAGTTCTCTTTTGTTCTCTTTTTGTTCTCTTCTGTTCTTTTTTCAATATTCAGTCGAGAAATTCCGAACAATATATGATATGAAAGCTGGAAGCGAGTAAAATGTGAACAAAAAGGCAATCATGCTCCCATCTGAATGCAGTTGTGCCACAATAGTTCTCTTTTGTTCTCTTTTTGTTCTCTTCTGTTCTTTTTTCAATATTCAGTCGAGAAATTCCGAACAATATATGATATGAAAGCTGGAAGCGAGTAAAATGTGAATAAAAAAGCAATCATGCTCCCATCTGAATGCAGTTGTGCCACAATAGTTCTCTTTTGTTCTCTTTTGTTCTCTTCTGTTCTTTTTTCAATATTCAGTCGAGAAATTCCGAACAATATATGATATGAAAGCTGGAAGCGAGTAAAATGTGAACAAAAAGGCAATCATGCTCCCATCTGAATGCAGTTGTGCCACAATAGTTCTCTTTTGTTCTCTTTTTGTTCTCTTCTGTTCTTTTTTCAATATTCAGTCGAGAAATTCCGAACAATATATGATATGAAAGCTGGAAGCGAGTAAAATGTGAACAAAAAGGCAATCATGCTCCCATCTGAATGCAGTTGTGCCACAATAGTTCTCTTTTGTTCTCTTTTTGTTCTCTTCTGTTCTTTTTCAATATTCAGTCGAGAAATTCCGAACAATATATGATATGAAAGCTGGAAGCGAGTAAAATGTGAACAAAAAGGCAATCATGCTCCCATCTGAATGCAGTTGTGCCACAATAGTTCTCTTTTGTTCTCTTTTTGTTCTCTTCTGTTCTTTTTTCAATATTCAGTCGAGAAATTCCGAACAATATATGATATGAAAGCTGGAAGCGAGTAAAATGTGAACAAAAAGGCAATCATGCTCCCATCTGAATGCAGTTGTGCCACAATAGTTCTCTTTTGTTCTCTTTTTGTTCTCTTCTGTTCTTTTTTCAATATTCAGTCGAGAAATTCCGAACAATATATGATATGAAAGCTGGAAGCGAGTAAAATGTGAACAAAAAGGCAATCATGCTCCCATCTGAATGCAGTTGTGCCACAATAGTTCTCTTTTGTTCTCTTTTTGTTCTCTTCTGTTCTTTTTTCAATATTCAGTCGAGAAATTCCGAACAATATATGATATGAAAGCTGGAAGCGAGTAAAATGTGAACAAAAAGGCAATCATGCTCCCATCTGAATGCAGTTGTGCCACAATAGTTCTCTTTTGTTCTCTTTTTGTTCTCTTCTGTTCTTTTTTCAATATTCAGTCGAGAAATTCCGAACAATATATGATATGAAAGCTGGAAGCGAGTAAAATGTGAACAAAAAGGCAATCATGCTCCCATCTGAATGCAGTTGTGCCACAATAGTTCTCTTTTGTTCTCTTTTTGTTCTCTTCTGTTCTTTTTTCAATATTCAGTCGAGAAATTCCGAACAATATATGATATGAAAGCTGGAAGCGAGTAAAATGTGAACAAAAAGGCAATCATGCTCCCATCTGAATGCAGTTGTGCCACAATAGTTCTCTTTTGTTCTCTTTTTGTTCTCTTCAGTTCTTTTTTCAATATTCATCGTGAAATTCCGAACAATATATGATATGAAAGCTGGAAGCGAGTAAAATGTGAATAAAAAAGCAATCATGCTCCCATCTGAATGCAGTTGTGCCACAATAGTTCTCTTTTGTTCTCTTTTTGTTCTCTTCTGTTCTTTTTTCAATATTCAGTCGAGAAATTCCGAACAATATATGATATGAAAGCTGGAAGCGAGTAAAATGTGAATAAAAAGGCAATCATGCTCCCATCTGAATGCAGTTGTGCCACAATAGTTCTCTTTTGTTCTCTTTTTGTTCTCTTCTGTTCTTTTTTCAATATTCAGTCGAGAAATTCCGAACAATATATGATATGAAAGCTGGAAGCGAGTAAAATGTGAACAAAAAAGCAATCATGCTCCCATCTGAATGCAGTTGTGCCACAATAGTTCTCTTTTGTTCTCTTTTTGTTCTCTTCTGTTCTTTTTCAATATTCAGTCGAGAAATTCCGAACAATATATGATATGAAAGCTGGAAGCGAGTAAAATGTGAATAAAAAAGCAATCATGCTCCCATCTGAATGCAGTTGTGCCACAATAGTTCTCTTTTGTTCTCTTTTTGTTCTCTTCTGTTCTTTTTTCAATATTCAGTCGAGAAATTCCGAACAATATATGATATGAAAGCTGGAAGCGAGTAAAATGTGAATAAAAAAGCAATCATGCTCCCATCTGAATGCAGTTGTGCCACAATAGTTCTCTTTTGTTCTCTTCTGTTCTTTTTCCAATATTCAGTCGTGAAATTCCGAACAATATATGATATGAAAGCTGGAAGCGAGTAAAATGTGAATAAAAAGGCAATCATGCTCCCATCTGAATGCAGTTGTGCCACAATAGTTCTCTTTTGTTCTCTTTTTGTTCTCTTCTGTTCTTTTTTCAATATTCAGTCGAGAAATTCCGAACAATATATGATATGAAAGCTGGAAGCGAGTAAAATGTGAATAAAAAAGCAATCATGCTCCCATCTGTATGCAGTTGTGCCACAATAATTCTCTTTTGTTCTCTTCTGTTCTCTTCTGTTCTTTTTTCAATATTCAGTCGAGAAATTCCGAACAATATATGATATGAAAGCTGGAAGCGAGTAAAATGTGAACAAAAAGGCAATCATGCTCCCATCTGAATGCAGTTGTGCCACAATAGTTCTCTTTTGTTCTCTTTTTGTTCTCTTTTTGTTCTCTTCTGTTCTTTTTTCAATATTCAGTCGAGAAATTCCGAACAATATATGATATGAAAGCTGGAAGCGTGTAAAATGTGAACAAAAAGGCAATCATGCTCACATCTGAATGCAGTTGTGCCACAATAGTTCTCTTTTGTTCTCTTTTTGTTCTCTTATGTTCTTTTTTCAATATTCAGTCGAGAAATTCCGAACAATATATGATATGAAAGCTGGAAGCGAGTAAAATGTGAACAAAAAGGCAATCATGCTCCCATCTGAATGCAGTTGTGCCACAATAGTTCTCTTTTGTTCTCTTTTTGTTCTCTTCTGTTCTTTTTTCAATATTCAGTCGAGAAATTCCGAACAATATGTGATATGAAAGCTGGAGCGTGTAAAATGTGAACAAAAAGGCAATCATGCTCCCATCTGAATGCAGTTGTGCCACAATAGTTCTCTTTTGTTCTCTTTTGTTCTCTTATTTTATTTTTTCAATATTCAGTCGAGAATCTCCGAACAATATATGATATGAAAGCTGGAAGCGAGTAAAATGTGAACAAAAAGGCAATCATGCTCCCATCTGAATGCAGTTGTGCCACAATAGTTCTCTTTTGTTCTCTTTTTGTTCTCTTCTGTTCTTTTTTCAATATTCAGTCGAGAAATTCCGAACAATATATGATATGAAAGCTGGAAGCGAGTAAAATGTGAACAAAAAGGCAATCATGCTCCCATCTGAATGCAGTTGTGCCACAATAGTTCTCTTTTGTTCTCTTTTTGTTCTCTTCTGTTCTTTTTTCAATATTCAGTCGAGAAATTCCGAACAATATATGATATGAAAGCTGGAAGCGAGTAAAATGTGAATAAAAAAGCAATCATGCTCCCATCTGAATGCAGTTGTGCCACAATAGTTCTCTTTTGTTCTCTTTTTGTTCTCTTCTGTTCTTTTTTCAATATTCAGTCGAGAAATTCCGAACAATATATGATATGAAAGCTGGAAGCGAGTAAAATGTGAACAAAAAGGCAATCATGCTCCCATCTGAATGCAGTTGTGCCACAATAGTTCTCTTTTGTTCTCTTTTTGTTCTCTTCTGTTCTTTTTTCAATATTCAGTCGAGAAATTCCGAACAATATATGATATGAAAGCTGGAAGCGAGTAAAATGTGAATAAAAAGGCAATCATGCTCCCATCTGAATGCAGTTGTGCCACAATAGTTCTCTTTTGTTCTCTTTTTGTTCTCTTCTGTTCTTTTTTCAATATTCAGTCGAGAAATTCCGAACAATATATGATATGAAAGCTGGAAGCGAGTAAAATGTGAACAAAAAGGCAATCATGCTCCCATCTGAATGCAGTTGTGCCACAATAGTTCTCTTTTGTTCTCTTTTGTTCTCTTCTGTTCTTTTTTCAATATTCAGTCGAGAAATTCCGAACAATATATGATATGAAAGCTGGAAGCGAGTAAAATGTGAATAAAAAAGCAATCATGCTCCCATCTGAATGCAGTTGTGCCACAATAGTTCTCTTTTGTTCTCTTCTGTTCTTTTTTCAATATTCAGTCGGGAAATTCCGAACAATATATGATATGAAAGCTGGAAGCGAGTAAAATGTGAACAAAAAGGCAATCATGCTCCCATCTGAATGCAGTTGTGCCACAATAGTTCTCTTTTGTTCTCTTTTGTTCTCTTCTGTTCTTTTTTCAATATTCAGTCGGGAAATTCCGAACAATATATGATATGAAAACTGGAAGCGAGTAAAATGTGAATAAAAAAGCAATCATGCTCCCATCTGAATGCAGTTGTGCCACAATAGTTCTCTTTTGTTCTCTTTTTGTTCTCCTCTGCTCTTTTTCAATATTCAGTCGAGAAATTCCGAACAATATATGATATGAAAACTGGAAGCGAGTAAAATGTGAACAAAAAGGCAATCATGCTCCCATCTGAATGCAGTTGTGCCACAATAGTTCTCTTTTGTTCTCTTTTTGTTCTCTTCTGTTCTTTTTTCAATATTAAGTCCAGAAATTCCGAACAATATATGATATGAAAACTGGAAGCGAGTAAAATGTGAACAAAAAGGCAATCATGCTCCCATCTGTATGCAGTTGTGCCACAATAGTTCTCTTTTGTTCTCTTTTTGTTCTCTTCTGTTCTTTTTTCAATATTCAGTCAGAATTTCCGAACAATATATGATATGAAAGCTGGAAGCGAGTAAAATGTGAACAAAAAAGCAATCATGCTCACATGTGAATGCAGTTGTGCCACAATAGTTCTCTTTTGTTCTCTTTTTGTTCTCTTCTGTTCTTTTTCCAATATTCAGTCGAGAAATTCCGAACAATATATGATATGAAAGCTGGAAGCGAGTAAAATGTGAACAAAAAGGGCAATCATGCTCCCATCTGAATGCAGTTGTGCCACAATAGTTCTCTTTTGTTCTCTTTTTGTTCTCTTCTGTTCTTTTTTCAATATTCAGTCGAGAAATTCCGAACAATATATGATATGAAAGCTGGAAGCGAGTAAAATGTGAAAAAAAAGGGCAATCATTCTCCCATTGAATGCAGTTGTGCCACAATAGTTCTCTTTTGTTCTCTTTTTGTTCTCTTCTGTTCTTTTTTCAATATTCATCCGAGAAATTCCGAACAATATATGATATGAAAGCTGGAAGCGAGTAAAATGTGAACAAAAAGGCAATCATGCTCCCATCTGAATGCAGTTGTGCCACAATAGTTCTCTTTTGTTCTCTTTTTGTTCTCTTCTGTTCTTTTTCAAATATTCAGTCTATAATCTCCGAACAATATATGATATGAAAGCTGGAAGCGAGTAAAATGTGAACAAAAAAGCAATCTGCTCCCATCTGAATGCAGTTGTGCCACAATAGATCTCTTTTGTTCTCTTTTTGTTCTCTTCTTTTCTTTTTTCAATATTCAGTCGAGAAATTCCGAACAATATATGATATGAAAGCAGGAAGCGAGTAAAATGTGAACAAAAAGGCAATCATTAGGCTCCTCTCCGTCGCCCATCTGAATTGGCAGTTCGCCTGCCACAATAGTTCTCTTTTGTTCTCTTTTGTTGTCGCTTCTGTTCTTCTTTTTTCGCAATATTCAGATCGAGAAAGTTATCGAACAATATATTGATATGAAGAAACGACTGGAAGCGTAGTAAAATGGTGAATGAAAAAGCGGCAATCATAAGCTCCACATCTGAACTGCAGTTGTTGTCCGCCCACAATATGTTCTCTTTTGTTCTCATTTTTGTTCTCTTCTGTATTTCTTTTTCATATATTCGTCGACGAATTCGATACTATATAATGATATGAATAAGCGTGGTAAGCGAGTTAAAAATGTACGAATCGAAACGGCAAATCATGGCTCCATTTTTTGCAAAATGCCGTTCGATGCCACATATGTTCTCTTTAGTTCTCTTTTTGTTCTCTTTCTGTTCTTTTTTCAAATATTCAGTCGAGAAATTCCGAACAATATATGATATGAAAGCTGGAAGCGAGT